>JAHXMU010025955.1:495021-593070 GCA_019455685.1 Philornis downsi | reverse complement strand
CACACACACACACACACACACACACACACACACACACACACACACACGCACACATGCACACAGTCACACAGCATGTAACTATAAATTTGAACAAGGGCACACACACCTACAGTCTCATGTTGTGGAATATCCTTTACGTGTCCACGATTGCCACATCATATGACATAACGTATAAACTGCCATTTCCACAGTTTATTTATTTGTATTCAGTCACATATAACAATTGAGGATTTAAACAATTTATTCATGCCAGTAAACATATGATTGTTCTATGAAATCGTATGTGTGGTACAATGGGACAAAATTGAAAAAAAAACTAGATGAGGATAATACGTGACTTTTATGGTAATATAGCATATTCAAAAATGACTATTATTCCAAAACTTAGGACATATTTAGCTTCCACTTTCTTTCTAAAGCCTCGAGTACTGCCCTCAATTGCTTATCTAAAACATAATATTATAATTTGAATTTTTTTTCATGCATCAAAAGACAACTAACTACTCTAAAATATAACATACCGCCATATTTTGCTTCAATCGAGTATTACTTCTTCTCACTTCTCCAATATATAAGGTATTGTAAAAATAAATTTATTACTTTTCCAATAGATGCCTTTATTAACCTGTATCTCGCGTTGTGCAATTGCGATCGGGTTACTCTGGATGGCGTTAAAAAAATAAGATTTCTTATTCAAACTGATCAAACAGTTTGGCGATTGCCTGATACAGTATTGAGTTTGAGTTCGTGTCAGTGTTTCGTCAGTAAAAGCAAAAACGTAATTCAGGCAGCTAAAAGCGTGAATACTGGTTATGGTCGTTATACTCCTAACAATCAATTACACTCAACTTTATTTTCATCGATTCCGTTCCGATAATTGTGATGTCAAAAACGCAACACGTTCTGGAAGGCCAACTATTGTTGATAAAATAATGGAACTCGTCAAGTCCATCCATCGCATAAGCACTGTTTCGATAGCTCGGGAGTTAACTATTGCACAGAAATTCGTTTTGAATCTGTAGAATAAGAAGCTCGATGTGTGGATGCTGATCGAGTTAACACTAAAAAACCCAATGGACCAAATTTTCGAATTTGTGCAAATCGCTGCTGAATTGCAGAGAAAACGATCCATTTTTGAAGCGGATGGCGTCTGGTGGGTGATAAAATGTGGATTATTTATGACGGTGAGTCAGGATCGACAGTTATGAAGGTTTTGCTGTGTGTTTTATGGGGTTGTCAGGGAATCATCTAATATGAGATGCTCTACTGCGGTCAAACCCTCAATTCCGAGAGGTAGCATCAACAATTGCGCCGTCTAAAGGAAGCAATCGAATCAAGGCCATCCAATCGCAGCAGAAGCGGAAAGTCGCTTTAAGAGAAGGTTTTGTAAATCGACTGTACCAATGCTGTATATATAGGTAGATTATATCTTTAAATTTCTGGTTCGTGGTTCTGGTTTCATCTTAATGAAAAACATTGTACTGCCCAATATGTTCCCACATCATAGTCGAGAATTGCAATTGTGCCATATATATCAATATGTCATATATCTATATGTTATATCATCATTCAGTCTGTTCGTCAGCTTGCCTGTTGAAATCAAGATAGAAGCGTACGGTTTAAGTAAGGAAACTGAAATTACCGTAAAAACTTCAAGTTTGAAATTTGAAAGTTTGAAACTTCCAAATACAACGACAGAATACACTTTTGTAACATGTAGGCAGGCTTAAATTTAGAAGACACGATAAGTTCGGCTGGGCCGAAGCTTCTCACGGACAACTTTCCAATTCATTGTCAGAGACGAGTTATCGTACAGTGGCATTATTCACTAACCAACAGACAATTAAAAACATATCCTGTGCACATATTTTATACCACGTTCGCTTTTAAATAAAGAATAGATGGTAAAAATTCAGAAAATATACCATGTATGTGCAAGTGTTTTCTTACTGGGCCAATTTGCTCGAATAGTGACGATTGAGGGTGAAAGTGTCGTAGACGACTTGTCACCATATAAGTGTACGTATCAAAAACATCCTTTTTGCATAGATGACAGGTTGACTTTTCCTTGAAATTTTGTATTTGTTAAATACAAAATACTTTAGTATATAATAATTTATTACCGGATAGAAAGGTGTGTTATATTTTACAAATTGTCTTAGACCATTTTTCCCATAAAAATGTATACATTTTGCGGTCTTCAGTCCATTATATACAGTATATAGACGCAAAAATTATAGCGAAAAACTGAAGAATTCCCATTTTTCTAGTGGTATGTTCAGTCCATGTATGGCAGGTTTCTTTCCACTGGGATGACTTTGCGATTTCGAGTTAAGTCTGCCTAGGAATATGAGACATCTTCAGGTAAAATGTCTTCGTCTCACCACAGATAAGTGAACATAAAAATGAAGGACGGAAGAGCCTATAACTATGATAAATTTCATCAAAAATGAAACAATTTGCTCACACAAGGTTAAACGTACTGCAAATAAAAATTATACTGTGTTGATATACACAGTGGGAATTAATATAGACGTGAAAAAGAATCTTTACAGATACCTGCTTAGTGGTATCTCTCTGACAAGGACGCGGGCGGGGAAGAATGAGCCGTGTCCATATATTATGCATTATGAAGAGGCTACATTCTCTAGCCTGTGAGTCGCAACCCATAGTGTTGGATATATAACCTTCAGCACTGCAAATTTTTGGTGTCTGTACTACTTTACGCTTGTCCATCTGTATATTCTGCATGTCATAATTTTGCATATACACAGGGTATGCGTCGCGAAGGTATACTACTTTGTTTTGACGCCAGTTTGGTAAACATTATCCTTGACAGTTCATATTTGGCACACGTGAAGTATAGACGACGCAAATTTATTATGGAAAACCAACGTGTTTTAATCGTTAAAACATTTTATCAAAATCAATCACCGATTACTGTGACGATGAGAAAGTTACGTGAAATTTTTGGAAGAAACAACGTGCCAACAAGACGCACTATTTATCGTGTAATGAATTATTTCGAAGAAAGAGGGTCTGTAGCTGATAGGGACAAACATGGACCACAACGTACCGCAAGATCGGCTGAAAACATTACTGCTGCTCAAGAAAGTGTTCAAAACAATCCATCAACCTCAATTCGACGCCGTGCTCAGGAGCTTGGTCTTCAAAGAACAACTTTGACACAGGGAGTTGTATTTGTTTCCATTTAAGATTCAGTTGACACAAGAGCTTCTGTCACAAGACCATTTACGCCGCCGTACATATGCCAATAAGATGTTACAGCTCGCCAACAACAACCCGATTTTTATGAAAAAAATCATAATGAGCGACGAGGCACATTTTCATTTGAATGGATATGTGAATAAACAGAATAGTCGGTTCTGGGCAATGGAAAACCCTCAAATAATCAGTCACCTTTGCATCCATTAAAAGTGGCAGTCTGGTTTGCAATTTGGTCAGGAGGAGTTATTGGACCTTACTTCTTTAAAACTGAAAACGGCGTAACAGTAACTGTCAATGGGGAGCGATATCGTGATATGATTGCAAACTTTTTAACACCACAACTGCATGCTTTGGGCTTGATTAACATGTGGCATCAACAAGACGGTGCCACATTGCATGCAGCCAGGATTACAATGGAATTACTGCGAGACCTCTTTCCACACCAAGTTATTTCAAGAAATGGTGATTTTGGTTGGCCTCCACGGTCGCCTGATTTGACTGCTCCGGACTTATTTTTGTGGAGACATCTGAAAAGCAAGGTTTATGCAAACAAACCAGAAAGACTTGAGCAACTGAAACAAAATATTCGTGATGAAATTAATGAAATACCGCGTGAAATGTGTGAGAATGTAATGAAAAATGTGGTCAAAAGGACTCGCATTTGTGAGACTAACAGAGGCGGACATTTATCTGATATTGTATTCCATACATAATTGCCGACATTAAATAAAACATTTATCAAGTTAAGATGCGTTCTCTTACATTTAATCAAAATTTATAAACAAGCAAGGTAGTATACCTTCCCGACGGACACCCTGTACATATATTTTATTGTCGTAATCAAGATTAGCAAGATATTGAGGAAACTGGAATTAACTATTTTATATAGGAAAAAGTGAAAAATTGTGTGGTCCTTCACTAGCCGGAACAGAAAATGATTATAAAATGGTTGTCGTCAATTTCAAAACCATATTAAATTTTACATTGAACATATGAAAACCGAACCGAGTTAGCGTTGCATCTGTTTTACTTTTACTAAAGGAAAATTATTTATAATCCGCGTAGCCTTCTCTTTGTTCTGCGGGACATCAAACGATTTATGCTCCGAAAGATTATTTTTGTTCCACTGTCAAACATTTATACAACAATAAAAATTTAAAATTTATTACTTCAAAAGTGGTTTTCGACCATTTTTATCAGAACCCAAAACTCATGTTTTCGATTGTGTTGGCATGGCACCAACATTTTTAACAACATATTTTTTAAAATATTTCGGTGATATTTTTGATTCACGTTAACGAAAAAGTTTTCCACGAATTTGTTTTACCAAATACGTTTAACTCGTAGTTTATATGGGCTAATGGTAGTTTTTCCAACAACACGGTTTTTTTTATCAATTATGGTGAAATCTATCTATGTGTATTGAATTCTGTGTGTAGAAACACAAAGTAATTTTTTAAATCTATAAACGATAAAAAAGGAGCAACTTTTGTTATCACTATCATTATGGGAAGTGTGCGACGTTTAGAAAAGACATGTTGGAGAACACATGTTAGATGTTTTAGATCAACAGGGACCTAGTTATTGATCGATTGCAACTGATTTATTGAGCTCTAACGATAGTTCGTGCAAATCTCTAACAATTCCAATGAAAATATACATTGTAATAATATTTCGAAATGTATGTAACAAATAAACGACGCAACCACAAAATGTTTCCTATTAATTATTACAATGAGAATGATAATGAAATGAACGAAGATTTGTTTTTCCCGGAATTTATTTTTCTACTTTTTTAATACTTTCACATTTTAAGTGATAATTTAAAAGTAGGATGTCTGGTTCGGCAGGAGCGGGTTCACTTCTGACATATATTTATCTCAAGAGATTTATAAAAGTATAAAAAAATAGCGGGGATTAGCTTTCGTTTCCAAAGTTTATTAGAGATTATACCTTGAATCAATTACAGGATTATGTGTGCATGCAAACTCGTCTTACACGTATGGGGGGAGTATCAGAACTGACTTGAGCAAATCGAATAAATTCTCTAATAGCTCAGTCGACTTAAAGTTCACTCTGAAGCACTCAATCTCATTACAATTGAGAACTTTACATGTAAACGTCTCAATTGCAGTGGAGATGATAAATTTAGGATTTATATCTTAGAATTTGCAGACGTGGGTTCAGGGAATAAATATAGGAAATTAAAAAATCTCTGGGCAATGCTAGCAGAAATGACGATATTTATTTATATTTTTTATTGTTTCGATATTTCCACTAACTCCGCATGGTGTCTTTCAATCAACTTAAGAACGCATGTCTTAAATGTTCATGTCCTGCTTCGAAAGAATAGAAGTACACATTATGTTAAAGAAGTAAAGAAAATTCGACGATTGAATATAACATATTTGTGACATCGGGTTATCCATTTTCCGAAAAGTAAAGCTAAATAAAACACACATAACGCTATGATTTTGATGAAACTTTTATTTCATTATAATGCTTGAACATTGCCATTATCTACGAAGTAGGATGTCATTTAAATGACCGCCTTTGGATTGCTTGCGGCAGTGGTTCCTTTAAGGTAGTCTTTGACCACTTTTTCACACATTTCGGGCGATATCACGGCGATAGCCCAATATTGGCTTTCAAATACCCCAACGTTTGGGGACTATCCGCTTAAAGACGGTCTTTGACTTAGGCGCACAATAAAAGTCTGACGGTGCCAAATCGCGTAAACTTGATGAACGAAAAGTCAAAATTGGCCGTGTTGTTTGCCTCGTGGCACCGTCTTTTTGATACCACATATCGTTCACAGTTCACAATCTTCAAATGCACGCCAAAAAAGTCGGTAACGGTTTCTCCAGCGTCATTTTCAGAAAAATACCGCCCAGTGATATCTCCAGAGTATAATGCACACCAAACAATCACTTTTTCCGGACGCAATGGCTCTTCCACAATCACTTCTGAGTTCTCCGGGCTTTGTGAGTGGTTAGCCGGCTTTAGTTTTGCGTGAATTGAACTCTATATGAATGGAGGTACAAATCTAAATGAAAAATACACCATAATGATAATCGATAAATTCGTAATATCCGCAACACTTTCAGTAACAGAAGTGATATTTGCAGCAGTGCGTACATTGCGATTATGCACAGGCCTGAGAACATCTGTAAGGCTTCTAGCTTCTGCAAATGTCTTTATAATCTTACCAGTTTCTTGTACAAAAGGTCGATTATGATGACCATAATTATCCTGTAGTGAAAAGTGACCACACTTGAATCACCCCTTTTGTAGTAAGTTTTAACTATCTGTAGGCGTTCTTCGGTTGTTAAGCGATCCATATTCGTAAATAGCAAACTTTTCACTGAGCAAACAACACTTCAGATGACAGGAATTTAACAGCTGATAGCCTTGGCAGACCAGCGGTTTTGAAACCAATAAATTTATAACTCTTTACATTCAAATTTATTGTATCTTCTTCAAAGTAGGTACCTTCCGAAATAGTAGTCTAATTACAAAACATTTTCCAAACGCAGTTTCTGCAGTTCAGTATGTATTCTATCTATGTACGATAATCTATCGACTAAAAACTGGTATCTCGATGTACTAATTTGAGTTTTGGAAAGAGAAAAATGTCAACCGGAGTGATATCAGGTGAATACGGTGGTTGTTCGATGACTGGTTTGCATGTCAACCTCGCACATACATATTGCATCACAAGTTATAATGGTCGTTTGGAACTGGTCAGAATTGACACATTCTAGCATGACTTTAGCGATCTTTAGCGATAGATTTTTTTGAAGAAAATTCAAGTTTTTCTGAACGCTCGGCGACGCTTTTCATACTCAAACAATGGAGTAAAATGGAACGAATTGTTTAACGAAAGTGTAACGGCTATATCTGTCAAGCATAAACGGCGACTTTCAATGAACATTGACTTCACTTTATATATCTATGTAAGCTTTAGTTTAGGACGTTGACAACCGACCAGATCGGGGCATATCTTCCATCACATATCGACCGCTTCTAAGTGCTTTGTGTCAGTCATATACACGTATTTTTAATAAAGTTGATTCACCAAAATACGAGATTTGTAACAGTTTTACTGAAAAAAAATTAAAAAACTTATCACTCTAAACAATTGGCGCCCAAATTTCGGCTTGTGAGTATAAAGAGTAAAAAGTATAAAGACGTTTGCGTGAACACAGCGACAAAAGGAATGTTGATAATCCCTTTAAACGCCCTTTTTAAATGATCGACTCTCAGTTGGCAGAATATATATAATTTTGAGCGGCAATAAACGCAACTCCCAGCAGGAAGGATTTAAAGCCCCACGTATCTTATTTTCCTTGGCTATAAGTCGAGTGAGCTGTGTTCATTGGGCTGTTTGGTAGCCTGCATTTTTGTTTGGCGACTGTTAATCTGAGTGCAACATTTTAAAATTTAGCATAGGCAAAAACTTTGCCAGATCGTAGAGCATTGAAAATTAATTAATTAACGAATTACCCAAATTAGGTCGCTGTAGTAATTGACATTTTAGTCCTTCGTATTCTTGGTGAAATTCAAAATATGTTCGACTACTTAATAACAGCTCTTCTGCCTCTCTACGCCTAAAATACGAATTCTTAAAAACATTGTTAAAAAAAGAACTGTGGTCGAATATGACCAATTTTATATTTTACTTTTAACACAAATCTTTATAAAACCTGCATAAACATAGAATTTAAATTTATTGTCTTTAAATTGTATAGCCAAACGCTCTACCTTTCTTTAACTTTAATTATCTTAAAAAATAAAAAAATTTGTAGCATAACTGTTGAAAATGAAATGCATTCAGATGCATATTTTCTCACACAATAAAGGATTTAAACTTTTCTCCCGTACAATTCTCCAATGGGATTTACTTTAATTTATTTCTCTCTTGGCAAGTCCAGAAATCTTTAGGGAAATATTTCAATTGCAAGTTCATTCATTTCACATTCAGACATGTTTATTTTATTTTTATTAAACTTATTCAATTTGAATTCCTGAGGTGTAAATGCATATGCAAATGAAAGCTTTTTCTTTTTATCAACAAAAAAAAAAAAAAAAAGAAAAAAATTAAAAATTGTAAACGAAATAAACTACGAATATTCATTTGATTGGTCATTGAAAGTTTGTATCCAACTATGAGGTAACATCTTATGGAGCAATAATTCAATGACACATCCAAGTAAAGAGGAAGAAGAATTTTCGTTATTTAGTTACACTAAAAGCACCTCACAATGGAATTTTGTAAGCTGCTATCTTCATAGTAAGATTTTGCACATCTAAATATAAATAATGTCGTGCATGTCAAAAGATAATGCAACTATCAAAATCTTATTAAGAATTTGTTTTTAATGTTATATTTTAGCACTGAATGTATATACATGGAGGGCTACAGCGCTACCGATAAGTGTTCACTTGGTGTCTTATGCACATGGTGAATTAAAATCAAACTAACATATGCAAGAACAAGACAAATACATAAAATTTAATATAATTATAAGTAATATAAGTATAATTTAATATAAGTATATTGAATTATATTTTTCAGAAAAGTTATTCAAAATAATTAAATGAAAACACAAAACTTGTGATGCAGGGATTACAATGTGAGAACAACATGTTCGGGTGTCATTCTTTACGCACTTCGGTGAAAACTCAAGCTAGTGAGAATATTCAGTGGATGCCCCATCGTATGCAGTCACATTCAAATAGTTTGGGACATTTTGGGCTGTGACGGCTTCGAAGGCTGCTCAAATCTTCCACTAATAATGTAGCAGTGGCGCAGACTAAGTCAAAATTCATCAAAATCCCAGATTGACCTCGAATAATAAGCGAACAGGCGTTATAAGATCACCCAAGCAGAAGGTTATATAGGGTTATACATTTTTCGTTTCGAAGAAACTTTTATTTCATTATAATGCTTGGACCTTCCCATTATGAACTGCAATGTTATTTAAATGACTCCCTCTGGATTGGTTGTAGCAGTAGATCCTTTGGAAGTACCTCCAGCGCCATTTTCGAAAAAAGAAATCGGCTCAGTGACACCTCCAGACCATAATTCGCACCAAACAGTCACTTTTTCCGGATACAATGGCTTTCCCACCACCACTCCTGGCTCCTCCGAGCCACATATAACACAATTTTGCTTGTTGACGTAACCAGCGAGTGAGAAATTAGCTTCGTCGCTGAATAAATTTTGTTTTCTATTGAAAGACCGCGTTTGAATCATCACTTTTGTAGGAAGTTGTAACTATTTTTACACATTATTCGGTTGTTAAACGATCTATATTCGTAAATGGCAAATCTCTTGCTAAATAAATAACACTTCAGATTACAAATATTTTGAAACCACTAAAAGGATAACCCTATATAACCACCACCAAGTATTGCTGTTTACGGAGTTATGAATGATGTACTCATCGTTAGAAAATTGAATATGTCTAATTTTCACATGTTCAATTTTCTACGATTTTCAATTTCCGACTTAAGATATTCTTGGGGCGCTCAGGATGCTTCAACGGGGGAAACTAGAAACAGCCATATGTGGTCTATGTGTGGTCTATTTAGACTGCCACACTGGCTTAACCATGAGCCATAGTCATCGAAAGCAGGACTTCTCGGGTGCCCGCCAATCCACGGAGCTGCGTTGGCTGTTTGAACAATGTCATACTCCGCGAATGGTGTCATTGATAGGTCTTATAAGCACGACCAACAAATTGTTAATACTCCGTACATACATTTTTTTTTAATTTTAATTTAATGTTTATTGTTATTTAAAACCTCTTTAAAATAGATACAATTTGAAATGTGGTTTTAACTAAATCATTACTTCAACTAAACAAGAAACTTGTAAATCTAAAATGACACTATTCAATTGAAAATTGCATGAAGACACATAAGAATGATTTTATATGATATGTTTAATTACTCGTATGTCAGTCCAGTGACAGCCTCCTTTACGAAATCTTGTAACATATTCAATTAGGTCCTTTGGCATATACTTTAAGTCAGTCCTGTGACAGTTCCCAATATATCTGCTAATATTAACTGTCTTTGATTATGATAAACTCTGGTTGAAGTGAGTGATTGACTTCATATAGAAATTGCTGGCGAAGAGCTTTTTGCTATCACCTGAATGTCGGTCATGTAACTTATTTTAATTTAGGCTATTTCTCTACAAGGTTAAACAGAAAGTTAAAGTCTCTGGATTTAGAAAAGCTACAAAGAGGGGGTCTAGTTGGATATGGATAGGCATACACTATGTCATTGCCTGCATATGATTTTCTGAAAGACGATCTGCACTATGTTTTCAAAAAACATCCGCCAAATCGGAAACTCAACCAATCAATTACTTTACCACAATGGTTATTCCTCAAGACAACTATTGGGTTGGCAGGAAAATAACTTTGGGGTTTTTGCTCAAAGTAAATGTTAAGTTTTGTACTTCAATAATTAATTTTAATCCACATTGTAAATGTTATTTTATTCAATGACCTTCTATGATCGTTCAGGCAACTTTTTTGTTGCAAATTGGAAAAATAACTGATAAATAAATAACTTCTCAGCAAAGTACTGGAATATTTGAATTTTTTAAGTCCCCGTTTGCATTAAAGAATATTACGTTCAAAAAGGGAAGGGTTTTCAAGTCAAAAAATTGTGCAAACTCCGGTATAAACGAATCTCCGAAGGCGCCAGATCAGGACTATAAGGTGGATGTAGCATCAACTCCGATCAAAGCCCTAATATTTGTTGCCCAGTATAATGAACGTTGTCATGGTGGAAAATTATTCCTTACGATTTGTGAATTCAGGCTTTTCTTCCTTTAGTGCCACATCAAACTTTGTCAATAGTGAATAAAAGATATCATAATCTGTAATTTCGTTCTTTGGAAACAGTTCAAAGTAATTCACTGCCTTAAAATCCCACCAAATTCACAATATAACATACAATCAAGCTTTTTCTGAACTTTGAGAGCGTTTCTCACGTTTGGGCCAGAATTCTTTTTGGTTGATATTGTTGCAGAACCCAGTCTAGGACTTTTATAATGTTTTTCGATGGCCGTGTGGAACTGTTTCAACTTCTCTGCAACAACTCTAACGGAAGTCATAACAGCTTTGATTTCATATTTACCATTCTCATTTGGCCGACCTCTACTACCGTCACAATTGAGCCTGAAATTTCTAGAACAATATTTGTAAACCAATTTTACCACGTACATACTATTAAGGCAGCCAAACCATATCCTTCACAAATGTACCTGTTTTGCCTCTCCTAAATAGAAAACAAAATATGAAGAAAATGTTCCCTTTATGCCTTCATATTCACAAAGCGATTGAAAAGTAAGCTGCTCACTGAAAATGCTGTGACATTTCCTAAAATGACAATATTAGGTGTAATTTAACCAACTGAGCCGAAGCAAGGTAAAAATAACAAAAGCATAATCTTTGTGGAAAATCTGCAATTAGTTTCATGTCCATGTTCTGACCCATTACTTGTGCTCGCATGGCATTCTTAAACTTTAAACTATTTTCCTCATAATTGACTTTTATCCAAGGTGTCATTAGGTGATTTCAGAACAAGAGTCCTGTAATTTGGAAATGAAAGTGCTTGTGCCGTGCTATGTGCTATATTGCATGTTGTTTATACAAAAGCGATCGTAAAAATAGTACTTTAGATGCCTACTATCCTTTTTTTTCTGGGAACAACGTTTAAGGTTCTCTGATGTACACTGCTAAACTATTTGGTATAAAATCTTGTAATATTTTACCTCTCTAAATGAGATTTACCTTTCATGCATAAGCTATGCGAAATTTTGTAAATAATAACCACAATTTATACTTTAATACATATTAGCATTTAGTAATATAACAATAGTTTCATTATGGCCAAACACTGTTACCATCAAACATGTTTGTGAGCAATTTTGTTAATATTATTATTGACAGATTTTGACATGAAAATTCCATTAGAATTACTGTGAAAAATATTAAGTTCAAATTAAAAATTGGATCAAAAAAGGCCTAACGGTATTTGTACACTCACATATGGAATCTGAAATCCCTTCGGTTTGTGTGAGGAATTATTTAAATGTATTTCATTTTCCACACAGACGACGAACGAACATTACGTGCTACGTACCGGCATTACATGGAACGGTAGGAAAACTTACAAAATAACAAAACAAAACTTTTTATACACAGATGTATGTGGATATGAAAGCATAAGACTTTATGTCGTTCATAAATGTTTTGTTGGCTTTACTTCATTCCGCTTTATGGCCTTTACGAATAAAGACATCTACTCATAAAAAGTCGTTCACTCAGGAAACGGATGTCTGTTATAAAACGGAAGCGAAGTGCTACACCTTTTTTATGTTGCTCTGCTTGGCTCTGCCCTTGCTTTTATGTGTTATGGGTATAATAATCAAATTGAAGGGGTTGACTCTTTTTCTTTGAGTAATTTGTTGTTGTTTACCCTCTGGAAGCCATGGCTTAAAGGTTGTGTACGTATTACATACAACAACACATGTACACGTAGTTTTTACACACTGCTGTATGTCCATGTATTGTGATTTTAAAGAATGAAAGAATTTATAATTTTACCACGATAGAAATGATTCAGGAACCCACTTCGTCAATGTTGAAGTCAAAGAACATGACATCTTATTGTATTTGTGCAAAAAGCGTTGGTCGTTCCAAATTGTGTGTTGAATAGGCGGTTCCTGTCCCATTAAGCTTTTCCTGCAACCAAATTTGAAAGAAAAAATGAAACGGCAGACAAATACAAATGGGGTGAAACAAAAGCCCATTGTGAAGGATAGCAGCAATCATGGCCAGGTATCCCAGAACGAAAAATCCACAGAATTGAAGGCTGATTGTAAACAAAATTGAATAGAACTTGGCTGGAGCAAATTATGTTTACTTTACAAAGACAAGTATTTACATGATCCTAATTTTTCGTATAATTCGAAGATGAAATGTAATAAAATTGCACAGAAGTTTAAAAAACTGCAGAATACGACTTAAGGATCACAGTGGAAAAATTAAATTTCGACAAATTTGTATGGATGGTACCAGGCACCGTTTTCATTCCCAAAGCCCACTTGGAAAAATGCTTAAAGTGTACCGAATTTGTCTGAATTTGGTGCAACCGAATAACGAATATGCGAAAAGTATCTTCGAACACATCGCTGCTGACAGCATTATTCCATCATTCTTGGTTGGATGAGGCACATCTCATACTTTCTAGCTCTGTGGATCAGCTGATACGTTGCACAAATCGCGTGAGAGTAGTCTTTGCACGACAAGCCACTTCTTCCATGATCAACCCATTTTTCTTAGAAGATGAGAGAGGCTATAAATTGACGATTGCTGGCTACTGATATCGGACTAAGACAAGTGAAAACTTGACGCCATAAGTTCGGAGGCCCGAATGATGTACTACCGATTCAAATAGGATGGCGGTACTGAACACACAGCCGTTGAAACAATGTATTTGTTGTGTAAAATTTTTCTGAATCGAATCATTTCGGCAGCTTGAACTGATCTCAACCTGTTTCTGTCGAAATACCTGTAAACCTTTGATATTTGCAAACTACGAGCATATCAAAAAATGCTCACAATACCCACAATGATGGGGGACATGAGACAAAATTTCCACAAAAAAGGACTCAGATGCGTCAGACAAAGGATGCTCATTTACGTGATGAGATATTCTGCACATGAGTCAAATATTTTAGCATCGTTCATAATAAACGTTTTTAAAGGATCTTCAAAAAATTACGCATTCTTTTTTTGTGTTATTGACATTTTTTATAGGTATGTCCGATAATAAAAGTCCGTATTAGTATATTAATTGGTTAATCATAAATTTGGATTAATCATAATTACGATTAATCGGTTAACAGTTATTTTGATTATTCAAAGCTCATAATAAATTGATTAATCGAGCAACTGAATAATCAAAACTTGAATAATTGAATATATTCTACTTCACGTTTTGTAATGTGTGCCACTCAAATGTTCCATTATATTTTTTGGCACATTAAAAACACTTTTATTCGATATTTATTCCTTATTTTTCCCGTATAAGAAATACAAGGTGTCCGTCGTGAAGTTATACTAATTTTGTTTTGCCGCCAGTTTGGGAAACATCAGTCTTCACAGTTCATATTTGACAGTCGTCAAAAAGAGACGTGGCAAATTTATTATGGAAAAATATTCGATAAACCAACGTGTTTTAATCATTAAAACATTTTATCAAAATCAATCATCGATTACTGTGACGATGAGAAAGTTACGTGAAATTTTTGGGAGAAACAACGTGCCAAGACGCACTATTTATCATGTAGTGTAGATAGGGCTAAGCATGGACCACGACGTACTGCAAGATCGGCTGAAAACATTACTGCTGCTCAATAAAATGTTCAAAACAATCCATCAACCTCAATTCGATGCCGTGCTCAGGAGCATGGTCTTCAAAAAACAACTTTGGCCACAATTTTGCACAAGGATTTGCTTTTGTTTCCATTTAAGATTCAGTTGACACAAGAGCTTCTTCCACAAGACCATTTACGCCGCCGTACATATGCCAATAGGATGTTACAGCTCGCCCATGACAAGTCCGATTTTCATGAAAAAATCATTATGAATGGGTGAATGGAATGGAATGGATATGTGAATAAACAGATTAGTCGGTTCTGAGCAATGGAAAACCCTCAAACTATTCATCAGTCACCTTTGCATCCATTAAAAGTGACAGTCTGGTGTGCAATTTGGTCAGGCGGAATCATTGGATCTTACTCCTTTGAAACTGAAAAAGGCGTAATAGTAACTGTCAATGGGGAGCGATATCGTGAAATGATTGAAAACTTTTTAACAACACAAATGCTTTGGGCTTGATTAACATGTGGTATCAACAAGACGATGCCACATCGCATACAGCCAGGATTACAATGGAATTACTGCGAGACCTCTTTCCACACCAAGTTATTTCAAGAAATGGTGATGTTGATTGGCATCCACGGTCGTCTGATTTGACTGCTCCGGACTTATTTTTGTGGGAATATCTGAAAAGCAAGGTTTATGCAAACAAGCCAGAAACGCTTGAGTAACTCAAACAAAATATTCGTGATGATATTAGTGAAATACCGCGCGCAATGTCTGAGAATGTAATGAAAAGGGCTCGCATTTGTGAGGTTAACACAGGCGGACATTTACCTGATATTGTATTCCATACATAATTGCGGACATTAAATAAAATATTTATCAATATAAGATCCATTCTCTTTCATTTAATCAAAAATTATAAACAAACAAAGTAGTACACCTTCCCGACGGACACCCTGTATTTGGATTTTGAATAAATTATTCAAATTTGGTTGAATAAAATGTAAATCATTTGGTTAAACATAGATCTGAATGACATATAGCTTCCGATTAATCCAAATATTAACTGGATAAATGTTTTACCTGAAAATTTAACCAAAACCGACATTTTAGAATTTTGTGGATTTATGTATATACAGGGTGGGCCATAAAGGTGTTGGCGGTTTAAATATTCACTTAAAAAAAACTACGAAACATAAAAAAAATATATTTTTATTTTTAAAAAGTAGAAGCATGGGAATTTTTAAGACTTAAAAATAATGTTGTCCAAATGGCCTCCCTCGGCTGCTTGACACTCTTGGAACCGAAGTCGCAAATTTCGGAAAACTCGTTGAAAAGTTGTTGTCGGTATTTTGTTACTTTCCTGAATAATGTTCCTCTTCAACTGCTCTAAATTGGTTGGATTATTCTCGTAGACTACCGATTTGAGGTAGTCCCATAGAAAATAATCGCATGGAGAGAGATCAGGGCTACGTGGGGGCCATTCAATATCCCCCCTTTTCGAAATGAGTTTTCCAGCAAAACTTGACAAAGTTAAGTCGGTTATTGCCATCATCGGGTTTTAATTGTTGGACTATCTGAATCTTATAAGCCTTCAAATGCAAATCACGTTTCAAAATTTGTCGTAAAGTTGTTCTTTTGACATCCAAAGACTGACTTCTCTTACGTGTTGACTGTTGCAGATTGCGCTGAACTGAAACACGAACACGCTCCACAATGTCGGCTGATCTTGCAGGAACTGGGCGACCACGAACCGTTATTGGTACTGTTGAGCCGGTTGTTTCGAACATTCTGATCCATTTTCGTATCACATTGGCGCTTGGAACTTCACTTAAATCGTGTAAACCGTGTTCATGCCGACACAAACGTCGTGCAGTATTCACTGATTTATTGTTTTCGTAATACACTCGGACACAAAATGCACGCTGCACTCCCGTGTACGGCTCCATGGCGACTAAATTTCCAGGAAGCGGCGCAGCGAACAACATATCCCCCCGCCACCCCGCGCCACGCGTTACCGAGAAATTGAAGATTTAAACCGCCAACACCCTTATGGCCCACTCTGTATATGCCACCATATTTGCTGGGCGACTTGAAAAAATGTTTCATTCGAGCGTAATTACAAGAACAAAAACAACAACGATGCCACTTCAAAAATCGACTATTTTTTAATACCGACATGTAGTTTATTTTTTTTATATACGAATATACAAAAAAAAAGACAAACCCATTGAAATGTTCCCTTCACCACTCTCTATAGCAGAGGTAACAAACTGTTGAATAGCTTGGTTTAAATTGTTTTTCAACAGACTTTGCTTCTTTTCAATCTCAATAATCACAATATCATCATAATGATATCACATACAGACAACGGATGCACGAGAAAGGGGGAACGAACATATTGCAAACAAGTAACGACATTTTTATTAAAAAATAACATTTTTATTTTGTTATTTTTCAATGAAACGTTTGCAATACACAATATACATCACACAACAATACACATCAAGTTTTCTATAGAATATTGCTTGACATAGAAAAAAAAAAACAAAGGATATATACTTGTATTGTCTCGAAGTTTTTTGCATATCAACACCAAGTTGATATTTCGTAAATAACGCAATATATTTAAACAATATTTTCTCTACCGGTTCTTCGACAGCAAAGTACTCGACAAATAGACGTACACGTTTAAGGTCATCATGACTGTTGTTACACATTCGCACACACTCCGCAATTTTGACGTGTACTCAAATGCTAATAAAAATGTCTACAAAATCATATCACACATTCAGATATGCTAGGAATAATCTTATGAAAAAGTAGCTTTCAAAGAGGCGACATATGTGCGCACGTGACGAGTTTATGACCGATGAATATGGGAACATGCCAGTATAAAGAAGCGCCAAATGTCGATATCGCTGCACAGTGGATATTTTGGACGGATAATGGAAATAAATTTGTCATTTCTTATGGGTTTCGCTGATCCTGGAACACAGATTTTACAGAAATTTTGCAACGATGTTCAGAACTTAATCAACATTACTGGATAACGCAAAAGTTACTTCAAACAAGTGAACAGGCGCCACATGAAAAGCGGGTTTTCAGAAATTTAATAATGAGGGTCAAAGCTTAATCAGCATTTTTGAGCAATGCACAAAGGTATTTACACAAATGAACAGTCGGGCCGCAACTTACATACCCACAACCATGGATTGAGGTCCACAGTGCTCTAGACGACGTACCGACTCATATTTAATAATGAAAGTGCCAAAAACGACTTGTTCCCGTTCATAAAAATCTTATATAGGGTGACGCAATAGAACGTGCATATTTAAAAAATAGATTAAAAAATAAATACAAAAGGTATGGTTAAAATAAATCTAAGGCGTTGTAGAGTAATAAATGGAGTTTATTTTACCCGCAAACGAAAATTATTGAAAACTTTTTTCAGTAATACTGGTGTAATGGCTTTCATTTCACCACGGATATTCTCCTTGAGCTGAACGATGTTTCTTGGATTATTACTGTAGACTTTGTGTTTGAGGTATCCCCACAAAAAAAGTCAAGAGGCGCCAAGTCTGGACTACGTGGGGGCCATGGGATATCACCTCTTTTCGAAATCAGTCTGCCAGGGAACATCTGCTTCACCACCGCCATGAAGTCATTTGATGTGTGACAGGTAGCTTCATCTTGTTGGAACCAAGTTCTGGAATTCACTATTTTTGAACTTTCAATTTCTGGAGCCTAAAATCCATCCAACATCTTAGCATAGCGTTCCGTATTAACCGTGACGTTTTGGCCCCACGCATTTTCGAAGAAAAAAGGACCAATTATTCCTCTGCCAGAGATTGCTGCCCACACTGTCACTTTAGGACTATGCAACGGTTTCTGGTGTTTGATTTTGGGATTTTCACTGTTCCAGTAACGACAATTTTGACGGTTTACGAACACATTCATAAGGAAATGAGCCTCGTCAGAGAAACGGATATTCAAAAAAAAAAAAAAAAAAAAAACGGATATCAAAATTGGAAAATCGATTAAGCATTTCATTAGCAAATGCAAGCCTTGCTATGAAGTCAGACTCTTTCAGTTCTTGTGTTAATTGCAGCTTATATGGATGCAGTTTAAGATCCAATGTTAAAATTCGTTGCAAACTTCGTCGCGATAATTGTAAGACAGACGATCTCTTGCGAGTCGACATTTGTGGATTTCCTCGTACTGACTCCATAACTCTCTCAACGTTGTCTTCGGTCCTAGATGTTCTTGGGCGACCATTTGCTTGTGGTTTAAATGTTGAACCGGTCTCTTCAAAACGCTTTACCCATATTTTAATTAAATTAGCACTCGGAGCTTCACTAATTCGCCGTAGTCCATATTCAGCACAATATAGTCGCCTAGTAGCAATATATGAACGAGAGTTCTCGTAAAATGCGCGCACGCAAAATGCGCGACGCTTCCCGTCGAAGTGACTAAAACTCCATGAGCCCGCCAACCCAACGAAATAGGGTTTCTGAAGTCACATCCACTTATAATGAAAATTGCGAATTCTTGATAAATCGGTCAATATGTTTTTTTGGAACCTTGAGGGGCGTGGCATGTAGAGTGGATTTTTATTCGCAGTTTTGAATACCTTAGTCGTGCTAAATTATGTGGAATTTGCTACAACTGCATGCAAGTTACGAATCTAGTAATATAAGAGTTAAATTAGATAATTTGCATGGGAGTTACAAGTTATTCGATAGATTTTTTAAAATTTTGCCAAGAATAACACGAAGAAAAATCTATGCAACTCCTGTCTCAAAATAAAGGATTACAAGGGGAAAATTAAGTCCGGTAAATCAACTAGTGCCTCTGGAAGGTACTAGAAAGGATATGACACTATCCTTAATTTCCATTCTATGAATTTAAGTCACCAAACGTATGCTGAGTGCAAAATTTGAAGCAATTGAAAGTACATATGGGTTCAATCGGTCATTTATATGGGAGTTATAAGAGGAGACGTAGAAGTTAATAAATGCAGAAGTATAGTTAAATTTTGGAAAACCGGCCAATTTGCATGAAGCGTACTAGAACGGGTGGGTCCATACAGGTCATTTAGAAACCCCTGCTACAGTTTGGGAAAATACTAGGTTATGCCAAGTTTTAGGAAATGTCATAACAATTTAAGGCAGTATGTATCGTGTCTATCAGCCAGCCAGACAGACGGATATTATTCGATCAACTTAGAAAGTCCGACTGAAACACGTTTGCTCAAAAGCCACCTTCATTCCTTCGAATGGACGTGTAAAAATATTAGAGAAATTCTGAAAATCCATTACTTTTAAAATCAGCATGTTTTCTACTTCACCAATTTGATTCAATTACCACACTTGGTGTCCATAGTGCCGTTCAATCCATCCCGGTTTAAAGTCGGATATGTGGGATTACGAATCCTTCCCGTAACGTAACACACCAACATTGTCCAGTTTTCTGGTGAAAATTTTGTCTTGTTTTAATATCTGCCTATAGTTAGGGGTTTCTTCAAAACTGGCATAGATTGAGGTGACAATTTTAGGTACCTATTATTGTTGAACAATCGCTGAAAATTGCCTTTATTTTAAAACTAGGTTCGATTCTCATACTGGCAATTTTTTTCTTACTCGAGCGATTTCGCTCTCATGTGCCACCTGCGATTCAAGATGTAGAAGGCGGTGCATCGATTCAATTCGTCTACAGCAAAGTCCGTGCTTTCAACAAGCGGACCTACGGATGGAAATTCTTAGATCGACCTTGATTTTTTGGCCGATCAAGATTATATAAATTTTATGCGGCCTCTGACAGTGGGTATTATTTTTACAACAAATTTCGCCATTCAATAGGTTTTCCCTATTATTTGGATAGCGTCAAAAACTCTGTCTTTTGTTATTCAGCCAGTGATGCAAATCATCATGCTTAGCATGAGCGGCACGTGCAAATCATGAAATTTACTATCAAAATAATTACCGTTAATGCGAACATTGCGCGACATGCGGTAGCCTTTTCAACTCGACTCTCCAACCTTTGGTTTCCAAACGTGTTGATCAGCCAACACCCGTACACCAAAAGTTTATCAGATTGGTCGAGACCATTGCCGCTGTCGGTGAAAGAGCGCTGGTGAAACCGAGCATGGCGAAGAATCCATGCATAAGAACTCTAACTTTTACTGTCGCTATAGACAACTATGCCGTTCGCTGAGTGAGCTTCGAAGTGTTTGGAAAAGGGCCCCAATTTTTGTCCAAAAATCACATTCAACGAAGAGGCACATTTTTGGAAAAACAACTATGTTAACAAAAAATAAAAAGGAGAAAATGGCTACGTTAACAAAAATGAAAAATGATCATGGTGAGGACATCACCATTTAAGATAAGCAAGATAGTGAACGCCACATTCGTTATTACCTCACACATAGCTTGTTTATTTTCTATATCGACATCGGCTTGCCCTAATTGAAGAAGCCTATAACAGTTAATGAAAATAAATTTACGAGAGAATTGTATAAATGCTGGAAACAGTCATCCCAACATGTCTTACTTTTTAAGTGACTGCCTAATTGTGTACATGGTTATTGCAAAATTCCGCTTTCACAGGAAAAACTGAAAGTGGACAACTTATCTGGCGATGGATCGGTATATCGTCTTATGTTCTGTGGACGCAGGTGGAACATGTGGACTACTGATTCGACTGTTTGGGTGGAAATAAAATTGCTGACGACTGAATCTAGATTTGAAATAATGAACATTTTCAGTTGGCAAAATAGACAGTTTAGTTGATAGCTATTGAAGGGAACCACCCTATTAAAAAGCTATTGTAAAGAAAAATATTTCCATGCCTGTTCGAAATATTCCAAAAATACAAATTTTCGATGCAAAATAAGGGAAGTCAATATAGAGCATGTGAGAACAAATCACTTTCGATGCGCTCACTTATCTAACGACGAATCGCCACAACATGCACTGCCCGGGTGGTAGTGCAATTCATGATGGTGGATGTATAAATTTAGATCAGGTCGAATTTATGGTGCCTTTTCAGTCTTAAGCCCGCCAAATTTAGTGCAGATTTATGTGAGATTACCCTTTTTTCACGAGAGCAAAACTGTTTAAACAACACCGTTTGAAGCTCAGTCTAAATTAAACTTTTTGGGACGAAAAGCAGTCCCAAACCAATAACCCAAAGATTGGCTGAAAATTTAGTATACACATATTATATTATACACGAGTATAACACAATTTCGAACTAGGAGCGAGGATCGTTCATATTTGTACAACTTTCACACCTACCAGTCAAAAGTCTCACATTCCGACTCCACAGCATCCTATGACATTTTCGACCTAATTCATATCTTCTAAACCACTATGACTGTAGTGTGCACGTCTCCAGTGCTTTGTTAAACACCATCAAAAATAAAAACATCCGCATCTACAACATTGACAGTTGCAAAAATCATAGCATTGGAAAATCGATGCGATTTTTTTCCAATCTCAACAACTACTCTACTCTGTAATGTAGCAGCCTCGCATATTACAAAAAATGTTGTCTCCTTCTTCTCTATGTTGTTTCATCTAAAGCTCAATACTAGGATGACATAGAAAACGCATCATGTCTATGACAAAATGATACTGTATCCGAGCTTTAACATTATCAGCGACAAACAGACAACAACAACACGAACAATGAAAATCATAGAAAATTTCATTGCTCACAAAAAAAGTGTCAAATCAGTGCGAAAAGGTATTAAAATTCAATTTTTTCCGCGAAAAAGGAAGGTGAAAAATTTGTATACAACGACAGAAAATCTTGGTAGGTTGATGGTATCGATTCATTGTCAGATGTTCAGGCATGGAAGCAGACAACATTTCCTTTACCGCTATGAATATGGGATGTGACATATGCACGGAATAGGAGAGTATGTGGGTGAAATCACGACGAAATCCAGTCGAGCCAAATTGAAAAATAAGACACAGCCAATGTCAGACATATCAATATTATGAAATTTTGATGGGAATAAACAGTGGGCACGTACGAGGTAGGTATAACCAATTTGTTGGGTATCGAATTGGTCTACGATCGGCGTCAGTGCGGTGCAAAATATAGAATGTTAAGCGTACATGTTTGTAACCCTGATGCCCTAATGTACTCTAAAGGAGTGGTGATCTCGCATTTTTTTATTACGCTATTTCGGAATGTATGGAAAGGCATGTTCGCTAACCTAAAACTTTATACGTTGTCATTAACATTATATTAGACTGTCGCCATACACATATGAATCAATTATTGACACATTTTACATCCTATCATATGTAAGAACCCACCTTTTGTTATTGGTAGGGGATGTCTCTTTATTTTATTTACATTCATGATGTGAAAAGGTTTTGCTACCCACCCAAATAATGTTGCCTACTCGTATTTGTAAAAGCAGGAGAATAAACAGGTTGGCTTTGACATCACAAGGGTAGATTTTGCAAAGCCATTGACGCCGTTTTTATATTAAATCTGGTAAAACGGATATTACTAAAGTTACATTATCAAAAAGGGGGTTAATATGGGCACACTTTGTAACAGAGTTTTCTTTACACCACATAAGTGATCCTTTTAACATTTTTATCGCTTGCGTAACGACTAGCACAGGGATGAGGTTATGCATTATTTGATGGGAGAAATATTACGCAACACATTGAAGAAGACATGTTTGGTGTTAAGCTAACTTCAGACGACATAATTGTCTGCCGTTGGGCTGGCTGGATGGCTTTGGGTTCCGGTAACCCGAGTTAACCTTCAGCGATGATTTGAGACTGAAAATGAACTAAATAATCTAGACACTACTTAAAACCGGATATATATTTTGCCAAAAATGAGAATTGATTATTTAAAAAGTCATCTTAAAAATATCGTAAAATTTCATTTCGTCACTAAGCTGGCGCAACTATCATTTATACCGAAATGTCATTTGGTTTGTTGACAATGCTCGATTTTGTCAGATCACCCCAAATTTATTGTGTTATTTTTACAATGGAAAGAAAATATCGAATAAAAAATTTGTTTCAAATGCAGAGTTATCCATTTTTCAGCTTCAAATCCTATAACAATGATTTCGATAAAACTTCTATTTCGCTATAATGCCATTTAAATAGACGTCTCTGGATTGGTTGCAGCAGTGGATCCTTTTGAAGTTGTTTTCAACCACTTTTTCGCACATTTCGGTCTTGATGATAAATCTACAAATGTTGGTTCTCAAACACTCCAACGTTTGGGTATTATCCACGTAAACACGCGGACGTTCCCCCATGAAAAAAAATGAAAAAAATTCTAACGACGTCAAACCGCACGGTCTTGGTGAAATTGCATTTTCTGGAAACTTCTCGTTGTATGGATTGTGGCAGCGTTTTTGTTGAAACCACACATCGATTGACAAATTTCCTTATAATCTTGTAAATTCCTTGCACAGTAGGTCGATTATGACAATCATAATCACCCAGTAATGCACCTACGTAAGGGCCTACGTTTGAATCACCACTTTTGTAGTAAGTTTTAACTATTTTTATTCGTTCTTCTCTTGTTAAACGAACCCTATTCGTAAATGGAAACGCTTTTACTAAATAAATAACTCTTCAGATGACATTCTGCCAATTGTATCATTTGTTTTCGATTATCATCATGGACAGTGAACCGATGCATCATCAAACAAGTGGACGTGCCAAAAAAGACATATTCTCGGGCATGAAAAATCAAATTTTTTAGCAATTTCCAAAATCCACGCCTAAATGTGTCTGCCCTTTACAAATTTATGTGAATAGGATTCGTAGAATTCGATAAAAATATTAGAAAAATTGTGAAAACAACCAATTATTTAAAAGAAGGCTTTAATTGTTGTAGGAGCAAGTTCCTTCTACTGGATAAATTGTCCACTCTTGTTGTACCAACTCATGGTTTGACAAGTGAGAATGCTTAAGACACCCTCCTGCCGTACGTTATATATTGACATTGCTCATTTTTTGAACAGTGCTGTGTATAAGAAAAATATGATTTGAGATGACTCTCTCCCGCATCTCTCAACTGTCACCAGATACTTATTTTATTTAAAGAAGAAATGTTAAACGTGTTGAAAAGAATCCTGAAAATATCCAAAGAGGTGCCCTGCCTTTATTTGTCCTACGCAAAAGATAATATCCAATGATAGCACCAGTACCTCTTAGCGTAGAGGATTATACACCGATTCGGTGGTCTCAAAATCGCCATTTTTTATAGTAATAGCGGCTTTGCTCACTTTTCCATTGAAATAATACGTTTTTTAGTATTTACCATAAACCACTCCCACTATTAGAGCGTACGAGGTGTGTTTAAGAAAAAAGGTGAATTTTCAAATTTCGCGGGCTGCGTACATTCGACTTTCGGTTATTATTTTTTATTATGTTGGCACACTCGTCTCGAAGATATGTTGACGGTTTTGTCCATATAGCATGTTTAGTTTGTTTGCGAAAGGCACAAATAAGACAAGTGTTTCGCGTGTTCTGCGATTCGGGTTTTATCTCCTCAATCGCTACAAAACGCCGTACTTTCATGGGTCTCTTGAATCTTGGAAACAGGAAAAAGTCGCAGGGGGTCAAATTTGGTTATCATGGCTGAAGCATGATAACGGTGTTGCGTTTGGCCAAATAATCTCTCACAAGCAAAGATGAGGAAGCAGGTGGGTTATCATCAAAATTCAGCAATTTTGGAACGAACTTCGCTGCCACACGAACATGGCAAGTATGTGTCAAAACAATGTGTTTTACCCTCAATATCTTTTGACTTTAATTGACACGGAAATAAGCTTTCCAGTTTCAAATTAAGTTATGAAGCAGTCGCACTTTCTATTTACTCAATATGGAATGCTCACTAAAAACGCGGAATCACATACATATTTCAATTTTAATGCGTTTGTTAAATTAAATGAACTGGCAGTAATTACTAGAATGAATGCAATGGTAATTTATCCACAGATACCATAAACACATTAACCTCTATAAATTGCACTATATCACCTCAACCGAATTGAAATGTGTTACGAGTTTTCTTATGATGTAATAAACAGCACATTAACTTCCTTATCGCTACTATAAATACCAATAAAATGGAAAACTGAGCATTGTTATGTAAATCAAAAGATCATTTCTTTTATGTTTTCCTAAAGAGAAATGTTAATTTAAACGATTTCAATGAATGTGCACCACAAAAGATAAGCAAAGTTCAGCGTCAATAAACAAATAACGAAATATTCAATGCAGTCAGCAGGCCACGCGCACATCTGCACATTGTCAACTGTCAATGTAAAGCAATAAGGAAGGAAATGTTACCTGAAATTCTTTTAAAAGAAACCGAAGAATTGCTCAAAGAATCACTACTTCTAAATAAAAGCTATAAAAAGTCATGCCAAAGCATTACAACGAGATATTCGTGTAATCAAGTGATTTACAAGTGAAATAACTTTAACAATTTATTTGCTAAAAATGCAAATATTTTACGGAATTGTGGTTTTATTGAGCTGCATCATTTGCTCTTTACCACCCGGGCATGTGGCTCAACCAGATATTCAACAGCGTTGTCCGTTACTGGAGCGATGTAATAGGACAGATATCGATGTATGTGCAACAAATGGTCAAAGTTGTAAACTCTTTCCTTCGGACTGCGAACTGCAAAGGGAAAATTGTAATAGGACATTAGCAACAGGTAAGTGCAAAGCACAACAAATATATTGACATTTCGTAAGGGGTTGGGCGAAAGGGTTGAACAAAAAACTAAGTGGTTTTGGATATCATTATGAGAAGAAAATTTTGCAACACATTTTAAAAATGACAAATTGGAAGGGATGCAGATTTGGTACTTATAGGCCAGACATTACCTCCATATAAAATAAGATCCAAGGGAAAAGGGCAATGTCCACCTCCAACAAAATATATCTTTGTTTAGAACGTTCTTTCGGCAGAGCATACATTCACAATACGATGTGAATAGAGATACTCATCTAAGATATGATAAGGCTTTACAGGATAGCCGATAAATGTGAAAAACTGAATGAACGTTAAAAAATTCAACTAACATTTTTTATACCTAACAATTATTTTTCCATTATTCAATTGAAAAGTAAGTACATTTCTGTTGTTTTGTTTGTGACATTTAAAAACAAATGGTTAATGGTCGTTGAAAGGGATTTCCTTTGGGCAGAGTTCTGAAAAGTAAAGCACGTTCAATATCTTTAGGTGAAATTTTGGTAATAACATTCATCAATTACCCTAAACATTATTGATGGTCGTGGAAATCCACGTCGGTTCGTGTATATTTAAAGTAGGATAAAGTCTGAAAATTGGTGTAAAGATATCCTATATTCATAAACAGATTAAGTTCGAATTTGACCCACTAGCAAAAAACTTGACTACAAACCCATCGTTAATAAAATGCGAATTTTTCAACTACTTTGCCATATATTCTTTAATTTAAAGCAACGTATTGAGATATTGCCTAAATGTTGGAAAAACCCATCCGAACTCACATAGGGTTAACCATTTTTCGGTTTCAAAAGTAAAGTTAAATAAAACACACATAAAGCTGTGATTTCGATGATGTTTGGACCTTGCCCTTATGTACGAAATATAATGTAATTCAAATGAACACCTCTGGATTGGTTGCAGCAGTAAATCCTTTTGATGTACGTACGGCCCAATGACACCTTCAGACCATAATGCGCACCAAACACTCACTTTTTCCGGATGCATTGACTTTCCCCAATCACTTCTAGGTTCTCCGAGACCCGTGAGTGACAATTTCATTTGTTGACATAACCACCGAATGAGAAATGAGCTTCACGCGTTCTTCGCTTGTTAAACGATCCATATTTGCAAATGTCAAACCTTTCGCTAAATATGTAATACTTCAGATGACAGGTATTTAACAGCTGACAGCCGTGCCAGACCGGTCGTTTTTAAACCACTAAATGAACAATTTTCTAAGAAGCTGTTTTAATGCTTATTAAAGATTTAAAAAATTGTTAACAAAAACTTCGCGTTCTCACAGGTGTAAGAAAAATGTGTATATGCTGTCAGTAGTTAGCACAATACAATAAGATGTTTCAAAACTCACTGGATATACTTGATTTCGATTGTTGCAAAAATGTTTACTTTAAGAATAACGAATTCATTTTACAGATCTATATATTATATACACATGTACAGGGTGTCCGTCGGCAAGGTAAACTACTGTGTTTTGTCGCCATTTTGGTAAACATCAGTCTTGACAGTTCATATTTGGCAGTCGTGGAGTAGAGACGTGGTAAATTTATTATGGAAAAATATTCGATAAATCAACGTGTTTTAATCGTTAAATCATCGATTACTGTGACGATGATAAAGTTACGTGAAATTTTTGGGAGAAACAACGTGCCAACAAAACGAACTATTTATCGTGTAGTGAACGATTTCAAAGAAAGAGAGTCTGTAGTTGATAGGGCCAAGCATGGACCACAACGTACTGCAAGATCGTCTGAAAACAATAAAGTGTTCAAAACAATCCACCAATCTCAATTCGACGCCGTGCTCAGGAGCTCGGTATTCAAAGAACAACTTTGGCCACAATTTTACACAAGGATTTGCATGTGTTTCCATTTAAGATTCAATTGACACAAGAACTACTTCCACAAGACCATTTACGCCGCCGTACATATGCCAAGAAGATGTTACAGCTCCCCCATGACAACCCCGATTTTCATGGAAAAATCATGAGTGACGAGGCACATTTTCATTTGAATGGATATGTGAATAAGCAGAATAATCGGTTCTGGGCAATGAAAAACTCTCAAATTGTTCATTAGTCACCTTTGCATCCATTAAAAGTGACAGTCTCGTGTGCAATAAGGTCACTGGACCTTATTTCTTGGAAATTGAAAACGGCGCAACGGTAACTATCAATGGGGAGCGATATCGTAATATGATTGAAAACATTTTAACGGTATCAAATTTGCGGTATCAACAAGACGATGTCACATCGCATACAGCCAGAATTGCAATGGAATTACTGCGAGACCTCTATCCACAACAAGAATGGTGATGTTGATTGGCCACCACGGTCGGCTGATTTGATTGCTCCGGATTTGAGGATATCTGAAAATCAAGGTTTATGCGAACAAACCAGAAACGCTTGAGCAACTCAAACAAAATATTCGTGATGAAATTAATGAAATACCGCGTGAAATGTGTGAGAATGTAATGAAAAATGTGCTGAAAAGGGCTCACATTTGTGAGGCTAACAGAGACGAACATTTATTTGATATTGTATTCCATACATAATTGGCGACATTAAATAAAACACTTATCAATATAAGATCCATTCTCTTTCGCTTAATCGAAAATTATAACATATAATAACAACTTATTTTAAATAGTACAAATAATAAAAATATCTATTATTTGATTCTGTTTCTTCATTTTACACCAGTTTCCTCATGCTGTGAATGATGTTGCAAAATCAAATATATTTTCTAACTGAAATTTTAAACATATTTTCATGCATAGTTAATGTGTAGGCCAAGATAAAAGTGTACTCACGCTAGTGATAAAAAATGGGTTGGGAGGAATCACTAGATGGCAATTCGTGATGTTCGATCATATGTATAATATGTATGCAGTAACAAATTATGTGATTAAATATTGACTGCAGTGCAACTTTATGCTCAAACATAGGCAATGTAAGAACAGTCAAACATTTTAAATATTTTGGAGAGTAAATCCACAATTTCCAATAATACTCCGATACAATTTCGTTCTTCATGGACAACTGGTGCTCAAACTCTTCAAATATATTTGAAACATAATAGTATGCAAATATATGCAAATATATATTGTGCGTTTACAGGTATTCAGCCTTAAAATCGAAACTTTATCCAAAAATATCAAATGTTTAGAATACGCGCTTTCGAAATCTTTATCCTCATGGTTATTTTTCAGAAAAAGCAACAATAGTCATTTAACTACTTCATCGTGGTTATTTAGATGGCGACTAGAATAGACATACGTATCTATATGTATTGTACATTGCACGTAGAAAATAATTTCAAGCGCTTCTGTGTTTTGGGGGTTTTCTCTAATTCGTCACACCAATTTTAGATAGTATTTCAAACGTCTGGTCTTTCCAATGAAGTTTTGGTCATCATCTTCTACGCCGCCCACCGTGTTCGTTGTGGAAAACTTTTCGTGCTAGAGAATTTGGAGAAGCCAATGCAATCGCTGTATATTAATGCGTTTGACCACGTCGATGACGGAATATAGCTCATACACCTCATGGTTCATGCGACGCCGACACCCTCCCATAACGATAGTGGGTCCGTATATTTTCCGAAGCATTTCTCTGCACCGTACGTCAATATAAGTAAAACCAATGTCTAGTAAGGATTTCTGTTTGGCAAGGGAAGGCTAAATAATTAGATCAGTTAATTAGCCCATATTTGTTCGCAAGCAGTAATATTTACTTAATCATCATGCTGACGTCATTAGTCTTATTCACAGCTTAGACGAGGCGGATGAAATTATGTAGCGGATGAAATTATCTCAAAGTTATAATTGTCAACGCTCCCACAGCGTTCCGGAAGGGTGCACTCTTTCTTCGTCGAAAATAATAACTTTGTTTTATCCTCTTTCACCACAAGACCCATTTTATTGATTGCTTACAATAATGCCTATGTCATCAGCATGCGCAAATAACATATGGTTCTAGTCGTGTTGCAGTAATTTAAATGTCAAAGGTGCACAATCCTTTGGGAGGCCAGTTGTCGAAAATATCGATAGAATAATGGAAATCGTCAAGTCCGACCGGTATGTAAGTAGCGTTCCAATTGCCCAGGAACTAAACATATCATAGAAACCTGTTTGGAACCACTTGAATAGGACTGGGTACAAAAAGAAGATCGATTGCCACACGAGTTAATGACAAAGAACCTCATGTACCGAATTTTCATCTGTGAATCGCTGCTGAATCGCAAAAGAATCGATCCATTTCTGAAGCAGGTGGTAGCTAGTGAGTCACTGTTGGTCAAGTGCGACAACGTTAAAAACGGTTTTGCTATGTGATTAGAGGGAGTGACAGAGAATCGTCTACGATGGACCGTCCCCTACCACCAAATTCATAACTCGCACCTGTATGGTAAGCACTTGAACCGTATGAAGAAAACAATCGCTCAGAAACTGCCAGTTTTGACAAATAGAAGAGGAATTACATTCCTCCAGGCCAGAAGCAAACTGTCGGAGCCTTTGTTGTGGTTTTTTTATACATCCATCTTTTAGTCTGGATCTTGAAACAAGTGATTACCACCTGTTCCTGCCCATGGCGAATAGCACTGAAAAATTCATTTCAAGATAAGCATGTGAAAACTGTGAATGTGAAACTGGTCCGGTCCAGTTTTTTTCTATAGGCGTGAGGGTTTCTATGAAAGAAGCATGATGGAATTAATATTCAAAGTGGTAATAAATTATCAAATATCTTTGGCCCATATGGAATCACTATAACTATGCTAAATATGGTCTTCAATATCATGCAAAAATAATAGATTTCTTTTTACTATACCTATATTATATACGGGAAAAAACATTTTTGACAGGATTACTATTATAATATGATGTCGAGTCGATACGAGTATACCGTCCACGGTACTACGAAGAGCAATTCTTTGTCGACAAGCATATAGACATCGGCTCGGCCGGATTTATGACGCCTGTCTAACTTTGCGAATGTCCATTGCTTTATGTTCTTTTTTGAACCGTATTATATAGTGCGATGAAAAATTTTTAATCGATTAAACTGTAGAATAGAATTATCTCTACTAGAAGTAGTAAAAACATAAACCAAACAATTCAGCACTGTCAAATCTTCCCACTTAAACTTTTTGTCTATTGAAAAGATCATAAGAAACTTTTCAAGCCAGTTGCAATTTAATTTTGCAGAGCACTCGAAAGAAGTATGATACTCCTATTTCTAAATTGTAAAACATGACCCTTGGTGCAAATAAATTGTCAATTGGAGTGGATCACAATTACACTTTTTTTTTTAAATGTATATTGCTCCTTACCCTTTAATTGCAAAATTTCTCACAAATATGTTCTTTGATTTTTCTACAGCATGGCAGCGTACCAATCGCACACAATGCACTAATATGCGCTCCAATGGAACTGGCTTATGTGCCTGTTCAGCAGAGGCCTTGAACCAACAGTGCTCCAATCAAACGATGACAACAGGTATTTGTGCCCATGGTGCTTTGGGTCATCGAGCACATTCATGCCATCTATTCAGAACGGAATGTGATTTGAGAAGAGCTCGTTGTGCTGGAGCTGGTATGTACATGAGCGCTTATACAGGCAGACGCTTTACCATTCATTGTACTTTTGAAAATTAATTCATTACCATGGAAGCACTTTTTCTTTGTATCCTTGTTTAGAATGGCACACTATTGACAATAGACAGTGCAGAGGTTTTAGGCTAAATCAAAGTAATCCGTGTATTTGTCCAAAACTGCTGCAGTGTTCTCGGAGTCACACTCAACGCTGTGCTCAAGTGAGCGAAAGTGCTTGTCGCCTCTATGGGAGCGAGTGTGAAGTGGAAAGCCGTCGTTGTGATGGGGAAAGTACGTAATCGTGTCACCTGTATTGTTAAAATTTGTAATTGTTTAATTGTATATCCATGGGAAATTTAAAGGGCTTGTGAATGTTGATATGCAACAGTGTCGTGATATGCAAATAGGAGAAACTCGTAATTGTCATTGCCCTCGTATATTGAAATGCCAACGAAATAATACCAATATATGTGTTCGCATTGCGGAAGGGAACTGTCATTTAATAGCAGATGCCGGTAAGGGCTTTGTGCTAAGTTATTTACCTTATGGTAGTTAAGTCTGTTTTCAGATGCAGATGATTGACAAGCACTACTGCATTTTTCTTTCTAATCCATGCCAAGCAGTTAATGCTCTGTATTGTGAGCAGAAATATTATGAACATATGAATTTTGGTGAACGCTAAAATTGTATACGAGTACAGTGTGTAAAGCAATAGTTCATTTTAGAAATTCAAAATTTGTTCTTATACTGTAGTTATATTGGGCAAAATAATTGTGGTTTGGCTTCAGGGAAAGATAACTTCTTTACCAAATGATTATAATTGGTTAGTTGAAGTTTTACTAAGTTGGCTATTCAAACAGGCGTTCTACTCTTGCAGATTTTGAAGAAGAATTATAGAGAATTTTTAATCACACCAGCTTCACTGTATTCCAATTCATTTATAATACTTTTATGAGCATAAGCACTACATGTGTCTTTTTTTGTCCCCTCTTTGTGCAGAGAAAAACTTGCGATTTGGGAAAATGCAGAAATAAAGCAAAGACTTTTAAGTAAAAACTTTATTGAAACAGAACGTCAACATTAAAATAGGAAAGATAGGGAAAAACTAGAAAAATTCCCATATCTCAGAAACAGAGAAAGATACCACTACTTGGAGGTAACAATTATTACAAAAATGACTAAAAAAATAGGAAACAAAATTTTGCATCGCCAAAAAAAAACACAATTTTCTGCCACCAGTGGAGGTTTATACTAAATGATGACAAATATCTCTAGAAATAAAGCGCGATCTGAAGTTATCGGAATATGTTTCTAGATTTGATCGCAACATGTCTTTAGCTTTTTTGTTTTAACATTTTTTTTTAAATTTGGCGATGCCAGGTTGATATCTCCCAAATATTTTGATATTTTGGAAACTCCGTCTTTGAGAAAATTGGTCAATGGTAACATTTACTTGCTCAACTTAACATATGATATTGAACCAATTTGGCCTATGCTGCCGGTAGCTGAAACTCAAATCTCTTAAACTCCATAACGTTATTTTTATTGTAACCTTTGGCGTGGCTGCACTAATTAGCTGAAAGTTTGCAGAGTGTAATTTTTTTCTATACTTAAATTTATGACTATAATTGAACGAGCTAATCACGTCTGTTCTGGACAGTGAAGCCCATACAAAATGGCAGATTTTCAGTGTATAATTTGGAATTTGCTGTGGTATAAAATCTTGATATTCATGATATAATTTATCGTTTAATATAACTAATGAAACGAGTTTGAATCATTGATATTGAATTCTAAAATATCTGTGGTCACAACCCATAACAGCCTAAGTCTGTTTTTCAATATTTTCAGTACAGGAGTTTAAAGTTTTGAATCTTCACTGAAAATCAATAGAAGGTGTTTTTTGGAAAACTTTGCTACAGATTCCAAGGAAACGAATTTCTTTGCTTAGTTGTTAACAAAAAATAGTTGTTTATTCTCGCAGTCAAAAGATATTATCGAAAAAGACACTTAGGCTCTTATGAATTGTTGAACGAAAGAAAGTCAAAAAGTTCAAGTTGAGTTAGACTATTATTCCAAATTAAATAAAAAACTTTAAGTTTGGAGAAAGACCTTAACTCAATTTATGTTTATCAAAAAACGAATAATTCGGAAATAAGAGCTTAACTCAAGTTAGGAAAATAAAATTGTTTCTTTATTTTTTTGGATAAACGACTTAGGCAATGATGAAAAAATAATGTTTATATTTGTTGTAATCCTAAATTGACTTAGGCAGTTATGCCAAAACAGTCATTTAGAAAAATAACTTATGCTATTAGGCTTTTTTGGAATAATTGCCTTCCTAGAAGAGATACAAACATGAAAAATTTAGAGCAAATAAATTTAGATACGCTGAATACGATGGTGCTACTCAATTGTGTCCTAATTCGAGTTAGGCTGTTACGGGTTGTGACCACAGATATTATTTCCCTTATAAAATTTGAAACGTTATGCAGACTGTAATTTTTCCCCCAAATTTCAAGTTTGTCCCTCCCGTAGAAAAAAAAAACACTTTTCGTAGTTGATGAGAAGTATTGGGATGGCAAAACTGTAATTGCGGGTTTTTTCACACAGATGGTCGTTTTGTTACTTTTGAAATATTGTAGCTGAACTAATTAAATTGTACGAGTATGCTATGTCGTTACAAAGCTGACGTTGCAAGCTTTGTTTTGTGATATGTCAGAACACAAAAGGCGTAAAGGGAGTATTTTCGTCACAAAAGGCAAAAAAAGTCAAGGAAGTATATCGGGAAATTTTGTGACATGTGTGGTTTGGATGCCTTGATTGGTTTATCAATTTCCGTTCTGCCAATTTGGCAATTAAAGACGACCATCAGAGTGTCCGGCAAAATGCGTATGACGAACATAAAATCAAAACAATTGTTGATTCGAACCAAGAAGGTTCTAATCGGGAAGTTGCAGAGAAGATGAAAGTGTCGTATATGACCATTGAAAACCATTTGAGACTGCTTTGACTCAGAAAACTATGACATTCAAAAACTTGTGATTTATTGCTTGATGAGTACTTCTGATTTATTACATAAAACGCATTGTCACTGGGGATAATAAATGTTTTCTTTACAACGATGTCAACCAAAAAATATCTTGGTCCAAGTAAGATGAACGCGCTTAAACTTCATCAAAAACTGAGTTGTACCAGAGAAAGGTTATGTTGTTAATTTTGTGGGATTATGTTATAGTAGTCTAATTTGAATTGATTCAAGGGAACAAAACAAATAGTTCTGAGGTCTGCAATCAACAATTGGTAAAGATTGCAGAAGCACTAAAATGAAAAAGTCTGAATATGTAAATCGCTGCGGCGTAATTTTCGACCTCGACAAAGCTGGGTCTTACCCCTCTTTGCAATCTCGACAAAAAATATTGGGTTATAGATGGTAGGTGATGTCCAGGCGAGCTTATAGTTTGCACAATTTTTTGAATACAGACAAGGATCTCCAAACTGATTTGTAGGATTTTGGATCAATCACTATTTTAATGTGGAATTAAAAAGTTTCCAGAACGATAACAGAAAATTTTTGTACAAAATAGAACCTACATTGCAATCAAATAAAAAAATTGAAATTTATTTTAAGCGATCAAGTTACTTCCAAAATTGCTTTGTTACCTATCCAAATTCTGGAATTCAAGTCTAGGACTATAACTAAGTGAACTAGTCAGGAATACAACAGACTTTGCCCTAAGCTATTGTTTAACCCACTGATGTTTTCTCAATTTCAGAAAGTGTAACTGAGTAAGCTAATCATGCTATTTCCGAAAACTGTCAAGCAGGGTGACACATTTGAGAATAAACTTAGCATTTTTCTCAGACTTTAAAAGCAAATAATTGTGTTATTTTAATATGTTTGATGCACGCTTCAACTCCGGGTAATCGATGTGTCTAGTAAAAGCTTCTCAAACTAGCATTCTCAACATAAAATTCATCGTAAAGAAGTTCGTTCTTTTGAGTAAGTCTAAAGAGCGGGTTTAAAATCAGTTCGCGTGACCGAAATTTCTTTGCTACTTTTGTTTCGAAACAATTGCGAACAAAAAAGTTTTCAAAGTTCCTTTGTATGTATACTCTACTATGAATGCTAGGAAAAAAGATTTTTCATTGTGAGCATACGAACTATAGCAAGCATAGTCCAAAGTTGAACAATAACTATAGTTGAACTGTAACTATAACTTTCTTGAAACGTAGGGCACCAGCTGTGGTGATTTAATTCGAAAAAAATATTGGGATACTGAAATTTGGCTATTTTGTACTTCTAGTAGATTGCACAGTGAGGCAAAGAAGAATACTTTTTAAGGTTGAGGTTTATAAAGACACTAGAAGAAAACTCATTGCATAGTTTAAATGTATACCATATGTAATGTTTAGAATATATTGTTAACACAAAGTACAGGGTGGCGCACGAATCGTGTTACTATCAACTATCAATGGGAACCGTTATTTAAAGATATTGAAGGAGTTATTTTCTACCTAGAACTGCGACGAAGACGTTTCCGTTTCAGCATATGGTTCCAGAAAAATGGAGCCACTGCATATATATTCAGGCCGGTTATGGTGGAACTCCAACGAAAATTCTCAAACAAATTAACATCCAATCCACTCCACTTACTGCTGGCCCCCAAAGTCACCTGAACAGATTCCACCAATAATATTTTTTTATGGTGTTTAAGGAATTTGGCTGAATTGAAACAGTCCATTAAAACAGTAATTGAGGTAATCGCGCAATAAATAATTTTCTGATCAGTTGTCGCATATGCGTGAATGAGCATGGAACTAAAATTGAATTTTCAATACAATAAGAAAAAAAAACGAAGTACTTTGTTTGAAAAAAAAGTTATCTGATTTTCTTATTGTATTGTATTGTATTGGTATTAAAAATATAATCAGTCAAAAAAAATTAACAGTGATAATATTTATTTTTTTTTAATTAAAATTGTTTGAAGACCAGTTAAAATTTGGCAATTATGGAAAAAAGTTTTTGGTATCGTGGAGCGTATTTCCACATCAACGTCAACTTTATTAATTCCCAAAAATGTACAAAGTTGTTCTATTTATACTAAAATTACTTATTCTAGAAAATGCTACAATATTTCAGAGAGAACACATATTAACATAATGGGTGCAACAAAGACAAACATGTTTACAGAATAGTGTTGTATATCATAGACTTAATTCTAGAATGTTCTTATCTACATAACAGGTGAAAAGGAGATAGCAATAAACTATATAATAGGAGTGAGAGGAACAAACGTAACTTATTGTCGTAAACGTAATTCTAGAAAAGTCCCACCCACATATAAAGAGGGAAAGGGATTACATATATCATACTTGAATGGTCTAGGCGCGGTTTTGATGATCTTTCTAGAGTATATACTTAGACAAATTGCACTCATATACTACAAGTTTTTGTTTTGTGACATTATCAACGGTTGTAATGTTCTTTAAAATTTCTACAAGTCTTGCAAGTTTACTCCCTATGGGCAATAAACACTACTGGAGAACATATTAAGAGTGGCTAACGCTCATGGAGATCAAGCAATTTGAATTACAAAGTTTACAGTTTACAAAATTTAAATATTAAGAGATTTGTGATTAAAGTTTTGAAAAAGTGATGTCTACTTCAGAACGATAACTTAAATCAAAAGGAGCTCGGGAAATCAAATCCCATTTTAGAGTTCAGCAGGTATAATTTGTTGGAAATTGACATAAATTTCTGATTTTTAATGATGACATGTTAGTTCCTCTAGACTTATAACAATTCTAAAAATAGCATTTTTTGCAATTTCAATCACAAATTTCTTAAAAATCTCGTTGGAATGGAAAAATCAGATTCGAATTCGGGCGAATGAAACCTGTGCACAACAACAACAAAATTTCACATTACGGGTATACATATTAACGATAATAAATATTTTCCGTGCAATTTGTGTATTAAACTCATTTGTATAACAGTTTGTATTTTTATATATTTTAGCTCTAACGATCGTTCCCCGAATACAATGCACATCTCTTCGAGTCAATGAATCAGGAACGTGTCATTGTCCCGCCTTACAAACCTGTTCCGTCAATAAAACGAATATATGCGTAAAAACCAGCACAGGCTGCGAATTAAAGAGGAATGAATGCGAATTGGAACGATCTAAATGTCAACATCAAAGTAAGGGGAAAAATAACCCAAGTGATTGATTATTTTTAAGCCATATCTTTTTAGCATTGAATATCATAAATCCCATACAATGTCTGGGATTTCAACCCGGGGAGGGCAAACTTTGTACATGTCCTAAGTTGGAAACATGTTCTCGAAATAGTACTAATATATGCGCTCGAACTGGAAGTGACTGTGTTTTGCGGCGAAATGAATGCGAGATGGAGCAAGAAAAATGTGAAGGAAAAAGTAAAGTTAAGTAAATGCGGAATAAGAATTTTGGTTAAAAACATTTATATATTTGCTGTAGATATTACACAAGTGGATAGTATACATTGCAGAGGCTTCGACCACAATGAATTCAAGAACTGTTCCTGTCCGAAATTGGAATCATGTGATAGAAATTCTTCAAATATTTGTGTAACAGCAGGTGACAATCAATGTCGATTATTATCGAATCAATGTGCGTTGGAGAGAGCAAGATGTGAAGGACAAAGTAATATGCTGGCTCTATTTTGGGAATCATAATAATTTAAAAACTTTTGCTTTTGGTTTATCGTACCTCTTAGAATTAGATATCACAACACCATTGCAATGTCTGGGATTTGAAGCTGAAGAAAGCAAGTCCTGTACGTGTCCTAAACTAACCACGTGTTCTCGAAATAACACTAATATATGCGTTCGAACTGGAAGCGACTGTGTTTTGCTGCAAAATGAATGCGATGTGGAGCAAGAGAAATGTGGAGGAAAAAGTAAGCTGAAGTATATTTATTGAAAGCCTTTTTGGAAGAAGTCTTTTTATTTTCTATAGATATCACACATATTGATAGCGTACAGTGTAAAGGCTTTACTCACAATGAATTAAAGAATTGTACCTGTCCCAACCTTTTATCTTGTGATAGCAATTCTCCAAACATTTGTGCCTTAGCAACTGGAAATCAGTGTCAATTACTGAAGAATCAGTGTGATTTGGAGAGATCAAAATGCGAAGGACAACGTAATATGCTGCCCTTATTCTAAGAAAACCCTTTTTTAAATTACTTCCCTTTTTAGAATTGTCTATAACTCATCCTGTGCAATGTCGGAATTTCACTGTCAACACCATAAAAAATTGTTCCTGCCCTTTATCATTAAGCTGTCAAAATAACTCCTCTTCGGTATGCGTTCGGATGGAGGACAACAACCGGTGTTTGTTACTAAGCGACAAGTGTGAACTGGAGCAAGCAAAATGTGAAGGAAAAAGTAAGTTAATGATGTAAATAACAAAACTATTTATTTGATAAGTTAGCATTCATATGAATTTTATAACAGTCTATGACGTGACAAAAAATTTACGCCTTCACTATATATCATAGGGGTTTAACCTTCATACAACCCTCTATGATTTTTTGAAAGTTGATTAGTTGGAACTTTTTGATACCAATTACGAATATTAGGTACTTACTTCTGATGTGGTCATACGGCTTCATCGTTGACAGCAGGCACAATTTTATCTAAATAGCTGCGAAGAAGCTCTGTGCTGCATAAATATGCCCTTATTTAATGTAAATCAAAGCGGACAGGCTTGATATTCTAGAGACATTTGACCCGTAATCTGAGGTACAGCAATTTAATCTGTCTCAAATATTTAGATTTATTTGGGGTAACTAAATGTACACAATTTCATTCTTGGAATTTGCACCACACAAAATTGAGTCAATGTCCACTGATAAAATACCAGTTCTTGTATACTTTCAAACTTATAGAATTCAGTTCATTTATTTATTTTTTTTATCACATTCATATTTAAATTATTTAAATCATTTATATTACAAATTGTTATGCTTTATTGAAAATGTCGATAGCTTTCTTTGTTTGGTTTTGTTTTCCAATTTCCTTTGATGTTATCATATCTGCCTCGGGATCATTGTGCTATTTTCTAATATTAAAAGCATTGAAAACACAAATAATATTAAATGGAACGTTATTAGCAATGTCAAAACATCTCTCCAAATTTGGTTTCACAATATAAATCCGTTGGTATTCTTATTCTTATTATTCGTTCATATAATATTTGCGTAAGTTAATCATTGTGGACAAGTCGAAAGTGTGTAGAGGGCTACAAAATCAAAAATATAAGGATTAAGGATTCAATCTTGCACTGTTACTAATCTATATCCATATAAAATTATATCGGAGATCCTTCGACAGATACAAATCATGTACTTTCATGTGTTTCGAACGCTATTGCGTCATCATCAGTGGAAACGAGGAGGAAAATACCCTTAAAATATGTAATAACTCCATGGATCAATGGGAACCTGCAGGCGCTTATGGAATATAAACAGAAACTGTTGAAGCAGAGAAGAAAAATCATTAGTCGAGTTGAGAAATTAGAATTGAAGAGGATAAGCAAGGTCATAAAGATGTCGAATAAGCTCTCTATGGAAAACTTTTTTCAGGAAAATTTATGTGATTTTAAACGAAAATCCAGGAGGTCTTGGGAATTCTTGAATCAAACCCTTAGAAGACGTTGTACATCGGAAATAAAGTTAAAAAACGAGAGAAGTGAAGATATATACCGCGACGTTGATAAAGCTCAATATTTTAACAATTATTTTATTGAATCTGTGACAAAATTGAAAACACAAATAGAAGTAGATCCACAGGATAATTACAACTATTTTAGAATTCTTCGGTATCATTATAATTCATTTATATTTCAAGTCATATCAGCAAACTATGTACACGACACGATAATGCAGATTAATGAGCATAAGAGCCCTGGTAGCGATAGCATTACGGCAAAAGCAATCGTTGAATGTGCTACTGTGCTTACTCCGGTATTAACTGAAATATTTAACAGTTGTATAACTGCATCAACATATCCGCAGATTCTTAAGGTGCATAAGGTTGTGCCAATACCTAAGGGAATTAATCCGAATTCTATTGATAAGTTCAGACCAATAGCAGTGCTATCGGTCGTGGACAAAGCATTTGAAAAAATTATACATTCTCAGCTTGCGGCGTACTTTGATAATGAGAAACTCATGTTTGAAAACCAATATGGATTTAAAAGTGGATGCGATACAGAAGAGGCAGTGGTTAATGTTATTAATTACATATGTGGCGGCCTAGATACAGGATTTTCTGCAATTGGTGGAATTTTTTACGATTTTATTAAGGCTTTTGATCTTGTGGATCACTCGATATTGTGCCAAGATTTGTCATATTTCGGAATTAGAGGCAAAGAATTAGAATTATTTAAAAACTATTTGGAGAATCGGAAGCAGTATGTGATTGTAAACAAAGAAAAAAGTTTTATGCTTCCCGTTGTGCACGGTGTTCCACAAGGCAGCGTTTTGGGCCCTCTGTTATTTAAATTGTATATCAACGACATTAATAATCTGCAGCTCCATGGAAAACTTTTTATGTTTGCCGATGACTTGTGTTTGTTTTTGAAGAATAGCAAAATAGTAATTTTCTCACTTGCAAATATTTTCAAACCCTCAACATACGCATTTGTGGGAAAGATAGATCATAATGAATTATCAAATAATTTCCATTACTGTACGGAAAAATATAGCAATTATTGAACAAGAAACTCTGGTAGATCACAGGCTCAAGTAGCATTTTTCAAGGGCTGTTACCACCAACAATGAATTGAATATGTTAGATCTGGTAAGATGCAAGCTCCATTCCGATAAAATATCTTCTCAAATAGCTGCCAAATTAATTTTTCTGATTAGTAGTCGACTAGGAAACATTGGAAGTACTTTCCAGGAAACAACTCATTCATTGTTTCCAAGAATGTTTGCTTCTAAAACGATCGGTATCTCCACAATAACAAAGTACGTGCTTTTAGTTAGTGAATCATGGTACTATTGTTGAAAAAACATTGAAAATTCAATTATTCAGTCCTTGTGGTATATACCTATATAGTATTAATGACATTGCATCAGATATGTGGGAGCGTCAGAAACACCCTCTAATCATACGTTATATAGGTCTATCGACTTAGCTCATTTGTTTCAGGTGAAGAAAATAATTTTTTAGTATTTTTCAAAGTCTGTTTCCAGAATTAGGGTGATTTAAAAAAAAAAATATATGAGTTTGGATACTTATTTTCAATATACATATATACTATATGTACATATATATACGAAAAAATAATCGTTATTTCTAAATTTCGTGAGTTACGTATGTTCGATTTTCGCATTTTCTTTTCTATTATGTTGGTACATATATCAGCCATTACTATTCGAAAAAATGGATTAAAGAAACTGTATTAAGTTTTGTGTAAAAAATTAAATTAAATGTGCAAGGACATTTGAAATGTTGACTGTAACGTTTGGCGAGTCTACTATGAGCAGAACGCAAGTTCAATTGTGGTATAACCGGTTTAAGGAAGGCCGAGCATGTGCACAACCGATGAAAACATTGAAGCAATGAAGAAAATGATTTTGGATAATCGTCGAATCATTATTAGAGAGGTTGCTGATGATGTTGGCATATCGTTCGGTCCATGCCAAGCAATTTTTACGGATAATTTAGGCATGAAACGTGCGGCAGCGAAGATTGTTCTGAAATTGATAAATTTTGAGCAAAAACAACGTCGCATGGACAGCGCTCAGGAGTTGTTGAACGTCGTCAACGACGATCTAGATTTTCTTAAAAAGGTCATAATAGGTGACGAATCATAGGTGTATGGCTATAACATTGAAAGCAAAGCCCAACCATCCCAATGGAAGCGTACAGACGAGCCAAGACCAAAAAAAGCAAGTCAAGTTCGGTCAAATGTGAAGGTTTTGCTCATTGTTCTCTTCGATTGTAACGGCGTGGTGCATCATGAATTCTCGCCACAAGGTCGTACGGTCAATAAGGTGTACTACCTTGAAATTATGCGCCGTTTGCGCGAAGCAATTCGTCAGAAAAACATAGAATTGTAGAAAAACCAATCATGGATTTTGCACCATGATAACGCACCAGCTCACACATCGATGCTTGTGCGTGAGTTTTTGGCCAAAAACAAAACCTCAGTCATGAGTCAACCAAGGCATTCACCGGACTTGGCCATCGCTGAATTCTTCCCCTTCCCAAAACTGAAGACACCGGTGAAACGAAAGCGTTTTGCTACGATTGAGGAGATAAAAGAAAAATTCACAAAGCGCGTTTCAGAAGTGCTTCGAAGATTGGAAAAAACGCTGGCATAAGTGTATTATGTCAGAGGGGGTTTACTTTGAAGAGGACAAGATATATAGTTATTGATGATTAAATTAATACTTTTTGAAAAAAATTGAAAATAACGGTTATTTTCTGAACACACCTCGTATATATATACTGTATATTGTTTTTAATTATCTAATAATTAACGAAATTGTTAAAAAAGTTTTGAAAAATGTTAATTTTCCTAGAGTTGGATTCAGACGTTGTATGGAAAGGCTTTTTCTACTGAGCGAATTTTGCTGAATTTCCTATGAATGTGAGACATATTTTAATTAAATTTCTGTTTCGTAGCTAAAGCGGCGCGACTTCTGTCGTACTTTAAATAGACAATCGGACGAACGCGCAGACAAGCTTAGTTGGTCTAATAAATCTAATGGCGTTTTAGTAGTTGACTATATAATGTTTAATCTGGATCGTGAAAAATTAAAAAATGTTGTTTTGTTTGCACTTCACTTTCTTAAAAAAAAAATAATCATACATTTTGAAGACAATGGGTTGATGATGTCTGTTAACTGTAAATAAAATATTAATATTTTTCCAGTTTAATTGAAGACTTGGGTATTTATTTCGACGTTAGAAACCAGTTAAAAAGATTAATTGGACATGAAAAAACCGACAGCTATATTTATTCTGAAAACTCAGAAAATGAATTACAATGTCACCTTCTTGTAAACCAGGGTACAGTTGGGTTCTTTGTTTAATAAAATTTCCATAAATTCATGTTTAAGATGGCAACTATTTGAACAGTTTCATTTTCACATGATTTTATTTCCATTAAAAGTTTCTAAGATATATCATACACATTATGCTTCAATGAATTAATTTTAATCATATTTATTCGTTTTTGAAAGTTATTCTGGATACATAAATATCAACACTTGCTCCTTAGAATTGTGTTATGCTTTTAAAATTTCAAAGTTTATTTAAATAACAACTTGTTTTTAACATTTCTAAGCTTATTTCAATAACAACTTGCGCATATGTTTATACAATTTGATTTTCAACTTTTTCTTATTCTCAACTTTTTATATAGATCTCCAAACAACTCATTCTATTCAATGTTTAAATTTCCAAATAAATCAACAAAAGCCATGTGAATGCCCCAAATTATTAACATGTTCGAAAAATATCGATAGAATATGTGTTAGAACAAAACGGGGATGCAAGCTATTAACAACGCAATGCGATTTGGAAGAAGCAAAGTGCCGCGGAGATGGTAATATTTGAAATTATACGAATATTTAAAATGAACCGTAATAAAAAGTCCAGTTTTGTTTATTTATTAAGTTATGGCCACAATCAATACCATCCATTGTCAGTCACATAAACCAAACGAGGAGAAGTCATGCTTTTGTCCCAAATTGAAAACCTGCAGTCGGAATGAAACCTCAATTTGCATCAGAACTGGAGATAAGTGCTCGCTACTAAGGAATGAATGTGAATTCGAACAGGTGAAGTGCCAAAACCAAAGTAAGTACTCATATAATTATTAACTATTATATATTTATTTCTAATTATTTCAATACAGGTTTAACCGCAAGTAAAAGCGTGGTTAAAGTTTACATAAAAATACCATACAAATTTCTTTCAGCAATGAAAGTTATTACTTTCCATTCATGACACAATTTGTTGGTGAAAGGACTGGTAGGGGTTTACTCACGGATCCTTAAGTTTGGTTCACGATTCATACGCAAGGAAATCTGACGGAGAACATAAGTTGTGACTAAATTCTGAATTTTCTAGTTAAAAGGTTAGCTTTGTGCGAAAACCATGAGCCGAGTTTGAAAGCTTCCCTATTCACATGCCCCATAAGATTGTGTCATGTATGTGGAATAATAATCTTCACCTCAGAAAAAATTGTTGTACACAATTTTTTTTAATTTTACTAAGCATTGTATGCTTTTGGCTATTTTATGATTGGTAAAACCAAGATGGGTGAAGGTTATTGAGGTTCTGACCAATGCAAATTTTCTGGAGATGATGTCTTTTGTGGAAAGAACTAAATAAAGAACCACTGACGAACGCTAACTCATTGTAATTATGTAATAAGAAATTAAGTAAAATGGTCAGATATCGTCCTAATAGGATCAGCAAATAGCCATAGTGAAATTATGAAAATGTATGGACTTTTTATGAAGTTGGTGCCGCAAAGCTATATTCTTCTAATTGCTGTGCGTATTGGAGGAGGTTAAATGTGAGGACACTTTTGGTCAAAGGTACAAAGTGAGATTGAAAAAGTTATGTTTTGAATAGTCCTTTATGTCCAAATTATTGCAATTAAAAATCATAACTAAAATTTCAGTCTAGGGAACTATATAAACTCGTACTTTCAACCAATGTGATGTGTAGAGAGTGTAAGGTAGGGCGTGATAGATCGCCAAGTTCTTTTCAGCAAATACTCCAAATTAACACACAAAGTTATAACTTACTACGTTCACTTATTTTATTATTTACTAGCGGACCCGGCGAACTTCGACTCGCCACAATTTAACGCCTTCAGATAAACTCTCGAATAATAATAAAACACAGATAGTTCAAATTTCAATGCGATTTATTTGAGTGGAATCGAAATCAGTAGAGAGCGATATGATGAACAATGTTTTTTGATTTGTTTTCCGGCGCAAAAACAAACAACGAAGACGGTATCCCAACACGCGAACAGGCAATGTACAGCTGACCGTGCGAAAGACAGGGAAATTCGAAATTAATCCCCCAGACTTCCAACGACTGGCCTTGCGATTTATTTATTGTCTTCGTAAAAGCCAATCGAATGGGGAACTGAATCCGCTTAAATTGGAATGGAAGATCAGTTGGAATTCTCGGAATTCGTGGAATAAGGACTTCTTCTTCTTTGAATTTGCCCTCGATAATCGTCGCTTGAATCACATTGTTCATCAGTTTCTTGATGGACAACCGCGTACCGTTGCACAATTTCGGATGATTCAGATTCCGCAACATGATTATGATCGATCCTACCTTCAGCTGTAAATTATGCCGCGGTGTTCCTGGCACATCAAGCGAGTTCAAAAATTCCGTCGGATAGTTTGTCGCTTCATCCTCTTCGGTCACGCTGTCAACGGATTTGTACGAATGCAGTTTCCCAGCGATTTGACTTTGAATAATCAAATTCAAGTTATCGATGTCCTTATTCTTCGCTGCTAGTATTGCCCTTTCACTAATCCAATCGAGATTTTTATAATTTTGTGCAATGCCGGAGAACACTTTGGTGATGAGTTCCTCCTTCGACGATGTGAACGATGTGAGGTGGTGATTGTGCAGCGCGAACTTGTGCAATATGGGCACGTCTTCATCCATTATGTTCTGCGCGTTCCTCTTGCATTTGATTATCACGGACTTTCTGACTAATTATTGCACTACGTGTACGAAGTCCACGATTTGATCGCCTAATAGGTGGCATTAGTCAAATAACTCTCCCTGAAATGGAATAAAGTCCTTTTTGATTAATCCTATTAAAAAGACAATTTTTTTCAAAAAAAAAAAAAAAAAAAAAAACTTACGAAATGAATGTATCGCAATAAATGCCCGCAATCCAATAAGGTAACCTCACTTTTTACACGCAAACTTATTTTCTGAAAAAATTATCGAATTGATAAACATTGCACTAAATTTCAATTGATCATACTGCTCGTACCGTTAATGGATGTGATACGCGATATATGAGTATCCGAATTCAGTGTAATAATACGCAAAACTCGAATCAATTGCAGCAAGAAAAATAGCACATTTGTTTAATAGAAAATCACAATGCGAAAAGTGCAGCTGTCAAATTGCGCTCAGTTTCAGCATTGAACACAGCACAGCGCCATCTGTTATTTCTCTCGTTAACTTTTCCACCCAAAATTCACGCAAAACATTTTTCATCGCAATAAATTTCGTAATTTTCCGAGCTTCACAACGAATTTTCCACTTTTATATCGCGCAAAATCATCAAATCATGTGATAAAATGCAAAATTTCGTCGAAACAAATTGAAATTTTTCACGCATTTCCGGAATTTTTCGTGTTTTCCACTAACAGTTTTCTATTTTGCCATTCGAAAAGACATTCCGGAACAATTGCACACAAAATTCCATACAAAAAATTAATTTTCGATTTTTTCAATTTTCCGACTTTTCCAGAGGGTTTTACCAAAATTTTCTTTCGTAAAAACCTTCTCTAGGCAATTACGAACAATTGAGAAAAACTTTGAGCCAAATTGGTTTAGGCGTTCTTGAGTTATGCGCTTACCAACACATTTAGCGATTCATTTTTATATTATAGATTTATTACTCACAGCCTTCTGCTTATGAATAATAAATAATTAATTTGAATGTTGGATGATCGAACAGGTGGCAATGTAGTCCATTTTTATTCTTAGAATTATGTTTATCCAGATCTTGAGGACTTACAACACAGGGCATGGTAATCAGGTCGATTTTTCAAATTACCGGGAATGAATTAAATTTCGGAAAATCAGTTAATTTGTATGGGGGAAAAACCAAAGTAAATATGGCAGTGCCACTTATTTTTGTTCTCATAACTTAGTTCACCAAATACTTAATGTCATTGCTGAAATTGATTGAAGTCGGTACAATTTCTTGAAAGATATGAAACTAAGAATATACGCGCATTGATTAAATCTATCTTTAATATGAGAGGGAAGCGGTTGGACGATTCGATTTCAAGTTTTGCAGAAATTTATAAATCAATACAATGAACAAAAATCTACACTACTGCTGTCCACTAATTGGAAATTACAAAGACAATATTGAATTTTGGAAAATCGATAAATTTGTACGATGGGTACCAGAAGCGATATGACAACGCGGTCTACTTTTATTCTGAGACTCTATTTTGCTCGACGTGCACAAAATGTAGTGAAATTGGCGCAACTGAATAAACTATATGAACCACTTCCTCTTATTTGGTTTAAGTCGGTCATTTATGTGGGAGATACTAAAAGGAGTGTAGTTAATCGGTCTATTTTTTTAAATGCTGCCAAGTTATTGCAGCCTGCTTGTTAAGAGTTGAAGGGAACAAATTGAACTTCGGAAAATTGGTTTTTCCTGTGGAAAGACCAGAAGGTGTGAGTCAATATAGAAAGGGTGAGTCGATATAGATCATTTATAATTGTCGACTTGGGGATCTAACAAGATATTAGGCTTTGCCAAGTTTTGAGAAATTTCATAAAGATTTACGACAGTCATCTGCTAAACTGACACACACCACACAGTTGGCTTAAAAGTCATGAAACACATTTAGATAGAAGACACTTCCTACTTTAAATGCTTTCTTTTGCGCGTTACATTTGTTGTCGTCTAAAATGGTATATTCCGTCATTTCCAAATGTTAATGTGTAAAAATGTGTGAGATATGTTTCCTAGTCCTGGCTTGATAGTTAACAATAAGCACGATTTGAATACTTTGCTTTCAGATACTACCGTTGTTTCAGCTGTACATTGCAGACATTTCAAATTTGGTGATTCTAAATTATGCACATGTCCCAGTCTATTTAACTGTTCAACTAAAGCCGATCGAATATGTTCAAAATTACGAAACGGTTGTAAACTGCTGAGAAACGAATGTGAATTGGAGTATGAAAAATGTTTAGGAAATGGTATTGAAACCAACTTACCATTTTAATTTATATCGCAACTAAAATAGCCTTAAAATTATAGATCCAAAAATTCTATCGCCACTGCACTGTTCTAATTTTGAGTTGGGACAACTAGGAAACTGTTCATGTCCTCAGCTAAAGACATGTAATCGTGCCGAAGACAGCATTTGCATAAAGATTGGAAACCAATGCAAACTATTGAAAAATGAATGTGAATTGGAAGAGTTAAAATGTGGGGGAGAAAGTAAGTGCAATAATTATTTTACATCGACAGATAAGGACACAAGAATCTGATTGCCATTTAGATATCACGGTTTTACCGAATATGCAATGTAAGTCTTTGACAGTTGGTCAAAATGGAACCTGTGACTGTCTCGGTTTGTTGGATTGTCACAAGAATTCCTCTCAAGTGTGTGTAGATTCCGCCAGAGGCTGCAGACTCCTTTCAAATCAATGCGAGATGGAGGAAAGAATATGTCAAGGAGAAGGTGCGTTTAACATATGTTACGACTGATCACCTCCCAGTGCTAATCATATCCCCCAATTTTAGTTATAACTACAACCAATATGTTGCATTGCCAACAACTTCGATTGGGTCAGATTAAGGCTTGTGCCTGTCCAAGACTGAAAACTTGTGATCGTAATAAACAAGCCCACATATGTGTAAGGAATCGAAGAGGTTGTATGCTAATGGCCAACACATGCGAAGTTGAAGGGGCAAAATGTAAAGGAGAAAGTATGTAACTATGACGAAACGCATGAATATACATTAATTGTACTGTGTTTTTTGATATTAACTCCCCAGGTTGGACTTCTCAAGACATAGCACAGTGTCGCAACTTTCCAGTTCATTACATTGGACGATGTACCTGCCCCAGATTGAATACGTGTTCACGTCGGCATAATAGAAACGCTTGCCTACAAAAAGGACGAATGTGCAAACGTCTGAGAAATCAGTGTGAAGTGGAAAAATCGATATGCATGGGTGAAGGTAATCGTAGTTGTAAATTGTAGTCGTACTTAGTCAAAAAATACCGGAAACTTTTCGATAAAAAAAAAAAAATATTTGTTATTCATTCAAATTTGTTATATAAAATCCAAAATATGTCCCTTCCGAAATGATACACATATAGCAGCGAATAATGCAATAATCACAACAATTTTTAAAAGCAGTTTCTGCAAAAGGCTTTAGCTACGAATTCTATTTTACATCTCCTATCGACTGAAACAGGATGCCCCGTAGTGGCAATTTGAATTTTGAAAAGAAAGTTCAGCCGGAGCCATATCAGGTGAATACGGCGACTTTTTGAATATATTTATTCCTGATTTATGGAGATTTTGGACAAAAATTTGTTCGTAACAACATCCTTATTGGATGGTGCGTTGTCATGTAGAAAATTCCTTGAGTTTTCTTTCTTCAAATATGGATTTTTTTGATTAATTGGATCGTGCAGACGCGGCGCAACATTCAGTTATAAGCTTGATTCACCCTCTGAACTTCAGGCAAGATTTTCGAGTACTTTACGCCGCGCTAACCAAAGAAACCAATCTGCATTATCACTCACTTTTAGTCGAATTTGACGTGGCTCAGTTGGATAGGGATATGCGTGTCAATCTCATGGATCTATGTGTCATCAGCAGTAATAATGTATTTTATAAATATGGGACCGAAATTGACTCGTTCCAATATGTCTTCAGTGACTGTTTTTTTGGAACTAGTTAAGCGGCAAGGCTTTTCATATCCAAATAATGGTGTAAAATGGTACGGACTGACTCATGAGATATAAAAAGTTCATCGGCTATCTCTATCAAATGACGATTTCCAAACATAATTTCCTCCACTTTACCGATGTTAACTTCAGCTGTTGACGTTAATAGTCGACCAGAGCAAGACAAATCTTTCACGACATCTCTCCATCAATATTACGATGTTAATGAAAGTTTGCTAGAAATTAGCAAAATAGACGCGGGTATCGATCACTTAAAAACCCCACTTACAGGGACTGTCAAAATTCTTTTTGGTGTAACTGTCTCCTATATTATACTAGCGGAGTTTAAGTGCGATCTATCATTTAAATTGTTTGCAGTATTCAATTTCCTTTGTGAATTTATGTATAATAGATAAAATTGTTGTACTCGTATGTCGAATCCCTGAAAATGTTACAGAAAGATTCCTGTCAATCAACTTTATCAAGAGGTGTGGTTTTGTCGGCCTTTAACGTTTTCAACTGAAATTAACATCGACAAATTGATGACTGAATATTGTCATTTAAATTTAACATTTACAGCCTTTGGACTTTCTATGCTTCACGAATTAATTCGTAGCAATTTTCAGGATTGTTTGAAATTAACCAGTTCCAAATGACCCGAATTTTATCCAAAAACTCAGTCGCGTAAAAGTCGATGAAAATATGCTAGAATAAGCCATTTCCGATCCAAATTCTAGTGCTAGTGATGAGACATAGGTTTAGAAGCTTGACATGCTAATAAGTGAATACGATTCAGAATAGCGCCTTCCAACTGAAACGGCAGCGAAAAAAACGCGTGAAATTCGATCAAAAATCTAAGTAATTATTATCGCGACGTTGTGCATTGGGAGTTCTTGTCAGGCGTTATGCGGTATTTGATATACCAAATTAGTCAAAAAGCCTGATATGTGGAAAGAATCCTGGATTTTTTTTAACACTCTATTTCACAAGGCTATCACCGAATTTCTCACCAAAAAGGCAACAGGGGTCACCAAACAACCTGATATGGCAACAGCAAATTAGCAAACAACCATCGTATTGCTTAGATATGATTTCGGTCACCTTTTTTTTCTTTCCAAGACGCAAATTACCACTTCGGGACACCCGTTTTTAGTCAATAGAAAACGTAAAAGAGAATAAGCTGAAAATGCGTTTAAAAAATATTTTGTCGATTGGATTATTTATTGGCATTAGTATATTATTTCGGAGGGGGCCTACTTCGAAAGCAGTACGATAAATTTGAATGAATATTAAATATTTTGTATTTTATTGACAGATGGCTAGAGTTTTTTTCATAGCATGTTTTCCCCAACTCGCGATTATTATGGAAATTGTTAAAATCGCCACGCTCATTCTGAAAACAATCATATCGAAATTATGAGACTAATACGCGATTAATTTGGAATTGGTACACGTCAACTCTCCGTATAATCTTAAATAGAGGCCTGTGTGAATGACCTGCGGGATGATCTTATGTAAAACCGATTATGGTATATCAGTATTATATTATTTAAACTATCACAAAATCGGAAACCAAGTGCTATCTGTTCGACCATGTATTCCTGTGCATGCATTTCCCACATCTTCCATTCATTACATAAAAACTATTCGACGAATCGATCCATTAATTATTCATTATATATTACAGGCTTTTCCATAACACGACAACAAAGATGCCGAGGAATACGCCCAGGTACTACGGCGCTATGTAGATGTGATAAAATGCATGGATGCAATCGCAGACGACCAGTGTGTGCGCAAAATGGCCAGCTATGCAAACGTTTTAGCAATGATTGTGAATTGAAAAGGGCAGTATGTCAAGGAGAAAGTGAGTACAACAACTGAAATACATCAATGAAATACATAAATTCATATACCTATATATACATTGTGATCCCTTTCTATTCCAAGAATGGAGGGCCACTTCAATAGAAACATGTTGCCAACTGGACCTAAACCAAAGCAGGAATTGCAGTTTATCGTCAGAAACTGCAATTTGTGGTAGGCTATCTACTCAGACATGTCGTCTATTTATCACACGATGCGAGTTTAATGCTGTCAATGCTAAATTAAGAAGAAGTAAGAATTTCGAATCATCAAAACTTGAAAAAAGTTATAAAATGTTACATTTATTTAGAATATTCTTTGGTTGATCGTGACCACTGTAAATGCGTGGGTGCAAGACGCACAGGCAGGTGTACGCTAAAACCAAGGTGCTCTGTGCCGGAGGGTAATGATAGGAGAGTCTGCGCTCGTTTCCGCAACTCCTTAAAGTGGTTTAATTCGGAATGCCAGCTGAGACAACATAACTTTATGACATGCAGAAGTAAGTTATTAGTAAGTTGCTTAAATAAATGCATTCAATTCAAAGAGAGGTTTTCTTTCTTAGGTTTCCAAGCTGTTCGATCTCGAAGCTGTCGAAATATTCGTAACTGATATTGTGTGGAATTAAATTAAGCTTAAACAAATAATAGAAATGTATTGTTATAGAATCACAGATATTTGATTAATACAATGAACACACTTCACAGCCGGTATTTTCTGGCAGGAAAAGGCTCACGTGGCGATTTTTTTTCGAACATCATTGTAGTTATTCCAAATAATGAAATTTGAAGATATTTCTACAACTAGCATTATTTAAACTAACTGGCGTATTATCATTGACTCCAAATAACCATCCGTTTTTATAAATAAAATATTATTTTTATATATAAAGTTACGAAAATACTTTTTTCGAAAAACAACAGCCGCCGGTCGCAATGTGACAGTAAGAGTTTTAAGTTAATGGATTGGCAGGAGAATATATTCAGCTTTACCAATCAGATAGAGTTTTCTTTATATTTGAAATAATTTATATTCGACAAATTATGGGGTCGCTGAAAGTGTCGCTTACTAAAAACTGTTTAAAACTTCTTAAACCCGTTAAAGAGCTGTAAGTAAAGGAAACCCGCTTAATAAAGCGGATAAGTGATTGCGATATATTGCTTAAACGTAACAAAAATTATTCCTATATGAAATACACCGTCCCTTTGGATGAAAAATTTATTCTTTATAACAATATCAATCGAAAGAGATCCTAATCCAATCGAGATGAGAGGCCTCAAACTTCATCAGAGACTGAATTGCACCACAACTAAAGTCTACACCCAGGGAAAAGTTTAGTTGGAAATCAGTTCCTGTCCAAAAATTTCCATATCAATGACAAACATTTTATTTCCATTATAAAAAATTTGAATTCACCATTTTCTATCTTTGATAGTGATTAATAAAAAAGATTTATAAACGAATAATAGTACCGCCGACAGAATTAGTGTTTATTTGAATCAATTATAGTATTTCTGGAAAACTTGTAAGCCAACATGGCTAATGGGACCAAAATAAAACCATAATTTTTTGCTGCACGCTCAATTCATTGGTCACCATAACAGTAAATCGATTTCTTACAGCCATATTAAGGCAAAATTCATATTTACTGTCATCGCAATAATTTTTAGTTATTGTGCTCCACAAAAAAATGATTGTTGCAGCTGTTTGATAGTCACATTGTTATTTAAGGAAATGAATGTGACTTTTTTGGAATATTTAAGAAAATGAATGTGAGTCTTTGGGAATCTTGACCGAATATCACTTATGCTGGAGAGAAATGTGTTGTAACGACAGAAAAAGAAAGAAATGTATTAGAATTGTATAGCATAAGATACGGGAATAAAGGGAAAGGAGAAACAAACGCACAGAGTTGTGTTTTTATTTGAATGCACATACTTATGTGACGCAAAAAAGAGTTTGTTAAATTAATTACTTAAATTTATTCTAAAAATCTGAAACTAGAATTAAGTTAACGGCATCAATAGTACGATTTTTAAAACGCATATCATATACTTCAAAAAATTATAATTTAACATTAAACGAAACCAATGTAAGAGAAAACATCAGATAAATCTAATAAATTTAGCTAGATTAGATTCTTAGCTTAAACACTTACAAGTTCTGGCAAATATGGTTAAAGGTGCCAAGCTTATGTTATCATATGCCTTAAAAATATAATACTACGGATTTATTTAATAAGATATTTTGTATTTATTTATTTAAGCCAAATTTTAACCAAATTTTCAAAATAACTTTGGATGAGAGGTACTAGAAGGTACAAAGTCAGTAGGTTCATTTTTCAAATATTGTAAGGCATTGTAAAGTAATACAATGGATGCAAAACTAGATTACCACGGCTTATCAACTAGGAATTACCGGGGAAATATTGAATTTTGGTAAATCGATCAAATGGTTCGGAATGTAGCACAAAGAGCGCAACGATATAGCTACTTGTAATCTCCGGTATATGCTACCCTAATCGCTTCCTTCTGTATGTTGCATTATTTTCCTTATCAAACCCCCTTTCCTTCAGGGTAAAATATACGAATCATTGACAAATTGTAATTCGATGATCTTATAAATATGATATAAATTGGAGATATTTTCCAATATGTTCAAATTCATATTTCACCTGCTTTCATTTATCAGAATTTTCGGTTATACCAGGCATTTCATTTTATTATAATTAATTCTGAATTTGTTTTATAAATTTCTAATTAAATTTCCAATTCCTTTCATTGTATTCTGTAACATTGAATACGCAGTTGAGAATGAAATATTTCTCACTTTAATTTCTAATGATTTATTCGCTTACACCAATAAACTTGGGCGCCGTCATTTAGGTAACTCAATTGATTGTGCTTTTAATACAACTCTGCAGAAGAGTAAGAGGCAACAACAAGAATTGCGTCTTTCGATCTATTTTACTGTTCCCCTTTGATGCCGATAGACAATATGGGATTTGTGCTGAAAATTGTGTTTAATAATAAGACCAGCTTCGTACGTATAAATTGTGAAAATAAAAAAGCAAATGCCGCAGAAATCTGCCGAGATGGTAAGTAAATGTGTAGTTATGAATTTATAGACGAAATTGGAAGAGTAACCAGTGAAGCCAGAAAATGTTTTTTGGTGTTCTACGTATGTCCCGCATTTGGTCTGATCAACCAATAAGTTGGTTTCTCTACAAACAAGTGAGAACAAATAAAACGGTGTGCAAAAATAAAATACACGAGATTCACAATATGATCGGTGGAACCAATTATTTGGTCTATGGAACCAGTAAAGTAGTCTAGCTACACTCAATCATGTGCGAGCATGCAACGTAAATTATGAAATTAAGGAAAGTGATTGCGAATATAATGTTAAGTATTCTTTGTGGCCATATTCAATTGATGCAAGATTTGGGTTGAAATATATTATTTGTTAATTCCTTTTCCGTTAAAGGTTTAAATCCGCTATATACGTGAAGTACATTTGTTACAAAATTTTTGTTTTTTTTTTCTCCGGTAATCATAAGTTTGTTTTATTTTTACCTTTCGTTATAGTAAGAAACCATTTCAATATAACTGGAGATGTACAATTCAAAGACCAATCGGATTTGTCGCCAATCCCAGATGATCTGTTAGATGATTACGTAGATCAATATCGAAGTATACCAGGATGGTCTCTCCTGGTTGATATTGTAGAATCAGGTTTAGGAAGCAAGGACCATTTTTGGTTTTTATTACATTGTTATTTTTTCGTAGTCAAAATTATTGAGGAACAGACACTCAATTTGGATCTAGATGAATTACTCAGGGATTCTGAAAATCCAATTATTCAGGCGGATTCTAACATTGCAAAATTTGAAATTACTGAAACTCAATCAAATTCAAAAGATGAACAAGTCACGTTTGCAAATGAAGATTCGGAAGCAAAAGTTGCAACTGTTATGAACATCGAAGTATATAATATTCGCTTATTTCTAAAGTTTCCATTAACTTTAAAGTTTTCAGATATTGAACAGATTAGATGATTTAGACTATAAAATAATCATTCGAGAACATAGTACAAGTTGCTTGGAAAACGCCGAAAGAACGAAATTGTCTAAAATTATAATAAGGCACATCTTACAAAAAAACCTTGACATTGAGTAAGTATAAATACTGTTTACCTTAATTGAGTGCATATGTCCCACTAATGTTCAGATTGGGCATGGTTTCCGAAACACCGAAACTCAAGGTTGTGAATATTTTGTATTTCGTGGTCAAGTTTGAGTAAGCTGAAGCAACGTCCGGAATAACTGTTTTGATGAGGGATCTTAAAACTCATTTTAACAAAGTGCAGAATGTTCGAATGATTTAATATATGTGAAAACGAATTCAACTTTCAACGAAGAATTTATTAATAAATGGACAAATTGTTTGACTCAACGGCAACAGTTACTCTCAAATCCTGAACTACCAACATTTGAATTCATAGAACAGTTTCCTATATTCGCCACAAATGATAACTGCGTCTTCCAACTTTTGAAAAGAGATGTGATTTCTCTCTATCCCACTTATGGTGGTATTCAGTGCTGGGATAGCTTTTATAACAATGTCTTCAGTAAGTTAAGTTTGAGTAAAGACAATGCAGTACAGGAGCTATTAAAGCGTTCCAAAAATATAAACGAAGGTAATTTTGCAGAAATTTTGTATTTAACAATTTACACAAACCCATTTCTTATCGCAGATTCGAAAAAGGCAGTGGCCTTTTTATTGTTGCCCTATATGTTTCCATCGACGATTTTAAGAGTTCAAAAATATAAGTGTACAAAAGCATCAAAGATTGAAGTACAAGAAAAATTTATAACGCATTTTGAAGTGAGTATTATATACACACTTATATATTTATATTATTATTTGAATGAGTGATTTGTCCTTTTCGCAGACATTACAGCAAGCTGATATTTTGGATAGATTGTCAACTGAGCCACAGCCGAGATTAATTTTCGTAGGTGGTTTACAGAAGATTTGCGCTTACCTCATACTGTGCGGCAAAAAATACATTTTTGAAAATCCTTTAGAAGGTGTAGAGGCTTGTTTTTTAACGTTTATGGCTTTTAACATAAAATACCCAAGGGAAACGAAAGTAATTTGGAATTTCCTTCAAAGGTATATTTTTAAAATTACCACACAATATGACCTTAATAATATAGGTATAAAGACCGTTTTTTACAAGTTATCTAACTAGATTTTTCAATTTAACCAAATTGTTTACTTCAAGTATTATCTACTAAACGTATTTGAAAATAATTTTTTGTTCAGCTTTTATTTTTTTGTAATCCATTTTGTAGATATTTCTCCTGAAAAGGAGTTGTATTATTTACAAATTGTATATTTTTTTGATTACGCTTTTTAAAAATGAATTGTATTTCTTGTAATAAATATTGTGCGTCTTATAATGAGTACTCAACGCATTTTAGGAATTCACATCGAACTACTATACGCTTTAAATGCAACAACAATTGCGAAAGAATCTTCTCTAATTTGAACACACATTTAAAACATATGAAAAATTTTCATTTCCAAAGACAATGCCAAATCCTAAACAGCTTCATCCAAAACAATGCGAGTGAAAACATAGTCATCGAGAACAATGAACAAAATTTTGAGAATAGTGATTTTCAGCCAATACCAATATTTCAAAATAATGGAAATAAGGAGCTCTTAAAGATAATTTTAGATATAATATGTGATGATAGAATTCCGCGTTCAACCGCCACAGCAATTTTTAAAAATATTTTCGAGTACTACGACTTTCGAATAAATAACATATTAAATAGTAGTTTTTGCAATAATTCTGAAAACCAAGAATTTGTGAAACTTTTGAAATCATTGCTCAGCCCATTAGAGCTGCATTCAGAATATTTGCTTTTGAAAAACTTACAGGTCCAGGGGGTTTTAATAGATTATGAAATAATTGATTTGGGGAAGGAATTTAATTTCTCTTATGGAAATGTAAATCAAATTGTAAAAACAAAAAATGATTTTTTCTACATTATTGTCGACATTCAACAACTATTTTTCCACCTTTTTAATCAAACAAATTTGTTAAACCAAATATTAAGTTACATGGATGTAATTAATTGTTCTCAATCGTTCACTAATATAATTCAAAGTCCCTTCTGGAAAGAGAAAACAAGGAAAATCAACCCCAACAGCGATGAAAGTCAAATATTAATACCAATTATGATTTACTTTGATGATTTTGAAATATTGAATCCTTTAGGTTCTCATAGCGGACAACAACAAATTGGTGGGGTATATATAAAAATTTTAGCGCTTCCAGACCACCTGAATTCTAAATTATCCTCAATATTTTTGGCAATGCTGTTTTATACAGAAGATCGTAAGAAGTTTGGCAACAAAAATATTTTTGAAAAATTAATTCAAAAATTGAATCTTCTACAAGGTCCAGGTATATCGTTTAGAGGTAAAACTATAAAATTAGTTACATGTATGGTGGGCGGTGACAATTTAGGAATTAACTCTATACTTGGCTTTGTGCAATCTTTCACGTCTACATATTTCTGCAGATTTTGTAAAAGTAACTCAAAAGAAACTAAATTTTTATGCGTTGAAGACAGTAGAAAGATTAGAAATAAAGAAAACTATGAAAGGGATATCCTTGATAATTCAAGCAATTCAGGAATAAAGGAAAATTCTGTATTTAATGATTTGAATTATTTTCACGTTGTAGAAAACCATAGTGTAGACATAATGCACGACATATTAGAAGGTGTTTGCCATTATGACTTATTAATAATTTTAAAAACAATTATATATAAAAAAATATGCACTATAGAAATGTTAAACAAACGGATAGAACTTTTTGATTTTGGACCAAATAGATCTAAGCCGCCGCAATTTGATTCTGATTGTCTTAGTAAAACAAAATTTAAATTGACTGCATCAGAAATGTTTTTAATAATTCAGTATATGCCTTTACTAATAGGTGATTTGGTTAGTACATGTTTGGAATGGCAACTTTTGATAATATTGCGGGAAATAATTCATATTTTGTACTCAAAAAGTGTGTCATTTAATATATACATACATTTGGAGTCGTTAATTGCGAATCATAATAGGTTATATTTAAAATTATCCGGTGGAACCTTAAAGCCGAAATTCCATTTCATGACGCATTATGCAAGCATATATAAGCAAATTGGTCCCTTAATACACACTAACTCTATAAGATTTGAAAGCAAGCATCAAGTTTTTAAAAAAACTTCGCATATTTCAAACAACAGAACTAATATATTAAAGACTTTGAATATAAAAAATCAATTTAAGACAGCTAAATTACTTTTAGACAATGACTTTGATGTCAAAATATTTTTTGGTTCGCTTTCGGCAGTTAATGACATTAAAAATTACAACCTAACTCCAAACACAAACGAAATATCGTGGCTTAATTTTGAAGATTTACTTTTAAAAAAGTCTATGATAATTTGCGTAAATACTCTTGAAAATAGTGAGCCTATATTTGGACTTATCGAGCACATTGTCAAAGATGAGAATAAGTTTTATTTGTGTGTCAAATTACTAGAAACATGGTTCTTCGATAATCATTTTTATGCATATAGAGTAAATGTTTCAACAAACAATTTCCAAATTATAAACATAAAAGACCTGAAAGTGAAATTTGTATTGTATATATCAATGGCACCAAATGGTGACCATCTAATAGTATGGGATTATTAACTTAATTGACTATTTATTTCATTGTTTTAAAATAAACTGTATTTTATATTTAAATAAAATCTGTAATTTCATTATTCCTCGATTTGTATATATTTTTACTTTTTACAGACAAAATGTAGCCAAACTAAGAATTGGTCATAATTACCATTTTACAAAATATGGTAGGTTCTGATATTGGCATTTTGGTTGTCACAACAATTATTATCTTTGTTCCTAGCTGCTTTAACCGATAGAATCAAACGCCGCAACTGAGTAATTTGATAGTCTCAACAGAAAATGGGGAAGTCCACCAAAATATAGATTTGTTTTGGTGTGACTGTAACTAAATACATTTGTTATGGTAACAGAAGCTGTATTCAAAACTCAATCGATCAACACAACTTTCTGTACTAGGGAATGAATATATTGGTATTCACAACACAGAAGTGCCATAGTACTCAGAACTGTCAAAATTCAGTTGGCAATAAATTCGGTTGACCGAACGAAACTGTTTTCTCAGTGTATTCTGTCGATTTGACAGGATTTTAAAAGAACAGCTTGCTTTGAACTGCTTCTAAGCAGAAAAAAGACGTGAATTAGTAAGTAGCAAAGAAAAGGTTTTTCTTTTGTACCGTTGCAGACCAGGCACAAAATATTGCAGCTTGGATGAGTGGCGATGCCACTCCATTTTAGAGTCCTGATCTGACACCTTCGGATTTTCGTTCATTATGGTGTCTGAGAAATTTTTGCTTTAATGTAAAATACTTCAGTATTGGCGAGGATCTACAAACCAAATTGTTCCAGTATTTTACTGGGAAGCAGAGTCATCCATCCCATCTGAGATCAAAAAGTTGCCCTAATGATGTCAATAGTTTATTGAGCAAAACAACATTTGCATTGTAAATTAAAATTATACGAATAAAACGTTTGAAATTTACTTTCAGCGGAAAACAAAATTGCTTTCCAATGCATTAAATCAAATTCATTGACTCAAATTTAATATGACCGAAATGGCGTAGTAGCGGCAACAAAAAAAAAAAAAAAAAATGAACTAAGTCAAGTTCCCATAGATCTAATGAATGAAGCATAGATAGCTTCTCACATTCAGTGAAATTCCACGCATTCTATGTTTAGACTTACTCAACGGGACCTACAGTTTAATGACGATTCCACGTGTCTCAGTTTGAGGAACATATACAAGACTTGCCGATTATTGGACTCGACTCGATTACATAGAGAAGACCGCCGTCAAATAATTATAGGCATTGTTTTGGATTGAACCTGCGATCATGCAATCGGTAGTCGCGAGTACTAACAATAGCGCCACGGTCGATTACTAGTGGTGGTGGTAGTGGTTATTTTTTGTTGAACAGTAGTTTAATTCGTTTTGCTTGATTCAATGACAATATTGTCAAATGAGTTATAGATTATATCATTACAAAATCTATAATTCATTTCAAATCATTGTTACTGACTCAAGTAATACTAATTAAAAATCAATGCAATTCGTTTCAAATAACTGAATTTCCCATTAACTGATTCAATGCTGAACCAGAGACAACATACAATTTGCCAAGCATTAACTTTAGAAAAAAGAAATAGAAATTTTAATGAACTAAATATATGACCCAACGTTGGGTATAATCGAAGATCTTTACGAAACTACAGATTATTTCTCCGTTTGAGTGTCATAATACTACTTAAAAGTGCATCAAAAATTTGGATTTAGTTCGTATTCGAATCACGCTGCGGTTCTAAACTAAAACCAAATTTTAAAGCCAATTTTATTTGTTTGAATAGAAAATTTCCGAACGAAACGCAAACAAAACATTTCAAGTACTGAACCGGAATTAAAATTTTTTGTAATTTGATTTCAGTTGTATAAATCTGAATCTAAATTTAACATTATTTTGATATAGGTCATTGATTTTTTATTAACCGACTACAATATTGTACATGTTCAACTATGCACATGTCGAACTAACAAACGACAGACTAACGAACATCAGAAAATGATTCTGAGTCAAGTTTGTGTTGGGTCTCTCGTAGTTGAGTATTACACCTACCAGCACTAAATGAATATGTCCTATACTACATTTAGTGCAGGATAAAAAACATCTTCAAAAAAATCTATATGGCAAACAAAATAGCATTTGTGGTTAAAAAGCTTTTCCCTCCCTGTTTTAAATTTCAGAATCAGTTTGAATATAGCTTAGCTATTGCTAGTAAAACGGAATTGGTTAATGAAGAATTTATTATTCACTCAAGTTTATTGTACCACCATTGAGTCCCTGTAGGTCCATTCCAAAATAATGCACTTATGCACAATCATCAAAAAACTTTTCGAACGCGAATTCTATTCTATATCTTCCATCTGAATGTGGCTGCTTCGAGATTGTGATTTTAGATTTGTAAACAGAAAAATGTCGTCTAGTGTCATGTCAGCTATGGTTATTTGAGTTTTAGGCCAGAAATTCTTCCACAATGTTAGTCTTGTGAGATGGTGGAAACTCCATGAGTTTGCTTTCCATAAACCTGGCATTTTTCAACGAAATTGCTTTCTCAATAATATTCAATATTTACTGTCTGACCTTCTGGCAAGAACTTCTAAAGCAAAATTGCGATAATCCAAAAAATAGTCACCATTACCTTGATCTTCGACCGAATTTAACCTGTTTTTGCGGTTTCGAGTCGGTTATAGATGTGATTTCGGAACTTGTTGACTGGTTTGTATGTCGGACGCGTAAACCCATAACTCACCAATGCGTTTTATGATTGCAGGAATTGAAAGGCTCTATCATGCCTTCACCAATCTTCACGCGATTGAGTTTTTAAAGAAAATTCAGATCTTTCAGAACTAATCGGACGGCAATGCGTTTCATATCCAAATAATAGTGAAATAAGTTACCAAACAGTGAATAAATTACACCGACATTTCAGCAGCAATCTGTCCCAAATTTAATTTAATTTTCAGTCATCAGTTTCTTCACTTTATCGATATTAATTCCAGCTGAAGGCTTTGATAGATACAAGTCTTTCACCACATCTCCACCGCTTTTGAATTCGCATACTCATATGTGTGTGATTTCCAAAATTCCATCAAGTGTTGTAATATGTATTGCAACATAATTTGAGACAAATTCTTTGTTCGACATTTTTATCCATCGTAAAAATTGCAAAATGCACTTGAGAGCACAATGAACACTATAAGCATTATAAACAAACTAAATGACAGATTGGACTTAAACTCCGTGTTAGTATAGAGAACAGTTGTGCCAATCTAGTGAGTAAAATAATTTTGGCGATGCCATTAGATGGGCTTACTCAATGATCAATGCCCTTTAGTTTTTTGAGAGAAATTATCAGACATAATCATACAATCTCCTCGCCACTGTTAGTTTGTCATTTTAAGATACAACATAATTAAAAGATTATTTGCAGATCGATTCTAGCCAAAACCTGATATTCCGCGATTGGGAAGAGCGTTACAATTTTACAATTTTCGACCTGATTTAACAAAGAAAAACTAATGTTGTTCAGCATAAAATTTCGTTGAAACCTATAGTAAACTTTTTAAAGAAAAAGGTGACTGACAAAACATTCGAAGTAGGTTAGGTGGCTTTGTTGGTTAAGTAAACAATGTCTCCTGAAAGGGCAAAATTTCTAATAGACAATCTTTTTAGAATACTATTTGTTAATATAACTGCTTCATTTGCAAAGATTGGAAAATGTTATCAACTTAAATGAAATTTTCAAAAATTGTTTATACTACATATATAACCATATATAGTTAAGCCTTGCAAAATAAAGGTAATTGAATAAATGTTTTAATTTTGCCTGATTGATTCCCCCTGAATGTTTGTTACGATATTTTTCTGAAGATAATTGAATTCGTTATGAAATATATGATATTTCTTAAGGAACCAGCGTGTATCACCAACTATTCAAAACTCATACTATCATCAAAAGTCATAAAAGTATTATTTTGAATTTTACGTACGACCATGCAATTAATATTGCAATTAAAACATGCGACACATTTTCTGCTAGAACACAGAATATAAGAAGCCGCAAAATATGAAGAATGCTGTAAAACGTTATCCTCAAACCGGAAATGTGCCACAACTTTGCGTGTTTTTATCTCAAATTCATTTTCCTCTTCACATTTTGTATAACAATAAATGCTGTCATCATAAAAAAGAGAATTATTTTTATTTTCATTTTTTTCCCATGAAAAGAAACAACAGTTTATTATCGTAATTCTCGCTGCATCTCAGCATTTTCATGACAAACCATATGGTCTGTCCATCAGACAATGTATCGTATATAACAAGCAGAGTTGCACATGAATATGAGTTATTTGTACGTAACACTTATAGCCATGTTAGTGCTGTTGCATAATAATATTTTCTGTTCATTTAAATTACGGCAACTGAGCTGCTTGTCATTTTTTTCGCCGCAGTGAATTTACTTTGGCTTATTACTCTACGGTTATATTTTCTTGCGGTATGAATCTTTTTCATGTAAACTGCATATACACTCTGAGTATAATGTTAATAAGTATTAAAGTAATGCCAAACTAAAGTATTTCTTACCTCTTTAAAGACGGCGAGAGAGTTTTCTCACAATATTCTGTTGACGGTGATACCTAAAGAAGAAAAAATGTTGGCATTACTTGCATGAAATTAATAGATAAGTGTACAAACACTACATATACCATAAAATATTGGACCTACTCTTAGCATCACACAATAAAATTCGAAAAACCTGAATCTAAAATTATGAGACTACTGAATGTAAACACAGCCGTACAAGCATCAGTCCTACCGGTAAACGCATGATTTCGTAAACACTTCTTAATCCTAAATGTTAATTTAATACGCGCACAAGATTTCATAAAACCAGCTTGTTATGAATCTATATCTCGCAATCATGTATTTCTGGTATTTTCAAATGTACAGGGTGTCCGTCGGGAAGGTATACTAATTCGTTTGTTTATAATTTTTGATTAAATGAAACAGAATGAATCTTACATTGATAAATGTTTTATTTAATGTCGGCAATTATGTATGGAATACACTATCAGATAAATTTCCACCTCTGTTAGTCTCACAAATGCGAGCCATTTTGAGCACATTTTTCATTACATTCTCACACATTCCACGCGGTATTTCATTAATTTCATCACGAATATTTTGTTTGAATTGCTCAAGCGTTTCTGGTTCGTTTGCGTAAATCTTGCTTTATAGATATCTCCATAAAAAGAAGTCCGGAGCAGTCAAATCAGGCGACCGTGGGGCCAACCAACATCACCATTTCTTCAAATAACTTGTTGTGGAGGTCTCGCAGTAACTCAATTGTAATCCTGGCTGTATGCAATGTGGCACCGTCTTCTTGATACCACATGTCAATCAAACCCACAGCATGCAGTTGTGACGTTAAAAACTTTTCAATCATATCACGATATAGCTCCCCATTGACAATTACCGTTACGCCGTTTTCAGTTTCAAAGAAGTAAGGTCGAATGATTCCTCCTGGCTAAATAGCACACCGGATTGTCACTTTTAATGGATGCAAAGGTGACTGATGAATAATTTGAGCCATTGCCACAGAACCGACTATTCTGTTTATTCACATATCCATTCAAATAAAAATGTGCCTCGTCACTCATTATGATTTTTTCATAAAAATCGGGGTTGTCATGGGCGAGCGGTAACATCCTATTCGGTAACATCCTATTGTGCAAAATTGTGGCCAAAGTTGTTCTTTGAAGACCAAGCTCCTGAGCACAGCGTTGAATTGAGGTTGATGAATTGTTTCTTGAGCACTTTCTTGAGCAGCAGTAATGTTTTCAGACGATCTTGTAATACGTTGTGGTTCAAGCTTGGCCCTATCAGCTACAGACTCTCTTTCGTCGAAATCATTCACTAGACGATAAATAGTGAGTCTTGTTGGCACGTTGTTTCTCCCAAAAATTTCACGTAACTTTCTCATCGTCACAGTAATCGATGATTGATTTTCGTAAAATGTTTTAACGATTAAAGCACGCCGGTTTATCGAATATTTTTCCATAATAAATTTGCCCCGCCTCTACTTCACGACCTTCTAATATGAACTGTCAAGACTAATGTTTACTAAAATGGCGGTAAAACAAAGTAGTGTACCTTACAGAGGGACACCCTGTACATGCGACGAGGTTATAGTGCAGAGTGTGAACAGCCATGGCTGTGGACAAACTATGGATGAATATCGTTCCTTTGTATTAAATGTTAATTTTTCTGATCTGTTCAGACGCTGCATGTTTTTTAGATTTTTTAGTCCATTATCTTACATTTTTCCAAAATTATAAGTACAAAAAAAACCCAGTGGCTTACTGGAGGTGCAGTCACCACATAGACAGTCTAACATCTTCGCCGGCATCTTCACATTTTATACAGGGTGGCGCAATAGAACGTGCATATTGCATCATCTTTTTTGCGCGGTAGAAAAGGCGCGGGCGGGGGCGCCTACTTCGTTGGGTTGGCGGGCTCATGGAGTTTTAGTCGCTATGAATCACTTCGACGGGAAGCGTCGCGCATTTTGCGTGCCCGCATTTTACGAGAACTCTCGTTCATATATTGCTACTAGGCGACTATATTGTGCTAAATATGAACTACGGCGAATTAGTGAAGCTCCGAGTGCTAATTTAATTAAAATATGGGTAAAGCGTTTTGAAGAGACCGGTTCAACATTTAAACCACAAGCAAATGGCCGCCCAAGAACATCTAGGACAGAAGACAATGTTGAGAGAGTTATGGAGTCAGTACGAGGAAATCCACAAATGTCGACTCGCAAAAGATCGTCTGTCTTACAATTATCGCGACGAAGTTTGCAGCTATTTTTAACATTGGATCTTAAACTGCATCCATATAAGCTGCAATTAACACAAGAATTGAAAGAGTCTGACTTCATTGCAAGGCTCGCATTTGCTAATGAAATGCTTAATCGATTTTCCAATTTTGACAATATCCTTTTCTCTGACGAGGCTCATTTCCTTATGAATGGGTTCGTAAACCGTCAAAATTGTCGTTACTGGAACAGTGAAAATCCCAAAATCAAACACCAGAAACCATTGCATAGTCCTAAAGTGACAGTGTGGGCAGCAATATCTGGCAGAGGAATAATTGGTCCTTTTTTCTTCGAAAATGCGCGGGGCCAAAACGTCACGGTTAATACGGAACGCTATGTTAAGATGTTGGATGGATTTTTTGCTCCAGAAATTGAAAGTTTAAGAATAGTGAATTCCAGAACTTGGTTCCAACAAGATGGAGCTACCTGTCACACATCAAATGACTCCATGGCGGTGGTGAAGCAGATGTTCCCTGGCAGACTGATTTCGAAAAGAGGTGATATCCCATGGCCCCCACGTAGTCCATACTTGACGCCTCTTGACTTTTTTTTTGTGGGGATACCTCAAACACAAATGTACAGTAATAATGCAAGAAACATCGTTCAGCTCAAGGAGAATATCCGTGGTGAAATGGCAGCCATTACACCAGTATTACTAGAGAAAGTTTTCAATAATTTTCGTTTGCGGTTTGAGGAGTGCCGTCGTAGAGAGGGTCACCATTTAGATGATGTTGTTTTTAAAAAATAAACTCTATTTACTACTCTACAATGCCTTAGATTTATTTTAACCATACTTTTTGTATTTATTTTTTAATCTATTTTTTAAATATGCACATTCTGTTGCGCCACCCTGTACTTAATATTCATACAATACTCGAACAAATTACTTAATTTAACCCATATATTCCTACACCCATATCTTTCGTTCGTTAGTTATAAATTTTGTTTGATTAAGCTGGCATCAGGCATTTCGTAAATATAGGTTTCCACCAATGAAAATGGAAGGATGACAAGTTATTATTTTATTTATTTTTTTTTTTTTTTATTGCGCAGTAATTCAGATTACTTTTTGACAAGAACATAGAGATTTTCTACGCCCTTCTGGTGCCCCTCACACTTTTGCGCACAATATATACGCAAAAACACAAAGACGTTGGGTATATCACTTCGTCTGACTGAAATTTCTGAACTGGTTTCATAGTACTGTTACCCAAAAGAGTTCGTCTTACATAGAGAGATGAAACTATGTTGAAATAACTAGCCCTTCGTTATTTACGTCAGTTCACATCTACTAAATACTAAAAAAATATAAAAGGAAATCGTTAGAAGTCCTCAAAATCATTAAAGTTAAGCTCATTTGTCTTTGATACGTTTAATTATTGGTAATAAGATTAATTACCAATCGGTTAATAGCCGAAACTTGACACAAATAACATTACTGCCACTCAAGGAAAGATAGGTAACTTCAATGATGGATGTATGTTTTGGATGTATGAGACAGAAACAAAATATTGTACAATTTCAATTCGGTTGCTAGAATCAGAAAAAAGATGTTGTATATTTTTCAGTTTCTGAATTATTGTATTCAATAGCTCAGACTGATTACTGATCCATGTTAAGCTTCATATAATTTTAATGATCTTAAAATATTGAGTGTAACAAGCCTTCTTACATGAATTTAGATGTAAGCGCTCCAATTTATGTCTTCAGGAAAAGGAAAAATATACAAAAACAAACTTTTAACCACTTTTCAACATAATGAGGATGTAAAAACATTACATTTTGTCGTGCTTTCCCTCCGTCGCTTATCTCTCCAGCCACATGGGTAGACAACTTATATACAAAGGAGGTAAAACACGTCAGCGGATGTCAACTTGCTGCATACACGGTTGCTGTAATATGTGTGAGTAGATGTGAATATATGGCAGCAGTTGATATGAGATAATAAGCAGTAATGTCGCATTTGTCTCTCCTTCCATAAAACTGAAAATGGGGAAGTGGTAAACATTTTTCTTGTACTTGACTTTTTCATCCCAGTTGCTCCTGTTTGACATTCCTTCCCGTAGCAACGAACAGTTGTTATGTTACAGGATGACAACAATAATCACAATGACAATGACAGCAAAATATATAGGGTTATCCATTTTTCGTTTTTAGATAAAGTTAAATAAAATGCACATAAAGCGAAGATTTCGAAGAAACTTTTATTTCGTTTTAATACTTGGACCTTGCCATTAAGTACGAAATACAATGCCATTTAAATGACCGCCACTGGTTTGGTTACAGCAGTAGATCCTTTTGAGGTAGTTTTCGAAAAAATACGGCCCCATGACACCTCCAGACCCCATAATGTACACCAAACAGTCACTTTTTCCGGATGCAACGGCTTTTCCACAATCACTTTTGGGCCCTCAGATCCCCATATGCGTAAATTTTGGTTGTTGACGTAACCACCAGTGTGAAATTACCTTCAACGTTGAAGAAAATTTTGTTCAACTGAGGTCCCACATTTGAATCATCACTTTTGTAGCAAGTTTTAACTATTTTTTAACGTTCTTTGGTTGTTAAACGATCCATATTCGTAAATGGCAAGCTTTCCACTAAATAAATAACACTTCAGATAACAGGTATTTAACAGCTGACAGCTTTGCCAACCGGTGGTTTTGAAACCAATAAATTGATAACCCTATCGCATATATGAAAGATTCAGAGAAAGAAACATTTCATTTTTTGCTTTCGGTTTTGCTGTTTTCTTTTAATATTTTTGGTAGTAGTTGGTTTAGTTTGTAAGAATATTTTTAAGCAGCGAAAGTGCTGGAAACTGTAACCATTTCAGTAACACATTTGTAATGTTAGAACTGTAATTTTATCTGTCATCTATTTATTGTTGTGGTTAAGCGCTGCCGTTGCCAAAGTAACAAATATATCCGTTGCCTCAATTTCTTATGAGGGAATGCATTTGTGCGGTTATTGTTGTTTCATCAAACCATGATAGGGAATTTTTCACAAATTGCTACGGAAGGGTGTTTAAAAAATGTTAAAGTTGTTTGACAGTTAATCTCGAACGACTAAGTTTAAGACAGTACTATTTTTTTTCGATATTAAAACAAACAATAGTGTAACTAATGTGAGCCCTTAGGAAAATTGATATCGGGAGGTTCTATAACAGCTTCTGCTCGTCACCCACCATAATGTACGTCGTACGGATTTTGGTGCAGAGCGCAAACATACCATGTTTGAAAAAAATGAGATCGTAATGGCCATCATCGATTATTGGAGTCACTTTGGCATTTGTGATGAAGCTAGATGTGAAATATACGACAAACTTCGTGGACTGGAAAAAGGTTACAAAATAATGCGCTTTTGTGGAGGTTCTATAGAAAGAGCTATTGGGGATTTTTTGCATCACCCTGTCGATTTTTCATTGAAAATTAAAATTCCATTATTTATTATTATTTTCCAGCATAATAGTAGCCTCACATATCTTTATATTACAACATATAATATGCTCAGAGCACGCCTGTAAATGCTCTTAAAACTTTTGAGCCACTTACCCCACAAATCTCGTTTTGCACCTTGCGCTCGTTAATTGGCGATTAAAGTTTATGTACGATCAGTGTCTAGCTTGCGAGGAATGGAGCGCAAACAATTATAATATGATATTGAACCCCACATACGACGGCACTCCCAAGACTAGCCGACCTGACGTACAGATGGTGGCAGTATTTTGAAAAAAAAAAAAAAAAAAAATGGCGAAAAGTGGTAACCTTGCAAAACATATACTTAATGTTTCAAAGAACCACGTTGTTTAGCATTTTTATTTGATTCATCAAAAGTAACCGATCTAGGCGAATTTGCAAACGTAGAAAAAGACAATATTTCCATTTGAAAAGTTTCAGTCTAACCAATATTCAATTCCGTCACGTTACCACATGGTTCATTGAGCATCATATGATGGGGGAAAAGATTTAGCTAAAAACACATAAACGACTCCTTAAAAACCTACGCGCGATACTTATTAGCTCTTCTGAAAAACGAAAATGTATGTACCTATACGCAATTCTCCTTGTTTTCTGAAAAAGGAGTACGAAATTCCAAAAAAAAGGAGTAACAATGAACGATAACTGCATGCTGTAAGAAAGTAAGTGGAAGCTCACATAGCTTTCTGAAAAGATGAACTGATAAATGTCTTCTAATAGAAATATGACAAGATGTATATTAGATCTTTCGCAAGACAGCAAAAAGACCTGTCAGGCATTTTTCTGAGAAAGCACACAAGAAGGCCAATTTAATCTCCCGTAAGGATAGTCCTGCTACACATAAAGCATATGGTTGAATATGATAACGCCTCGATTGAATGTAAATTAAAAATTCGATAATGTAAAGTAACAAGGACCAGCTGCTATAATGTAAGTCATACTAATGTTCTTCTCATTCGGTTTGTAAGAACTAGGCATAATCATCTGAGACCCCATAAGAGGTATATGGCGTTAACCGTTGTAAAAATTGATGTCATATTTGGTACTCCCATTTATCCATGCGGCAGTTGAAATTTGTCTTAAAATATATATACATATGTAGATTAAATTCGAATTTAGGCAAAATCAGGCAGCAGGAAAAGATTTGCCCATACAAGGATTGAAACTATTTCCAGAAAAGTAAGCATTTTTAAAATTTTGTCAACAATTTTATTATTTTATCATGAGGGTAGTTGGGGAAAACGGGTTTACACTTTGAAAACGAGCTAATTCGATAAGTACAAAGAGTAGCATTCATAGCATATTTGGAAAAATTTATATTTTCAGAATTTGTTGACCAATTTTATGCTAAGTTGGTATACCGTCCACGAATCTACGACTCTCGGCTGCTACAAGAAGAACAAATTGGACCATTTGCTAGCATTCACAAAGTATGTGTGATAACAGATAAAAACGTGAAAGAGACAATGTTATTTTTTTATAAATTGGTGCTCGTGATTATTGAAGATGCTAAAAAAAAATTATTTTTGATGAGAAAAATAAGAACAATAAGTTTGTAGGAAAGAAATAATATTATCTGATGACGGATCGATACACCGTCCTCGATACTGTGGACGGCAATCCATGGAACTTTTTTTTTTATTTTCTTTATTGAATCTTTCTTTTGAAATTTACAATAAGTATTCAAATCTTAATCCTATCTTAAACTAATCCTGCCATTGCCGGATCTTATTTTTGGTAAGCCGAATTTTGTATCATCGGAATTTTGTATCTAGCGTGTAATTTCATCTTAGCCGTATATAACCGGGAAAATGTTGAAGGTTTTGAACGAGTGGTTTTCAGTGGGAGGACAACTTCGATACATATGACCTGCTTAATTTTCTTATTTCCTCGGAAATATAAGGAATGTTTAAATCCTTGCGTATGTTATCATTCCTAATATACCACGGGGAACCACAAACTTAGCGCAGTATTCTTGATTCTCTTCTCTGTAGCTTATTTATGTTAGAAGCCGATGCCGTTCCCCACAACTGGATGCCAATATGGACATATATTGGCTTCAATATGGTTTTGTAGATGGTGATTTTATTTTCCAAACTGAGAGTAGACTGGGAGCCAATAAGCCAGTGGAATTGAGCCATTTGTAATTTCAATTGAGTGATTTTTGAGTCAATGTGATTTTTCCAGGTGAGACGTCAATCAAGGTGAATACCCAAATATTCAACATGATTATGAACGGGTATGGTAATACCGTGAACAGTGAGGGCTGGGCAATTGCTCTGTCTGAGAGAGAATGTAACCTGTACGCTCTTAGAGGCATTTACTTCTATCTTTAACTTTTCGAGCCAAGATTCTAATGTATGTATATAAGACTGCAGTTGTCTAGAAACCATTAATGGGCAAGTGCTAATGGTCATAAATGTAATGTCATCAGCGAAAGTTCAAGTTTGAATTAGGGAATGAACAGGCATGTCAGAGGTGTAGATGGTATATAGTATAGGCCTTAGTATACTGCCCTGGGAAACTCCTGCTGAAACTTTTCTTTGAGTTGAAACAGAGTTCTTAGATTTTGCTACAAAAGATTGATCCTTTGGACAGTTCTCCAGCAGCTTGTGGGTATTTGTCGGTAGAAAAGAGATTATTTTGTGATTAAGCTTGGCAGATGTCCATACAGAGAGCTGAGCAAAATTTCCGATCTTCGAATGTTTTTCTGATCTGGGTTACTACGGTTATACGGTGTACTTGTTCTATCGTTCCATGACCCTTTCGAAACCCAAACTGGTGCATGGATATTACCTGGTTTGCTTCAATATGGGAGTACAAAATTTGGAGAAAGGCCTTTTCAAACAGTTTAGATAAAATAGAGAGTAAATTTATGGGTCGATAGGATGTAATTTGTGACAGTTCCTTTCCAGGTTTTGGGATCATTATTATTTTAGACAGCTTCCATAATTGAGGAAAGTACTCAATTCGAAGCATAGCACTAAATATAAATAAAACTAATTTGAGGATATTGTGGGGGAGTTCTGAGATCATTTTCGCTGTTATTTTATCGTGTCCAGGAGATTTATTCATTAAGAGAGATGGACTTATTTTCATGGGAAATGGATGTATAAGTTTCGACCCGTCCAAATATATAGCGCTTGCCTAACTTTGCGCTTATCCTCTTCTTATATCTTGTACTTGTAACGATGGACTGTGATTAATACTCGCGACTATTATCGCAATGGTTATGGGTTCAAGCCTCCGTACAATGATCTTTATTTCTTGGAAAGGAGAGCTGGAAATAGTCGAGCATTCAACAAGTTGGAATAGATTTTGGAATCGTCATTAAACATTGGGTCCCGTACAGTGAATTAGAAAACAGAACTGAGTGTAAACTTACTGAATATAAGACTCTTGCATGATCGTAATTTTTTTTATTATGGTTTTATTTAATCAATATTTTGAAATTTGGGTTAGAGGAGTTGTTAAAGTATTTACAAGGCATCTTAACGCTCCTGCAAACTTTCAAATACTTATCGAAAATTTGCAATAGTTTCACATTTTTCGGTATTATTTCTTTTCGTTAAGTTGTTTATGCTTAACGTGGTACCTCCTCAATTTAGTGCCAGATATGCACAGAAATGATATAAGAGCAGGAGCGTAATTGAGAGAAAGAATTGAACATTGCTAAATATTGTTGAACATTTCTTTCAACCACATTAGTTTATAGAAAACTATAATTCTATAATTTCCATTTTCAAATGTCAAGCCGCTTCACAAATGCATTATGCGATGAAACATATATTTGCGTTTATATTAAATTTCAAATAACTTGTAGAAACAATCATAATTGGTTTAAAGATATTGTTGCATTGTGAAGCTTGTAGGAAGTCATGGGCTTTTTCGCAAATTTAACAGCAAGCATCTAAGGACGTCTGATTCTGTAGTACAAACAAAGTCTTTTCGTTTCATTAAATTGTTTCTCAAAATAATTTGTAATTTTCGCCGGCCAATTTCTGGTCAAACCAAAAATGCTATTTTAGCCAAACTTTTATCAAATGTAATATTTTTAACTTTTTCCAAAGTTTCAGGAAGGACTATAATTGTAACTACATGAGAACCACAAGGATTTGAAGCGACATGAGCAGAAGTCAGACACATAATCATTCACTTAACACGCAGGCACACCCCAAACATGTTAATGTCACAAGTCGAGACCCGCAACAGAAGAAGAGACTCAAAACAAAAAACCAGAAAAAAGCAACATCAAGTAAACTGACCTCAACAAAAATAAGCACAAACATAACAAGGAAGTCGTCCGATTCGTCTTGTAACACACCCACTCATACATGTCACAACTGGACGCCCGAGTAAGTACACGAGTATTCAGACACCCACATCTAGACTCAGTAAGTCACTTAAACTAAAGCAAACAGCACATACTCGTACAAAAGCACAGAGTGCCACACACATATGACCAGCCCGAAAGGATACAAAACCAAACCAATACCAGTGGTTTAAAAAAAAAAAAAAATACAAAAAACTGATCGTTGAACCTTGTATTAATTTTTAAAGCTGAACTATTAGAAGAAGTCCTAATGCTGTGTTTTAAAAGCTAAAGTGAAGAATAGGGAGGAACGGAATACATCTAAGTGGCACCAGCAGTTAGGTCACTATTAAATCCTCATGGATAACTGTTGATGACTGCATTCTGGCGAGTCCTTTTCAGTTACTAATTTCGCCTTGCCAGTGTAAAGCACGTTTGTTTGTGAACTCACAAATATACACACCCCAACGTCAAAATTATCGGTTTGGCTTTACAGAAACGAAGTGCATTATTCACGCCCTGGACGTGGAAAAGTTGTGGTTCGACTTTTTTCTGAGTAGGTTTGTTTATTTATTCTATTGTTCAAGTTCTTTTTTTTTTTTTTTTTTTTTTGTTGCTTATTGTCTTATTTATTTCAAGTTTTATTTAGTAGTAGTAGAAAAATCTAGATGTGGTAACACGAACTAACGAGGGTGCTGCATTTTGGTAGACGAAATTATTGTAGGCATTGTTAAATTTTTCCAAGCTTGGGTAATCATCAGGAGGCAGCTGAGTTACTGGTCTTACAAAAGCTTCTTTATGAGATCATACGATGGCGGCCCCAAAACTAGCCGACCTAACAAAGAAGACACAAAAAAATTGCGAACAATTTTCTTTATTTTTCAACCTAAAGTCCTTTTAGCTAGATATATTATTTCCAGCGATATTCAGTAGCTTCTATACCCTATTTATAGTAAAAACTCTCAAACTCCTTACAATAACCGTCGACCGCATACTCCACCTCTGTCTCGTGGAACCATGTCTCATCCATAGTTATAAATCGACCCAAAAATTCGGCTTTATTGTGGTGAAACACCACCAAACACTCTACTGAAAAATCTTCATGACGCTGTTTTTGCCCTATTGAAAGCAAGCGCGGCACCCATTGTGTGCACAGCTTTCTCATCCACAAATCTTCGGTTAATATACGATGAATAGCACTTTTTGAAAAGTCTATCACTTAAGCTAGCTCACGCACCTTCGTCTATTTTTGATGGCTCAAACAAAAATACTAAACAACGTGACGCCTTGGAGCTTAAAATATATGTTTTATAAGGTTACCACTTTTTACCAAAATATTTTTTTTTAAACAACTGACACCAGGTCTCAAGTCTGCTAGTTTTGGGACCGCCCTTGTATAATCAACAATAATATTATGTATCATATTTCTAAATCGGCCGTTTAGAACAAAATTTATCATGCGCTCTATTTGTTTCGCACTTTACCAGTTTTTAACAGCAAAGTAACACCAATTAAACAATTATACTATTTATTTTGTAGTAGACCTAGTATAATTATACGATACAAATGTCAAGAAGTATTCGAATAAACTGAAATGAATGAAAATGAATTTCTCGAATAATTTGCCAGGAATAACTGATTCGTCGCAAAATATATAAAGGGTGTCCCAACAAGAATGCAAGATTTAATTTTGCCGCCATTCGAAGTGTCATTGTTTGACATTTGAACAATAGTTATTGTTTGCTAGTAGAAGGTACGAGGTTAGTAAAAATGAAGCGCTACACGAATGAACAACGCATTCTCATTGTGAAATTGTTTTACCAAAATGGTGAAAGTTTTGCGGCTGCAGTTCGCAAATTCCGTTCAATTTGGGGTCACAATAATGCTCCAAAAGAGTCAACTGTAAAGAGATTAAAGGATAAATTTACCAAAACTGGGTCTGTTAGTGACGTAAAGACCACGCGCCTTCGACCAGGTCGATCGACCGAAAATGTCGCAGCTGTACGTGATGATGTTGCTCAAACTCCATCCACCTCAATTCGACACCGAGCTCAGCAAATTGGTGTCTCCAAATCCACTATGCAGAGAATTTTGACGAAAGATTTGCATCTTCATGCATACAAACTTTAATTGACTCAGGAACTGAAGCCAGCTGACCATGGACAGCGAAGGGAGTTCGTTAATTGGATATTGGAGAGACAACATGGAAATGCTGATTTTGCCGATAAAATCATGTTCAGTGACAAGGCCCATTTCCATCTTGATGGATTCGTCAATAGCAGAATTGTCGCATTTGGGGTGAGGAAAATCCTCGAGTGATTCACGAGAAGCAAACGCATCCTCAACGTGTCACTGTGTGGTGTGGATTTTGGGCTGAAGGAATCATTGGACCTTTTTTTATGAAAATGAGGCATGTCAAGCGCAAACAGTCAATGCTGTTCGGTATCGTGAAATGATAACCATTTTTTTCGTGCATAGAATTAAAGAAATGAATGTGGAGGGCATGTGATTTCAACAAGAAGGCGCCACATGTCATACAGCCAGAGAGACAATTCAATTGCCGCATCAGTCATTTAAATCTTGCGTTCTTGTTGGGACACCCTTTATTTTTAGATAACATAGTATAATTTAATGCTGTAATTGTGACAGTAATCCCCCGATATACTGTACATATCATTATTATCAAAGGATTTGAGCTTTATTAGAGGGGGTCAGGCATGATGTGGATGTTGGCTGCCATAATTAGTGGGAAACGATCCACATTTTTTTACAAGTTACCTTAGGTGCTTTTGGCTTTATTAAAACTGATCTGACCTATGATTGTATTGCCATGGTACACATTGCCGTTTTGATATAGATCCCTCTCTTCCTAACTATTAAACCTGCGAGATGCTAGATGGCACAAAAATGTTTATGCTATCGGATGACGTTTATGATTATTTACTGTGCCATAAAATTAATTAGCCGAGAAAAGGCAACAGTAATCACCAATCAATGTTCTGTTTATAAATAATGGTTATAAGGGTCTATAATTGTATTCTGTTAAACCGAGAAAGTAATATTGGTCAAGTTGTCACCAGCAGTTGATACACGTTTTTCACAATGCATAACAGCAACTGCGTATTGGCAATGTCTGTGCTTTGCTTATATAAATGCAAGGCTTTAAAATATTCCAAAGAAACAACAGGATTATTATTTTTGCTTCATACACCAATGAAGGTTCCATATTTTATCCCAATTCATCGAGTGTACGGAAAGATATTAAAGAAACAGGCAAAAAATAACTAAGAATAGTGTATACAAATTTGTCAGGACCTTCGGTCCCTAAAAATATGTGTATGGAGCATATGCGAATTTAATTGATCGCGAAAAATGTACTTCAGGGACATTTTCTGAAGCACGAAACTTCAGGTATTGAATTCTTTTTAACAGTTGAATATCAAAGGTGCATTGAAGAAAAATGGGCTATATGTTAGAAATTATTTTGAAAACTCCATTCATCGCTTTTGGAATACATTCATAATTATACGTCTTTTTCCAAGATTTCGAGTGTTTCGCTCGGAGACTTCGTCGACTTTGTAAGACAAATACTCGTGTGTTTGAAAATATTGTGAAAAGCAGAATTTTATGACATCGGGCTGGAAACGTAAACAGCCACGATAGGGGCCAATTACATTTTTTTCAAAAAAACTTTATCAATTGTTTTCGACATAGAATGAAACGCATTTATTACAACTCGTTTACCTGGTTTCTTGATCTCGTTGTAATTTCTGAGAAACTACAAATGAAAAGCATGTGGACTGGCGTATAGTAGGACAGCCGCAAAACGTTGAGCCAGTCTGCAATGTGGGCGTGACGAAAACGTTTTCCTCCATCTAATGCGCAAGATATCTATAGGATGCAGTTACATCATTACAAAACATACGAAACCACCATATATATTGTCTTTAGTAATGAATATTTGTCGAAATTATCCAAAAAAAAGTATAATTTTTACAAAAAAAAAAAAAACATTTTTCAAACTGAACCAATAGATTGCATTAGAAGGTAAACCTTAATTTAATAATAGCATTCAAAAATGAAGTAGGTTGGAAAACCCCATAGAACTGTTGGCGAGCTAATTAGATCGATCGTTGCTCCTGAGATGCAATTTTTCTTATTATTATCTAATTATCATATTCACGACACAACATTCTTTAAAATTAAACATCCACCCACCTACCCAGATTAGAATGACACACTTATTATAGGTTCTGATGAAGCACTACATAATTTTTAATATATTTCTTCAACTAGATATCTGAAAGCATTCCAAAACCCCCAAATCAAAATAGAAACACGGATCGGATTGAATTAAGAATCCGAAAACTAATTTGTCCCATCGCAAGGTTTACTGCGACTGGATAAATTTCATTTTCTTAAGTCGTTTACAGTGGTTTCTACGGCTAGAGTGAAAGCTTAGCACGAATCCGATAACGGGCATAATATTATTCGAAAGCCCTGAAAAAGGATTCTTGGGATATTTACATTTGGTAAATGCGATGATTATTATTCACATATTAAAAGAAAATAGTCCACATATCAGTCCACTCCTCCATTCTATATAAAGCTGATATGCTGTCCATCCGATTGCAATTAAATTTTGATCACATCTTAGTGTCATATCGAAAGTATTTTTCAGAATAGCGCAACATACTCGTATATGTGAAGAGTGGTTTGGAAATAGTTTTCATAAATTATTTTACTTACATATGTTATAAATGTAGGTGTCTTGGAATTGTTTTCTCTTTTGCCTGAATTGAATTGAATATTGCAAATATATTTAACATTTGTTAACATTTGCAAAATTCTTGCAAATAGATTCTTATTGTGGAATATAGTTAGTAGTATAAATTTTTTGACGAACTAACACTTTACTAACAGCACTTTAGTAACAGCTTGCTTGCCAAAGGTTGAAATTCCATTCTTAATATTATCGAACAAAGGATTTACACCCATTCGGAAATCGGTGGGGGCCAGACACTTTTCTGCATATGCCAATATTGTTGCCCATCATTGAGAATATCTGGACACTTGTGGGCTCTCTAAATCTTATGTTTTTATATAATGCTATGCAATTCGGCTTTTTACCACCATTATAATACAACTATCGTTTGCAACTGTTTACACTAAACCCTTATTGTGACAATTTATGTTATAGCGGCACTAGAATTTTGTCCGTTTTTAAGTAAAGAGAAAGAAAAATTGCTACAACTTGTAACTAGCAGCCACCTTTAGCTAGAAAGTTGATGCTGACCATTACAAAATGTTGATGTGGTCGGTTTTGGTTATTTCTAAAGTGACCAAGAGGCTACTATTAATTATATTAAGGGGCTAAACACAGCATTAAATACTACAATTTAAAATCTCTATAATAGTAACAAATGCGTACAACAAAAATTGCACTTTTAAATACTGTAACAAAATTTAAAATTTTTCCAAAATCGTTGTAGTTATTTAATTTTAAGTCGTTTGGAAGTTGGAAATGTATTTCAAAAGCAGAATTCGGACACCAGGACTGTGAGTGAACATTCACATCGGTATATCAAGGAACGGGAAAGATCTGGTCACAATAGTCCATAGTCGCTGGTCAGACGTAAATAATTTTTGTACTGGTATTTTTACTCAAATGCGTATAAGATCTAAACTTTACAACATTTTGTAATAAAGACATTTTAGAATCAAAAGCTGTAAAAAAAGATATTTATTATGTTTATATCTATTTCGGCGTTCAAACGAGTGTTTTTATGGAACACTATCAGAGTCGCACTCACTCTCGCCATACAGGCCGAAGTATTGCCCATCCCTTAGCCATATATCATTTATGCACTTTGCATACAAAATCCTTCCGAATGGTGCTGCATATTGAAACAAGCGAAATCGTTCATATATTTTCTTAGATATGATATGAATTAATCTCTTGAGCGAATATTCTGCGAATATTCTGAATTTTGACTCTTTTTCAACAAGCTAGTCCGCTAAAGCATCTTAACATTTTCGAATTTGAGGATACATGGAATGAAACCATCACATTCTGTGCAACATGTGGTGAATTGTATACCACCTGTGGTACAGAATATAATATTTCAGTGACACTGAAGTGCAAAAATTTAAGAGGGTAACTCCAAAATTTATACATATTACTAAAATCGTGTTGTGACTGGACTGACATTTATACCGACCGACCCAAAATAACGTTCTGCATCGATATTTGAAACTGCTTCAGGTGGCAGCTGTGACCGATAGTATCGTGGTGGTTAGTACACGCAACTATCGTTCGCATGACCGTAGCTTTAAGTCCGAATACAGGCACCTACCATTATTTCAGCGATTGTAATCTCCATGTGTCTTCGACTAGCCGAGTAATCAACAAGTCTTGTGAATGCTTCTCAAACTGTGACATTCGGAATGGTTGTTAAACTGTAGATCCCGTTGAGTTAATCTAAAGAAATCATTGGTTTTAAGAAGCTATTGCATGTTTTATTCATGAGGTGTAAAGTGTTTGTTTTTTTCAGGTGGCAACTATGAACCAATTTGAATAAAAATTGACATACACACTTTGTTTGGACCAAGGACTAACTTTATTCAAAATGTACGATATTGGCCCAATCCGCAATCTAAGACACAGTTTACGCTAGAATTTGATTATATTCGGTAAATATAAATTATTTGTGTCAGGTATGAACATTATCGAAAATTTGCTATATCGATCCGCATTTTGCTGTAAAAAACTTTCAAAAGCCACCGTTTTCATTAGAATTTGATTATTTTTAGTAACCATAAATTAGTCGTGTCGAGAGCGAACCTTATTGAAATAGCGACATATTGGCCCATGGTTTCATAAAGCCCCATACAAATGCAATTGCCAAGCTTAATCATACATTGATTTTACAAGCCGCAATTTTCATTACAATTTCATTAGATTTAGCAAATATAGTTTATTTGGATCAGAAATAAACCTTAATGAAAACAAGCCTCATTCGCCTCATCCTGGATTTGTCATTTCTAAAAGACATAGTTTTTATCGGAATTTGTGCACATTTCGTTTTTATATATCATTGTGATATATGTATTTGCATCACCTATTAATATAGAATAGATTAATTATAATGGAAGTGCTCCAGATCCGGTGCTTCAAATTATTTTATGTTCAACATTGACCGACTAAAATATAACACATGTCTAATTATGCACTTTGCGCCTGTGCACTTTTCCAATTTGAGATAGTTCTATCTCTTCTATCTTTTAAACTTCCGATAAATTTTGATAGTTTCTCAGAAAATATTATATGGTGGTTGTAGAATGGCATTAGTTGAGTTCTTATAGAAAAACTCACGAAAAGCTAATACAGTGAGATAAGGCCCATTATAGTGGCGCAAGACCCAAGAGTTCATTGTCCATGAATCCGGCCTATTTTTACGAATATCTTCATGCAAAAATCGCGACGTGTTGACTCTTTGGCATGGCAAAAAAATCATGGCCGACAATGCCATGATCCGAAAAAAACTATCGGCATAATCTTGATTTTTGAGCCTTTCCTAACTTTGGCTCGAACTTCCCCCGATTAACCGATTATTTCCAGATCATAACTTCATCTCCACAAAAATGCGTTTCATAGCCTGCTGATAACTAGAAATTATTTCTTTACAATGCGGCGGTTATTTTCGAAAAAAGTATTGTTTTTGATACCAATCGAAATATAACATATCTAAGGGTCTAAATATCTCTTAGAATGGAATTGACTGAGCAATTTAAATTGCCATCATCATCCTAATCCTAATCGGGGGTTTGTTGGACATGAGAGGTTTATGGTCATCCAGGGTGCTCCTACTCTTCAACTCGTTCCGGGCCTGTTTTTGAACTGTTCATGCCAGTTGTGAACACTTCTTCTCAATCAGCCCCTTGTTGCCCAAAACGCTGAACCATTCGGTAAATTGTTAGAGCGCTAGGATCATTACGAACATAAAAGAAATTTCGATATGATCTGAATAGTCGAATGCTGACTTTCAAAGTAAAATTGAACAACTTTGGTTCTTTGTTCTGTGCTGAGCCTCTCCATCATAAATTTCCCAAGTATTATTTAGTTAATTCTGTACAGAGCCGAAAAAAGGACATAAACAAAAAATGTATTCACTGATCAAATCTTTACGTTCCTTATGCGCCACCTTATAGTTTGTCAAATTATTTTGAAAACAAAAACCCTCTCGTCACCACACTTTTTTAAATACCAAAATTGACGCACGCCGATACTTAAATGATGTACATCTTTGAAAAGTTATGAAAGACATTTTAGAAACGCGAGAAAGGCCGGCATTGAATAATTTCCAGTCCACGCATATTTATTCCAAATGTAGAAGGTAACAATAATTCTGATGTTATTTGCATTCAACCGCAGACATATTTTCCCATAAAATTACATTGCACTTGAACATTACTACAATCAATAGTTGCTACATCGTAAGTTTTCAATGGCTCTCGAAAAGTTCATGTCAAAAGATTTCGTGGGAATATGAGGAGAATGTCAACCAGCAACTAAATATTTGAGTTCAAAAGATTCTTCGATTTTGTGAATGAAAAATCGATATATATATTCATATGTATTATCATACATATCAATAAAGCACAAATTTGTCTTTGAATTAGCGGAGCATTTAAAAAATAATAATTCTTAACTTTCTGGTACTCTTTGGTAGAACAAAATTTTCAAAATGTCTTATTCAAAATGTCTTGAAGAAGAAGGTGACAGTTTATAAATCAATTTATAGAAGTTGTATATAAACTTCGCGTTTAGAAGTAAGTATACGAGGTGTGTTCAAAAAATAATAATAATATTTATTATAAATAATAAATTATAATTTTCAAGTTTCGTGGGCTACGTACATTCGACTTTCGATTATTATTTCTTTTTATGTTGGCACACTCATCTCGAAGATATATTGACGGTTTCATCCATATAGCATGTTTAGTTTGTTTGTGAGAGGTATAAATAAGACAAGTGGTTTGCGAGTTCGGCGATTTTCTGCTATCGAAAAAAATGGATCAAAAAAGTTGCATCAAGTTGCGTAAGTGGTCAAAAACACTTGAAATCTTGGCAGTTGCATACGGTGAGAGTACTCTGAGTCAAAAAAATATTAACAATTGGAACAAGCTTTTTACAGAAGGTCGAGAAGATGTGAATGACGACGCTCGCTCTGGACGACCCAGCACATCAACAACCGATGAGACTGTAGAGAAAGTGAAGAAAATTGTTGTGGAGAATCGTCGATTCACAATTAGAGAAGTTGCTGAGGATGTCGGCATATCGGTTGGCTCATGCCATGCAATCTTTCCGAAAATTTTGAGCATGAAGCGTGTGGCAGCGAAGTTCGTTCTAAAATGGCTGAATTTTGACCAAAAACAACGTCGCATGAGCATCGCTCAGAAATTGAATCATGGGTATACAGTTATGATATCAAAACCAAAGCTCAATCGTCCCAATGGAAGATCAAATCAATGTCAAGGTTTTGGTCACTATTTTGTTCGATTATTATAGCATAGTGTATCAGAAGTTCTTACCACCAGGTCGTACGGTAAATAAGGAGAATTACCTAGCGTCGTTTGCGTGAAGTAATTGTGGAGAAAAAATTCATGGCTTTTGCATCATGATAATGCACTTGCTTGCTCATCTTTGTTTGTGAGAGATCATTTGGCCAAAAAACAACACCAGATTTGGCCCTCTGCGACTTTTTCCTGTTCCCAAGATTGAAGAGACCCATAAAGAGCCGGCGTTTTGCGACGATTGAGGAGATAGAAATCGAACCGCTGAGAGAGCTCAAGGACATACCAAAAAGTGTATATCAGAACTGCTCCGAGGATTGGAAAAATGTTGGCACAAGTGTATTATATCAGAGGGGAACTGCTTTGAAGGAGATAAAATAGAAATTGATGAATAAATAAGTATTTTTTGAGAAAAATAAAAATTAACTTAATTTTTTTAGCACAGCTCGTTGATCCAACCAGCACCATCTACAAAGCTACAATATATATTAACTATGTACATATTAGAACAGTGATGCTTCGCAACATTGCATTTTTAAACTGGTATATGGTTAACGAATTCAAAGGGGTTTACAGCTAAATCAAACTTACAACGAATGCAGTAGCAGACTCAAAGACATGTCGAAAGACCCCATTCAATATATTTTACAAAGCACAAAAACCTATAATTATGCTGCAACTTCTCGAAATATCCCTTCAGTTATCAACATGAAAGTTTTCCGAATACGGATTCCAATTTATTGATTCCAATAAGCTACAAGAATCACTATTAGAATTAAGCGAAGTATGGAAGATTGATTTTCTGTTGCACAGTGTAAATTTGCGTAAAATCATTGTCGTAGTTCTCTCTCTCTCTCTCTCTCTCTGGTTAACAAGAATACCATTGTATTTAATTTGGAATAAACTTAGAGTCACTTGCTAAAGCAAAAGCCTTAAATTTTTGTCTACGAGGAATGAAAAATTTTAATGGATTTTTATATTTTACCCAGAAAAGCATAATTTTTAGACTGATTTTTATTTTGAATTCAATTTGAATAACTTACTGATTGATTTATGTTTCAACAAGTCTTGATGAGTTTTATCGAATGAGTAGAAATAACAAATAACTGTCAAATAACAACAACTACAAATCAAAAACAGCAATATAATTCTTAAATAAAGACTTTTTTGATATAAGTTGTGACCGTTGCGTGCCTGAAAATTTTACAAATTTCGTTTAAAAATAGTCTCCTCTCTTCCTCTTATATGTATATTTAGGTATGTTGAGTTTATCATGTCTTAGTATCCAAAAGTATAAGGTAAATACCGCCATCGACGTGGTCAAGCGCATCAGCATACAGTGATTGTGTTGGCTTGGTCATGTTGTGCGAATGGAATGGACCCAAACGCTCCAGTACCAAAAGTTTTCGATAACGAAATCGATGGACGGGCAGAGGAGGCGACCAAAAATACGTTGGAAGGACCAGACTTTCGGAATACTACAAATAACAATCTGGTGTGACGAATTGGAGAAGAACAGAACATCAAAGCGATTTGAATTATTTTCTACATGCAGCGCATAATATAGAATATTCCCTCCATACTGGTCAACTATGTCCTCTACGATGCTCTGTAGTGCATGAAGCGATTGCCATAGTTTGCAGAGGAAATATTCCGGTCAAAAATGTTGAGTAGTAGGCTGGTCACAAAAATCATTAAAAATATGACTTTATTTTCTCAAAAGTTGTTCTCTTCATCTATTTTATTTCAAAACCTCCTTGCTAAAAGTACACATTTCTCGAAACTATATTGAAAGGTAGGTTTTAGAATTGCTAACAGAGAATGTATTTATGTTGCTAAATTATTAATGCCAATCGAAAAACGTGATCCAAAGAGAAATTTTCCAAAACGACAACTAGTATGTAATTCTTTTTTTATTTGTCAAAGAATTTTAAAAGAAAATCATTCAAACGCAATTCTGAATACATAAATTTTGCGCCATCAGTATCAATACTGGACAAATTGAAAATTTGGCCTTTGAAAATAATTCAGAGTTGTTTGAAGTGAATTTTGAAGATAGTGAGCAGTGGAGGCGGTAGAACTACAAAAGGAATTTAAGTTCTATGATAAAACAATGCACCAAAAATTTTGTTCTCTAAATGTCTGCACTGGGTAAGTCCCCAAAAGGTGGACTACTGCGTAGCTGCACTTTATTCTTAAAGGAAAGCAATTTTTTTCGGAATGCTACCGTGGTGCGAAATATATTTAAAAAAATCAAACAGATATGACGCCCTGAAGATATTCTTTTGAAATTTTTTCAGTGAAATGAAAATCATAGATAGATTTCAAATTTTAAAAGGTCCTTTTCGATCTTTCTTTTTTGTTTATTTATTCGTTGGTATATTTGTTTCTCAACGAATTTGGGCAGGGATTGTCGAAAACAAGAATATTCGGTTCTAATATTCATTCATTATTTTAGTTAGTTTTTGAAGGAAATAAAAGAAGTTAATCGAAATCGTTAATTGTTGTACATTAACACATTAAAGGTTCTTCAAATATATTGTACATGTTCTTAGATATTATGCATTCTCATTGGAAAGTGTGTCTTTGGCTCAGTAGTTCCATTCCTTAGCTTTCTACTTCCATATACTCGTACTTTTTAAAGCAAATCCATTTGTAATATATACGAGTATAAAGTATTACCAGTCAAATGACTTGGCATCTACCTTCTAATTTATTTTAACTTATTTCTGCAAGCTACTTACTTTTAATAATGATCTTCTTAGCCTTGACATGTAAAGAAATTGATTATTCTCGTCTTTGGCAATCTCTTTTGGAAGCTCTTCCTTCACATACTTGTAGCATATTCTAACCAAGCGTCTAGCTGATCATCTTAATACGCCACGCAAATATCAAATAATATAACGGAACTTTAAAAAATTTTGATATAACATATACTAGGCCATCCGCAATAAATTTGTAGATTTGTTGATTGCGTGATAATTTGGTATAGCATTTTCTCCCATTAGCTGCCTATTCTACATTTACTTGTTAATTATTAAAAGGTCCTTTAAATATTGAAATACGCCTATCAAATATTTTACGAAAAGAATTCTTGTTGAATCTTATTGGTCACATGTAATCACAAGATATTTTTATTTCAATATATTCACTCTACTTTTTAACCCAGTTTTTGCAACATCGGCTGCTTGAAAAATTGCAGCTAAACCTCATTCTGAATTTTTGGGGATTTGAAGATACTCAACCTGGAATCACAATAAATTTTCTGACATTTGGTACAAACACAGAAAATTTAATTGAATAAAGGTAATAAAACGATAAGAGGCGAACTGAAAGTCACAATAAAATACAAAGAAAATGATTTTTAACAAACATCGTCCGTTTTTTTTCTGTTTACATCTCCGTGTAAATTATCTGGCAAAATTATTCACATTTAGTAAATAAGCGAACTTTTCTTAATACACAAATAGGACTCTATTTATATTACACTCAGCAAAATAAGTGTTACACTAATGCACTTGCATCAACATTGCTTGTACTCATAGCACTACAAATAAGTGTTGCAGAGCATTTGGCGATAGCCACCAAAAAGCACTTTTGGCTTCACTTTGAACATTTGAAGTGGGATTCTCTTGGTATGTCATTGACAGCTTTTGAAGATTACTTGATAAAATACTCACACATGTGGAAATGCCGTCTGATGCCTGAAAAAGGCTAACGATTGACAATGAACTACCCTATGGGATGTCAAACAACTTGATGATGCTAAAATGGATTTATTCGTCTATTTTCTGCGAATACCGTATGGGAGAAAGTGACTTTTTTAATAACCATTTATTACATTAGAATGCGAATAATAAAATTTCTTTACACAATGTTTCATATCGTAATCCCGTAGGCTCCAAATTTCACAAATAAACTGTTTCCATCGCTTATCATGTTTTGAGGAAAATTACATCTACACATTCATCCGAAGCATTAAAGGTGTAGTTCATTCGTTACGACAAAAATATTATACACAGAAGAGAGCTTGTAAAGTACCAAATATCTTCTGACGAAATGCGTTTCATGACTTTTGAAGTCGATTGAATGATATCCGTCTGCCTGACTGGCTGGTAGACTTAATAACTTTTGCAAATCTTTATGAAATTTGGCACAGTTCAATGTTTTGCCAGGTCGAATGTGGAGTTTCCTAATGAGCTATATCGGACCTCACTTTCTGATAAAAATATTACATACGGAATGGAGCTTCTAAAGCATCAAATATCTCCTGATGAAATGTGTTTTATGACTTTTTAAGTCGATTGAATGATATCCGTCTGCCTGCCTGACAGGCTGGTAGATACGATAACTGTTGTAAATCTTTATGAAATTTTGTACAGTTCAATGTTTTGCTAGGTCGTATCCAGAGTTTCTTAATTGGCTATATCGGCCCTTATTTTCTGGTAAAAATATTACATACGGAAGGGAGCTTCTAAAGTACCAAATATCTCCTGACGAAATGTGTTTTATGATTTTTGAAGTCGATGGAATGATATCCGTCTGCCTGCCTAACTGGCTGGTAGACACAATAACTGTCAAAAATCTTTATGAAATTTGCCACAGTTCAATGTCTTGCCAATTCGTAGACGAAGATTCTTAATGGACTATAGGTATATCGACCCGCACTTTCTTATATCTCCCATACAAAATAACCGATTTTCCAAAATTCGAAAATTTTTCTGTAATTCCTAATTCAAAAACTGCAGCATTTTAAAATTGTCCCACTGTATTGATCTACAATGTTGGGCTAAGATTGAACCAAATGTAGTGGTGTATCTCTTGTGAAACTTGTAGACCTCTGCTCATGGGCAGTTGTATCTAATTTGTCTATTGTTTCATCCTCGAATGTATTCTCGGAAAAAGTTATAACAATTGACTTTAATTTTTCTCAAGTTTGGTCATAATTTATGTTAAGTCTTTGAATTATCTTCAAATGTTCAACATCAGATTAATGCAATGTCACAATTGCCATTAAAATGAGCGTGGAAATATGAATTTTCTAGTTATTTTTATAAGAATGCATACGGCAGTGAAAATTGTGAATTTTCACGCGGATGGTATAAAAATAATATACGTTGTTGGCCTTGTTGGCGATGGAAATTTATAATACTCGATACCATGGCAACAAGAAAAAATCTGTCAGCAAAACCTGAAATTGGCGCGATCCTTTCTGTAATAATGAATTATATGACATCCCGGAAACCAGTAATAACGCCTTTTCAGACTTTGACATGACGATCTTTTTCGAAAGAATTGAAGCCTAAAACGTATTTTAAAATAAGGACTTACTGACTTTTGAACTGCCGTTCCCACGTTCAATCAACGTTCCTTCGATTAGCATGACGGCTTCTGATCCCGGACTTGTCGGACGTGGCTTTCATCAATAAACTCTTAAACATTTTTTTGTACAAAGACTGTTCTGCGACATTCTAAATGTTTTCGAGGCAGAAGTTCCATTTCGTTAACAAATTTTAACGCTTTTTTGCTTAATAAAATTACACATTTTAAAGATGGGCGGAATCACTTTAGCTCAGAAATTCGAAATTCGCCGGCTCTACAATTGCAGAAATTAGAGACATCGACTGCAGCAAAATTTCCCGCATTCCAAGTCTGGTCAACTCTGGTTGGAATTCAACTAAATAAGCGTAAATTCTCTGAAATCATACAAAATGTGAAGACTTGCTAAGGGCTAATGACCATATTTAATGCAATGGGCACACAGTATTTTCCCAAATCCAAGTCAACACTGGGAGAACTTAATGGCAAAAAAGTTGATAAAAAGTTGAAGTTGGCGTAATATTCAAAGCGCATGCGAAGAAATTTATAACTATTCCTGAACAACTTTCGTTTAAACTACACTTTGAAATCAGTACAGAGATTTCACGCTGATGAACTGACCTACATTTATCTTCAACATTTTTTTTTTTGGCATTGGTGAAAAAGTGTGTGGAGTACCGGAAGGCATGTGGGAAATTACTAAATTCGTACCAATATAAGCTCTGAATGAATTCACAGTATTGCATTTAATAAAATTGAATGAAAGATATGAATCCAGAAGTATGTTGTTGAATTAGATAATTCGTATGCAAGGTACCAGAAGTATTCGGCATACGATACCCATTTTATTCGCATTTTATAAAGTTTTTTATGTTAACTGCTATTGGCAAAAACTTAAATTACTGTTATCTACATGTCAGGGTTTACAAGGGCGAAAATTAAATTTCACTAAATCGGACAATTTGTATGTTAGATACCCAAGTGGGCATGGTGCTACAGTCCAAATTCATTCTCAGAACTAAACTTTTATCAAACGCATGATATATTCCACGTTTGGTTGCATTTAATGCGACTGCTTCAAAAGATATGAAGCCCCAAATATTTGGATTAAATTGGGAATTTGGTGGAATATATGGTCGATTTTTCTCAAATTTTGTCAGATATTATAAAGTAATACGACGAATAAGAAGAGAATAATTTAATTTTTGAAAATCGATCAATTTGTAACGGAGATACAAGAAAGACCGTGTTAATGCGATGTATTCTCATCTTCAGATACCAACTAAATCCTACATATGTACCAAATTTGAATGAATTTTGTGCAACCGTATCGAGAATATGAACCTAAGAATAACAAAAAACAAATTTCTTTGCATCTCGAGAATGAGGCATAGGAAAGCTTCTCACATTCAGTAAGCTTATACGCACTCTATGTTTAGACTTAGTCAACGAGACGTTGAGTTTAATGACGATCGATTATCGACTACTCGAAGTGCCGCTCAAATAATAGTAGGTGACTACATGGGGGATTGAACCCGGGATCATGCGAATGATATTAGCGCGTAATAACGATGGACATAAGAATACTTGGATTAAATCGGTCATTTGTGGAGGAGGCATTAGAATGATCATATCAAGTCGGTCGATTTACTCTAAACAATAGACAAAAGTTCTGATCCCTGCAGCCTTCTTGTTACATGTTATAGGGTTAAAATTAAATTATGGAAAATAGATCAATTTGGAAGGGAGTTGCCAGATAAGGCGTGGTAGTGCGGCCCATTTTTAGTCCTAGAACTACTTTAACAAACTCTTGCCATGGAAAAAAGCTAACTGAATTTATTGAAGCCTGCTGGTAGGTATGAACATAAGAATATTTAAGTTAAATTGGTTATTTGTATGGGAGGTAGTAGAAGGAGAATGTTTAAATCAAAATAATAGACAAAAATTCAGGAGCAGTTACAGGGTAAAAATGTAATTCCGAAACATTGGTCAATTTGTAAGAGGTGCTAAAAATAGCGGGCCGATACGGCCCATTTAAAATCCACGGCTACGACAAGGCAAAATATTAGACTTTGCTAAGTTATAGGAAGTCCCATAAGGATTTGTGGCAATTATCGTATTCGCCAGCCAGCCAGCTAGACAGTCAAACAGACAAGAGGACATCGATCAATCGACCTAAAAAGTTTTGAAACATATTTGCACATTTTGCTGTATCAAACGATATACTCGTATATCTTCCTCTCCGGGTGAATATAAGGTATAATAAAATACATGCGTGCATTCAACATTGTTTTAACATGAAGCCAAGACTTTAAAACTAAATAGTTTCGGTTTAGTTAACGGCATGCTGACTGACCACGTCAACGATGATCACGTACTCACATGTACATACTATTTAGTACAAACCAGTATACACGAGGCGCAGTGTTCTATACTGTCACTAATACGATATATCTGCCCAGTCTCGTTCTCTTCACGTATTAACTGTTATATTTACTCAATTATTGTTAGTTTAACAGTTGTGTAGTTGAAATTACATTAGCTGAAATGCATTTACATATTACTCCGCCAATATTGGAATAATTGTAAATATCAATATGCATGTGCACATTCTTATACAGGGTGGCGCAAAAATTGTGTTACAATAAAAAATTCAAATAACTTTTTTTAATTAATGTACTCGTAGTTCCTTCAATTTTATTGTTTATAACTAATTGGGTTTGAAGATGATGGACCGAAAATTATCCATGCTCATTCACGCACATGCGATATCTGAGCAAAAAATTATTCATTGCGGCCTGAAGGATTGAAGTCGGGATCGCATCAATTATTCTTTAAATAGTTTGCTTCAATTTAGTCAAATTCTTGGCTTCATTTTGTACACCTCTTGCTTGACATAACCCCATAAAAAAGAGTCTGGTGCAGCCAGATCAGCTGACATTGGCGCAAAAACTGAAGTTTGTGGTTATTGATTTGTTTGAGAATTTGTGTTGGAGCTCCGCCATAACCGGCCCACCTATGTGTGCAATTGGTCCATCTTGCTGGAAACAAACGCTGTTGAAATGTATACGATTTCGACGCAGTTCTGGGTAAAAAACTCCCTCAACATCTTTAAACAACGACCCCCATTGGTAATAACATTGCATTTGTAGTACGATTCGTTTGCCACCCTATACATGTGAATGTGCGTGTACTCGTAGTTTAAGTGTAGTTAGACACATTTCCGTTTTAAGCTGTGATTACTTCCGCAAAAAAGGAAACCTCTAATAAAGGTTCATTGAAATTATATTGCCTCAAAAGTTCTGGTTTCCTTTCACACAATCATGTGCACAAATGTTCACTTGTTGTATTCAGCTTTTGCTCTTTTAATACGAATTAGAGTGATATGAGGTTATTATGGTTGCAATTGTGAAAACATTTTTGCATCTCATGCAATAATAATTGGTTTGGTCTGAGAATGAGTAAGTGCTTGTCTTTCTGAGCAAAAGGAATCATAGAAAAGAGGCATTGCATTATATGAGTTTATACATTTGCACTGTGGGAGGACAGATTTTGAGAAATATTACTCTAAATAAACTACGTTTTAAGGCATTCACATTTTTGGACATATGCATTCTGTGAAAACTCATTTATACGTTGACGGTCTACAACTTCTGGCATCCAAAATCGCATAAATAATGGGTTAATAACAATATACATACATACATACATATACATATAAACTCATCTAAATCAAAAGCATTAACTTTTAACTTAATTCCTAACAGGCTTGCTTGATTTACGTTAAACGATTCTATTATTGATAATGTTAATACCATAAAAATATCAGGATTTAATAATGACGATGATCTCAAATTTGAAAACCATAACATATTCGTTGTTAATGCTAACATTACTATATACGCCGATTATATTAAAATGATTGTTATCAAAACTTTTTAAGAACTGAATTATAAAATTTCTAACTTGTGTCGCAAATGTTGGTCTGTGAAATCAATTTGGTCGTATGCCGCTCTGGGTTACGATATGAAAATAAAATAATAAATAAATGATACAAATTTTCGAATACTTTTTGATCTTTTACAATGAGGCGGCTGTGAGCGGTATTGAACGGAATTTATTTTACGCAAATTCTACCATGTTAAACTAACTATACGTCTTCAATTATAGTAAATGAGAAAAAAAAACAATTCTACAATAAAGTGATATTTGGGCAAACTTTAATCCGTTCCTCAGTGCATAAATAATGTCGATTTCATATTTTAAATTTTTTTCTATATTTTCGCCACTAAGCCAAAAATAAATAAAAATTTAAGTCAAGAACCAACATTAAAGTACGGAGTTTATGAAAATATGGAAATTATAACGTGCACTCTGAATAGACAAAAATATATTGACAAATCGAAATTTTGTACAAATGATATCAAGAGGATAGGCGCAACCTTAGACAAGTCCACTGCTAGACAGGCGGCATACATGTTTTGCGGCTGCACTAGCAATGGTTACAAACATATTTCTGTCATAAAAATCATGACTGATTTTTGTTTTTAAAATCAGAAATAAAAATTCAGGTTAAATATCAATCTCAAGATTGAAGACAGCCATGAAAGGATGGCATTTTGCATCGATTGAGGAGATAAAAACCGAATCACCGAGCACGCAAAACACTTGTCTTATTTATGCTTCTCACAAACATGCTATATGGGTAGAACCGTCAACATATCTTCGAGACGAGTGTACCAACATAAAAAAATAATAACCGACAGTCGAATGTACGTAGCCCACGAAATTTGAAAATTAACCTTATTTTTTGAACACACCTCGTATATATAAAAATCATATAAATACAAATCACAAATTCTGGTGTATGTTATTCGAAAAAGTGTCTTTTTGGATGGTATTAGAGTCTTCAGGACCATTTTTCGGTACTATTGTTTTCTCTTAGAAGTACTTGTTAATAGATCAAGTCGCACACGTTTTTAATTACCGTTATTTCAAGTTTTAATAAGTCTTCAGTTTGCTTGCGCTAATATTAATACTTTAAAAATTTTTAGTATTATTCTCTTGCATGGGAAAACAGAAAACAATAAGCAAATTTTCCTTTTTGATTTTTAAGAATAAAGATTAATATTGATTTTTATTTTTTATCATTTATATTTATTTTTGATTTTTAAAATTCAAAATCTTTTTCAATTGCTATTTTTAATTTTTGCTACAAACCACAAGAATAATTATTATAACTAATTTTTGTAATAAAAATCAAAAATTATTATTAAAATTTATAATAATTATTACAATTTATTACAAAAAGATAAGTTTTTAACTTAGTTATAATATAAATTCCATTGAGAAATTTTCATATATTTCATGGATACGTGCGATATTTGCATCCAAATGATTTTTTAGTCAGAAATCAAGAACAGTTGTTTGCGTTTCTGAAAAACACAAATTTCAAAATAACCCGATAATACAAGCAATCTGCAAAATATTTCCTTCAAATGATCATGAACTGAAAATTTGTTTGAAATAGATAATGTAAGGAAGCAGGGAACCGATTGCAATCAGCAACTAATGTACACTTTTCCATTATCAACAATTTCATATATAGGTAATTCTGAAGGAATTCCAGAAACATGACCCATTGAAGAGGATAATCCAGGTAAATAATGAAACAAATTCCCTTGCATTCCATTAATGAGATATGGGGGAGTTTCTCACATTCAGTGAGCCTACATGCGTTCTATTTTGAAACTGACTCAACGGGACCTACAGTTTAATGACGATTCCGAACGTCACGGCTTGACAAGCATTTACCAGAGTTGGTGGTTACTCGACTTTTCGAAGTGTTCATCAGACATAGCAAGGTCGACCGACACACAAATAATGGTAGATGGCTATATTCGGTATTGAAACCGGGATCATGCGAACGGTAGTCGCGCTTTCTAACCATCGCGTCGTGGTCAGATACAGCAGATAAATGTCTAATCAAAATATATGAAATATCTAAACTTTGTGAAAAGAGATTTGACACTTACCTCACTTATGTCCTTTTCAATCTCCTTTCTGGCTTTTAATTGTCGTTCACTGATTTATCTTTTTTTAGTTTCTTGCTGTCTTTTGCATATCACTAACAATTTTGTCAGACTTCGCATACATACTTTGTTTTATTGTGAAGACATTTCACTAAGTTTTCTGCTCTTATCTCTTTCTCTCTTTGCAAACCTCTCATGCATTTCACAAACTGCACATATTCAATTACATACATACTTATGTATGTATCTTTCATTTGTTTACATCTTATTTATCACCACCTTCAGCCTACCATTCCAATTAATTCATTCATGTTATGAGCGAAAGAAGTTTTTCCATTCTCTTCCAGAGCATACAAATACACAAAAAACAACAACACATCTTGTTTCTCAACTCCTCGATCACCTTGCCTACCTCTTGCCATTCAAAAACGAAATACAGGCGAGACCCGAAATACGAAATACAGGAGAAAGCAGAAACCGCCCGGTCACTAGCCGCGACTATTATTGCTATGTATATTCAGAATTATTGTATTCCACACCTCAAATTTTTGTCAAACACTGCATTTACTTTGTTGCAAACACTTTGCTTAATACCCGATAACATTTTCCATGAGTTTACCGAGTTAAAAACAATATTTTTAGTAATTAAAACGGGAGCGGCACTAAAAACCATTTAACTTTGACAAAGAATTGGGGACAAATGAAGAAAATGGAACAAAGTGAATTTTATGTAAACAACATCAGCCAGAGTATCAATAACAGTTATGGCATTAGCATAGAATGAAGACGATTTATTAAAAAAGAGAGAGAGAGAGAGAGAGAGCATACCTATAGGTATATCGCTTAAGGCCAACAACAACATACATATGTACGTATGTATATAAAATGTTCTCTTAATGATATACACTAAATACGTTTCTTAATTGATAGATGGAACAAATTGAGTGCTGTTACATATTCTGATTCTTAGCTAACATTTCTGCTTGATAACATAATGTTTGTTTTTTACTTTACTACCAGGTATGCCTAATCAATTTCCACAATTGGCTGCAGAAACATACGATGATATTGTAGATTTCCGAACAAAACTGCATGATTATTTAGTGAAACTGTATGTGAAATTTTATCTTTTAGGAAAAAACTGAGTTTAATGAGATTAGCTATTTTGCGACAAACTTTTCATTTTACAATTGTAATTAATGCCAGAAGAAAACAGGAAATATGATTTCAATAATGAAAATATTGTATTGTGAAGTTTAATTTTATTCAGATAGTTAAAACTATAAATAAATTGATAATAAAAAATTTGGAACTCTTTCATGAAGTCATCAACAAAATAAGATAAGGAAAAGCACATTACAATATAATTCATATTTTTATTAAAATGTTGCGTTTCTTCGCTTCAAAATAAAATAAGCATTTGCTTCGTTCTGGTGGGAAAAATAGTTAAATATAAAAGCAGTGTAATCATAATTTTTAATTTTTATTTGTCTTTTTTTTTTTTTGTACTATTATTTTTGTTTTATTATATTCGAAGTTTATTAGCATGAAAAAGTTATTTATATCGTAAAATAGTTAAAAATTGTCAATGGGAAAACAACCTTTAATTGGGACTGCTGAAATCGTAACAAATCTACATAAAAAAAGACAAATTCTGGCGTAAAATAGATAAAGTTGCTGGAAGGAATCATTGTACAGGGTGGGCCATATGATATGTTGGCGATTTAATTCTTCAATTTCTCGGTAAAGCGCGGCGCGGGGTGGCGGGGGGATATGTTGTTCGCTGCGCCGCTTCCTCGAAATTTAGTCGCCATGGAGTCGTACACGAGAGTGCAGCGTGCATTTTGTGTCCGAGCGTATTACGAAAACAATAAATCAGTGATTACTGCACGACGTTTGTATCGGCATGAACGCGGTTTACACGATTTAAGTGAAGTTCCAAGCGCCAATGTGATACGAAAATCGATCAGAATGTTCGAAACAACCGGCTCAACAGTACCAATAACGGTTCGTGGTCGCCCAGTTTCTGCAAGATCAGCCGACATTGTGGAGCGTGTTCGTGTTTCAGTTCAGCGAAATCCGCAACAGTCAACACG
>JAHXMU010025955.1:323621-483642 GCA_019455685.1 Philornis downsi | reverse complement strand
TTTTTTTTTTAAAAACATGGGTCCGTCGAATATGGGCAACCCTGTACTACATAAGTGAGGACTAGAAAAAACTCAGTATTTTGTGGCATATCCATTATTTTGTAAAACTTCGGGACATCTTCGATGCATGGAGTCAATTAAACTATTTAATGCGTCTAGAGAAATTTTATTCCAGGCATTTTCCACATTACACACATTATAAAGCTCATCCAAATTTTTGCAGCTATCGTGGTATATATTTCGACCTACCCATACAATTTCCCATAGATTTTCAATTTTATTTTGTACGAACCACCCTTTCACACACCTAGATGTGTGTTTGGGTTCGTTGTCATGTTGGTACCTCCACTTAATTGGCATCTCCTCATCTGCATGTGGAAGCATTACATTTTGAAGAATGTCTCTATAAACAAATCCATCCATTATTCCACATATTCTATGAATTGAACCAATGCCATGGCCTGAGAAACAGCCCCAGACCAAAACGCTGCCCCTTCCGTGTTTCACTGTGCATTTTGTATATTGTGGCTTAAGACGCTGTCCTCTGGGTCGCCGAATTAGCCTAAATACATCGGAACCGTTCATATTAAATTTGGATTCGTCGGAGAATAGTACGGTTGTCCATTGTGTAGTGGTCCAATTAATATGTTTCTTCGCAAACTCAATCCCGGCCAGTCTATTTTTCCGTAAAATAAAGGGCTTTTTTGCACTTTTATAAGATTTCAGGCCCGCTTCTACAGCGCGTCTTTGGATGGTTTTGGGAGTAACGTTTAACAATAATTGTGAGGCAATGGTCCTTGACGATACGAACGGATCCTTTTTTACTAAGCGTATTTGTGCCTGGTCCTCTCGTTTGCTGGTCTTTCGTGGCCGTCCATCTTTATGTACTGTAGTCAAGGAACGCGAAGATCGAATGCGGCTTATTATTCTTGATATAATACTATGATGAATACCAAATTTTGTTGCAATGGCCGTCACCGATTCACCGTTATTAAAATCAGCTATTATTTTTTCTTTTAAATGAACTGAATATTTAATTCGTGCCATGTATTTTGCAAAATAATCAAAAAAATTCACAACAAACTTGTACGACATTGTAAGCACAGAAACAATTAGTAACTGAACGCAAAATTTTCTTTATACGCACTTAAAACGATCTTTGGAAAAATAATGGTAATTGTTGTTGGTAAATTCAATATTGTCTAGAAGAAGAAACATTTAAAAGGCTTCGTGCTTTAGTTTTTCGTACGTATTAAAATAAGCACATAAAAAAGTAGTTAAACTACTAAGCAACAAAACTTCTGCATTAATGTTTACTAAGTGTAGGTTATATTCTTTCAAATGTAGTATATGTTTTTTTGAAATGGGCATTCTTTTTAATGTTATTGTAAAGTTTCTTGATAAACAGAAGTCCGTGCTTTAGTTTTGTCCGATACTGTATATTTCCACCACTAAAACAAGTAACTTTGTAATCACTTGGATAAGTTTCATTATCGATATCATTATCTCGTCGGTTTTACAGTTTGACTTATTAAGAATTCAAGCACTAACGTAGCCAATTCATCAGTGGAGTAATACAATTTAATTGGCCAGTTGATAACAAACATATTTTCCAGTATTCATTGTCATATCTAGAAAATTTTAAAGCTTCGTTTCATCGGATCTACTGCATGTTACCTTATCAGCTCCTAACTACAATAGCAGAAACACAAAAGTACAGCACTTAATATTAAGGGCATTAAAACAAGAAACAAAGTAGATCTTTCTTGTAAATAACGTAGCAGCAACAAAATAAAAGTGCATCCAAAATAGCGAAACATTAGCCTGCAATGCACATTGGCTAAGGTCTGCGACCAACTTTGTTCATTTACGCTGCCTTAGATGTTCGGTGCGGCGAAACAAATGTCTGCACTTTGCGATTGCCACGAATTAATTGCAATACTTGATTATCCTAAAAGTTTGCCGTTTATCAAGAAGCTGCTGCTCGTGGCTACAACTGGAGTTTGTTTCTGTTTCTGTTTCTGTTTTGCCATTCCTTCGCTGCCATAGAGGCAGAGGTCCAGATACGATTTCATTATTGGAGTACCAGATGCTGAGAAACTAAGAATAACTAAGTGTACCCCCAAAAAGGGGGTTAACCGACATTTGTATTACAATGTATGTACGTATGCGAGAGTGTTCAAACACACACAAAGTTAAAAAAACGAACGGTAAAATAAATGAGAAAAAAAAGAGTCACAATACCCATTTGGATCATTAAAACTTGTTAAAAAGAAGTACTGCAAACAGACGTCCGTATGAGTAAGTCGAGCATACAACTTGAAATGCACTTTTGACTTTCATTCTTGCGTTTACATTTCTTCTATCATTCGGATACAGAGGTGGATGGTGTAGAAATTTTGAGCAGTACTAAAAGTTATCCAACAGCTTAAAAATTTGATAAATTCGCCTTCTCCACCGTCGATGGAGATTAATAAAGGGGAAAACTTAGGAACTCAATGTAGTTTATTTTTGGGTGTTGTTAGAATCAGACGTTTGAGTATTCGCCGATGGAACTGGATTTCCAAGAAAATTTCCAACGGTAATTTTGGAGAAATACTTTTGCAAGATGTCAAAAACTCAAAATTTTCTTTAATTGTACAACTATGGACCCATTTAAAGATGCTGTGGAGTTTTTGGATATATCCATAATATCAATATTTTGTGACCCTCCCCATTTGCCTATGGTCAAATTAATTTTCCTTGAATTCTATGAATAGATAAGGAAGAGTTGCTTGCATTAAGTGAGCTTACAGGCATTTACATTTTTAGACTCACTGAACCCCGACCTGCTGTTTAATGACACCTCAAGATCTGCTTGTTATAATTGGCTATCAATCAAAAGCTTGACATACACGTCTCGCCATCACATGAAGCAAAATGGTAGCGTTTAGTAAATTAGAATTGAATAAAACTCAGTTTTTTTTTATTTTCAAACTTAAATGTTGGCCAAAATATATAATGGAATGCGATAAACACCATTTAAGATAGCTAAAGTCTAAAATAAATAAATTTCGATTAATAAATTTATGTGGTAGGCAACAGAAGGACTAGAGAATGCCGTTCATTTATATCCTCAGATAAGCAAAGGTTACAAAAAAGTTCTCTCCTTTTTTAGGGTTCACCAAATAACAGCACTAGATAATTGAACCAAATCATCAAAAAAAAAAAAAAAAAAAAACAAAAACGAGCTGCAGCTGTACTTTTTTCCATAGGCACCAAATGCTTTGACGATCCTGTCCAATCATCAGAATACTTCATAACTCAGAATCTAATAGAGTCATAAATAAAGAACAATTTTTAGATCACTCAACAATACACCAACTAAAAAGAGTATTAAATTACATCACTGCAAACAAAAAAAAAAAAAACAAAAAACAGGAAATCCACGGGCATTGTGTTCCTAGACATAGAAAAGGCTTTTGATTCTATCTGGCATAATGGCCTCATTTTTAAAATGAATCAGGCTACTGACTATCCTCTTTATTTGCAAAAAATAATACAAGGCATCCTGTTTGAGAGATCGTTTTCGGTGAAGGTGGATGACAGAACGATCAATTCCAGCGGATGTACCACAACGATCGATACTATCCCCGAATGACATTCGATTTTAAAACTCTGAAAATCAATCTGTGGCTTTCTATGCAGATGACTACTCAGCGCTAATCACCACCGGAAAGGTATCAGATGCTATTGTTAAAAATATGCCAAAAACAGTTATGGTCCCCAAAATATTACTTGTAAGTTTCAATAACAAAAATAGAACAAAATCCGCTGCATCTCATGAGAGAGCTTCTCGCATTTAGGGAGGTTATGCGTATTCTATTTTTTGGACTCACTGGCAGGGGCATATTATTTAACGAATATTGCGTACATTAGTTTGAGAAGCATTTGCTAAATTTCTAGAACATTTGAGTGCTAGAAATGCGGTCGGCAAACATCGGGGCGACGGCCGCTCAAAGAAGAAATACAATGGTTGTATCGGGGTTAGAAACCTCAATCATCGACAAAATAGTCGCGTGCACGCTAACGATAATATTAACATTTTTCTAAATTTGGGTTATAGTTTGGATTAGAGTATTACATTGCATTGTGTTGTTTCGAAAAGAAGTCACAGAAGTGAGATTTTTATTAGTGGCATCCGGGAGGACATCAGAGAATAAAAGTCATATGTCGTAACCATATCAGCTGCCTGCTTCATTATCTATGAACATAAATCCTTTTCTTTTGCGACTCGCTGTTGCTACCCAATTTCGTTAATTGATATACCGACCACTTACGCTTCTTTACAACTTCATCCAGCCCTTTGTAGAAAATAAGAAACTAATAAAACTCTATTAAATGTAGTAGAGTTACAACTACCAAAATGGTCTAAACTCGTTAGCAAGGAACAAATCGAGGCATATGTATATGTGTGTGTACATCTGTGAACCTACACACACATCTACTTTTAAAAACAAATGTACTGATATTGTGTGCCGTTCAAACTATTTATTATCAAATCCATTGAGCAGAACAAAATATTTAGTATTACATAGTTTTATGAGCGAAAATAATTTAGCATTTCACTTAGCACAGCCACTGGCTGTCTGTGTACGCTCTTGTCCTGGGGAATTGCCTTACCCGGAACTGAGCATAGATCTGTTCCAACGACTCGACTGTAAATACAGACAATGGCGTAATACAACAGCATATTTAATGCAACGTATATAAAATAATTAATGTACTAAAATGTTTTGTGCTTGAAAAGTCATGGCCGAAGTAAAGTATAGAATTTCGGTGAAGTGGTAGTAATTCTGTGGCAACAACAGACACAGACGCTGGAATATTACATGGTCAACCTCAAAATGTGTCCTATTAATTTAAGATTTTTATCTTTGGTTAAAGTACAAAATATTTGTGTTGATTATTTCAAAATATATACATAAACGACTTTAGTAACGCAAATATCGTAGGCTTTGTTAAGACGAATGATCTTTGTTTAAACAAATTTTAAATATTGTAAGATAAGAAGAAATCCAGCATGGTAAATGAGGTAATTAAGTATAGGATTTTCCGAATTGGGCAGAAAGAAATTTGTGTGTGTGTTTAAAACAAATTCCATACGTAAGATGGATAGTACATGATAAAGTTTCTCACGGTCGATTGAATGCAGGGTTGACAACAAAATTTATGTGTTTACAATTCATAATAATAAACATCAAAGCCGTGGAGTTGGAAATATGATTACAGTTTTGAAACCAAAGTTCACCAAATTTTGTGGAGTCCAGCAAATTTTATTTTTTGCCCATTTTCAAGCAATCTTAAATCCATCATTCTGTTTTTTCTTAAAATAAAAAATGGAAATAAAGAAGCGAGAGGATTTAATATACGAAAAAAAAAATAAATTAGTTCAGTCAGGTGAACTCAATTACACATACCTTCACCAAACATCTTTTTGCTTGCTGTAAAAACATGGGTCGTGCCAGAAGGGGCGTGGTAGATTAATCTGTTCTTGTTTAACGATATATATCTTCATTCCCTCCAGTGATATATGATGTACGTTAATACACATTAATACAATACAACAGCATCCCTCTTATGATAAGCTTATGTTAAATTCGATGATGATTATTCAAATTTTCACTACTTCTTGATCACGAGTTGCGGATCTTTCTAACATCTTTGGATGCTCTTTTTTTGTTGGATATGTTGATAGGCTCACATTTTCTAGCAGGTTACTCTAAATTTAATTAAGTTGTGCGCCAAATTAAGGATTTTCCGGGTAGTGTCTGAGAACGATATTGTACCGATTTGTCACGCCTTTTTAGATATCTAACACATAAATAGGCAGATTTATCTAAAGCCGATTATTTTTTTTTGTAGTTTTTAATTCGCGGACTACGGTAACCTAATTTCTTTTTCATTACATTGCCTTAAAATGGCTAAACAATTTTAAATTTTTTTGGTACCTTCCATACAAATGCCTAATTTACCACATTCTTAGATTCATTTAACCATATATTCTTATATACGTTATTTTGAATTTAGCCAAATTTAGCACTTAGAGGTTAAGCCCGACAATTCGACCAGCGAGGAAATCTGGTCACACATACGCAGAATGTGCTGCTACTATGGAGAGAACATTTTTGTAAGCTCTCAGTTCTGGATGAGAGCACGAGTGCGGAAATCACCCCAATTATCGACGATGGCATAAATTGCGCAGCTCCGAGCCAAACAGAGATTAGAACAACAGTATTGCGGCTTAAGAACAACAAAGCTGCGGGCGTTGATGGCTTGCCATCAGAGCTGTTTAAAACTGGTGGCGATGAGCTGATAAACAGTATGCATCAAGGGCCAAATCCCCGCATTCGATATCGAGTGCACTTTCGAGTCGAGTAAGATTTCGATGGCTACAATTTTTTGGATCACGGCATTCGATCGTAATTTATATTTTCGACTACTATTTTTTACATTGCTGTAAGCATAAGGAAGTAAGAAATAGAAAACGAATAGAAAAAAAATCCAACTATTTATCGTGCATTAAAGCAAGACAGCTATATCAATAACTCTTTCTTCTTATATTTTACTTTATCTGTGTTTATTGTTTTGTGATTTGTGAACAAATTCGTTGTAAGTTGTTAAATTTTTTAAAAAGATAACATAAAAGTGATAAATAAAATGGATGTGAGTGTTTATGTGTTCTTCATCTTCGGAATCAGAGGAAGAATCTAACATTAGAATTGTTAGAAAAAATATTCGGGACAAAAGCAATCCGTTCGCGTTGCCTGCAGTTGAGTAAATTGTGCCATGTAAAGTTAATGATTTTATATAAAAGTTTCAACATCTACAGATTTAAAAGACGTTTCCGACTGTCCGAGGACGCTTTTAAATATGTTTTGTTGGAAATAAGTATTCCCGGTCATATGTCAACGTCCGTTCCACGCATATTACAGCTTGCAGCCATATTGAATCTTCTAGCCAGCGGCAGTTTCCAGCATAATGCTGGCTATGATTTTTGCTTCATATTTACTTTATTTGTGTTAAGTGTTTTTCCCTTCTTATTTTCTTTAGTTTCAGTCTCCCTAAAACAATTAAAATTATATTTTTTTAATTAAATTTGCGCACAAAACAAAATAACACTTACATTTTTGCCGGCTTTTTGGTATGTTTTGCTTTGTTTTTCTTTATTTTGCTAGTGTTTAGTTGTTTTCGATAGTATACTACCAATTGAGTACAACTTCGCGTAAATTTTATTCGATATCGAGTGCGGTGATCCACCTTAACTACATTTCGATGGCGAAGTACTCGATATCAAATGCAGTGATTTGCCCCCAGCTCGTAAGCACTATTTGGCTCGAGGAAAACATAGCCGGTGATTGGAATTTGAGTGTACTGTGTCCTGTATTCAAAAAAGGAGATCCAAATGTTTGTAAAAACTATCGCGGTATCAGTCTTTTACCCATTGATGAGTGTGATATGTGAAAGACTAAAGCCGATTCTAACTGACCTGATTGGACTTTATCAGCGTGGCTTTAGACCTGGTAAATTCAACAACCGAACAGATATTCACACTACGACAAATTTTGGAGAAGACCCAAGAAAAACAGATCGACACGTACCATCTTTTCGTCGATTATAAGGCTGCCTTCGATAGCCCGAAACGGCTAAAACTGTATGAAGCCATGCCTGAGTTTGAAATTCCTACGAAACTTATACGTCTTTGTAGGATGACGCTGACTGACACGAAGTCCTCAGTAAAGATAGGCAAAGATCTAACCTAGCTTTTTTACACTACATGAGGATTTAGGCAGGGCGACAGTCTATCGTGCGACCTCTTCAACATACTGTTGGCGATGTTTATAAGGAAAGCTACAGTTAACACAACTGGTACCACCTTTACTAAAAGTCATATGATACTTGCATATGCAGATAACAAAGACATTATTGGCAGAAAACTGTGAGATGTTACTGCAGTCTTCTCAGGCATCGAGAAGGAAGCAGCGAAAATGGGTCTTTTGGTAAACGGGGACAAAACAAAGTTATTGGTTTCAATGAACAAAGAGTCCACTCGTTTGGGACGCTGTGTAAACGTTGGCAGCTATAATTTTGAAGTGGTGGAAAAATTCATCCACCTCGATCCCGCTGTAAACAAAACGAATGATGTCAGCATGGAGATAAAGACAAGAGTATTGCTTGTTGCTATGGGCTAAGCGAGCGATTCATTGATAAAGCTCTCTCTCGACAAACCAAAAGTCCGGCTGTGCTAGACGTTGGTTCTACCTGTCTTGTTATATGGCGTAAAATCCTGGCGGATGAATCAGTAATGAGAGTTTTCGAGAGGAAAATACTCCGGAACATATATGAACCCATCATCGTTAACGAAGGTTATCGATGTCGCGTGAACAATGAGCTGTATGCCAACATCACCGTGGTCAAATCGCAATATACAGCGATTGCGTTGGCTGGGTCATGTTGTGCGGATGGACCCAAATGTTCCGGCATGGAAGGTTCTCGACAACGAACTCGATGGACGGCGCAAAAGAGGGCGACCGAAACTCGGTTGGAAGGACCAGGTTTTTGAAATACTGTCGAAGCTTTGTGTGATGAATTGGAGGAGAAACGTATAATAGATAAGGTTGTCTATTTCAGTCGCCATCTAAGAAGAAGAAGAAGCAAATATCTTGCGTTTGGTAAGCTTAAATCTAGAAATGAAATAACACTGCATTACCAGGCTCTAACAAGTTATTAAATTTATCGTTAATTGATTTTCCCTATGTAAACCTCAATCCCTACAGTGTAATAACCTAAATTCTTATCAATTACATTACATTGCAATCTCTAGTAAAATGTGGACAATCTCATTGAGCAACCAGTTTCCCATAGAAATTGCCTTAAGTAGCCTATAATTAAATTCATTAATTTAAAATTTGCTTATTTTATAGTGAATTAATCCACAGCATTTGTTGATAAACACCTAGCAATTTACCACGCCCCTTTTGTCACTCCGCATACTTTGCGCCAACGCAGTAGGATGTTGGCTTAAGCTATATGTAAGCCATTTCATCTGACGATGCACAGTGAGATTCTAAGGGCAAAAAGTATATTTTTCGACTGTAAAATATTAAAAATGAAATGATGCAATTTTGTACGGAATTGTTTAGTTAAGAGAAATTCATCATTGCTTTTTTGAAAAAAATAATTTTTTATCGCAAAATAATTACTTAAAAATGCTTGGGAGAAGTAAGGCGCAAAACGACTAAAATTTTAATGCAATTTGAGGGCATGTATATGCATAGTTGTTCGTTTAACTATTTTATGTCATGATGTTCTAAAAATATGATATTTTGTGATTCTTTAAGAAAAAAAGACAACTGGATAGCATAAATAGTTTCCAAACTATTTAAATTAAAAGAAATCCCTAGAAATTTCAGTGTTCTAAGTTTTCCTTGGATGAAAAAAAAGGTTAGCTCTGGCGACTTCCATGCTCTGACTGCAATAAAATGAAGGAAAGGAGTATATTATTTGGATTTATAGAAAGAAATCCTTATAATATTTTATACTGCTGAACAAAGTTATAAATGTTATGAAAAAAGTCACAAGAAATTAATTAAGCAAGTTTATGGAGTGCATTCTTCATATTGCCTACAATAAACCATTTCAAAAGTGGTCGGCGCTCGAAGATGAACATAAGGCTATGAAACAAGAAAACAAATTCCGAATTCACAACGCATTTAAAGACCATATGCATTCACGTGTTGATGAGGTTCAGCAAGGCACTGGGACCTCCAACGACGGCAACACCTCAAGACGTTTTTTTTCCAACCCGTCACTTGTAGCTGACATAACTGAAGCTGAAGAGGAATTAATTGATAGGTTTCGCATAATATTACAAATAATCACATGTGGCCGAAATATTAATTCTTCGAAGTTTAAAAATTACACGCGGGATACGGCGAAACTTTATGTCGAAAAATACAGCCGGTACTATATGCCAGTAACTGTGCACAAAATATTAATGCATGGAAAAGAAATTATCGATGCAGCTACTCATTGTTCCACACATAAGGGCGCTATGGTTAGTAGCAGCATAAGTGAAACACGCCGTTTACATCCTTTCTCAACATTTTCATTTCCGTCTAGTGTTTATATTTATAGCACACATTTGTGAATTTAATTCTTACAATCTTGTCGTTTATCTCTCTCTGTGCTGGTTATCCTTTCAGTGTGTTTGGATACAATTGAAGCTCTAGATTTTGGAATACCACAGAACGCATTATTTAACTTTGACATTTGCTTGCACCACATTGCGACTTAAATATCAGAATTTTGTAAAACTTGCATTTAGGTGATTTTTTTTTAAATCTTATGGAATAGTTACAAATAATGAATAGCGAATATTATGGAAGGGGGGATTGGATTTGCGAATAGACTGAGTCATATGTGAATGGAGATGTAAATCCAAATGCTAATCGCTTTACATCGAATCGCAAATCTGGGTCAAATTATAAAAAGGCTGTAGAATCAAATAATTTGTTTAGTCACCAATGAAAAAAGGGCATCGTTGATTGAACACCTAATTTTAATTCCATTAGTTTTAATTCTATTAGTGAGCCAAAATTACTCATTTTCATATTCTTATGAGATTTTCATTGAAATGTTAAAATTAATCCATAACAACAAATACAAATAAGTAAAAAAAAATTAAAAATGAAAAAATTAAAAGGAATTAGATCTGTGTCTGGGAAACATAATCAGTAAGCTCTCATTATTAGCCAAGATAACCAAAACACGCTCACAAAAAAAGGAAAACCAAACCAAAAGTTGGGACCGAAGCATATGGGAATCGAACGAATTAAAAATAGAACATCTACGATCATTCATTTCTGAGAAATACACATATTTTATAGGAGTTGAGAGTAAAAATTACAATTTTGTACTAAAGTTATTGGTCAGTACTTTTCGAATAAGAATTACTTAATTGTTTATAAATTATAAAAACATTAACGAAAATTGTGATATAATTTAACTCAAACGAAGATTTTTAACAAAATCTCATTTTCTTTCCAATTTTGCAATTTTTTTTTTCATAATTGTTTCATAATGCTATGCGTAGAAATATCTCCAATTGAACACCCACATATGTATGGTTGAATACATTCACTTTTTCAAAATAATGTTGGATTGGGAGCTTTTTCAAATTTTACAATCGACACAGTAAACTTTAAATAAGTGGGAGTTGAGCGCGAGCATTTTCCACATATTAGAGTCGAATTTAGAAATTTGTCAAATATCGTATTCAGAGCTGGAGTTAAAGTCGCCTAATTTTATTTGAACTTCTCAGCGAAAGTCAAAAAAGCGGCAAAGTGTCAATGAACGGTGAAACATGAGAAAATTGTGGACATCTACAACATTTTTATATTTCCTTAAAAAAATAGCAACAATAAAATAAAATTTAAATACCTGTCATCTGAAGCATTTTAACTATTATGAAAATAGTTAAAACTTACTGGTTATGGTCGTAATAATTGATCTACATTGAAAGAACTTGCCAGAATTATAAAGAAATCTGAAGAATTTGGAAGCGTTACAGATGTTAATGTGAAAAGTGTGGCGGATAATCCGAATTTCAATTCAGAACGAAATCCCGCTGAAGCCAATCCAGGGGCGGTCATTTAAATGACTTCGTATTTTCTACATAATAGCAGGGTCCAAACACTATAATAAGACAAAAGTTTCATCGAAATCATAGCGTTATTTTATGTTTAATTTAACTTTATTTTTTAAACCAAAAAACGAATGATCTGATAAAACTTCTAGTTGTCTAATTTAATACAGAATAACATTTTGTCAGATCGAAGCCTAGGCTCACAAATGGGTCATACCGTCGCTCCGTTTCTGTCAACTTGTACAAGTTGCTTGATTTACAGAAATTCAACCTCTCTTTCGTAATTTATAACTAGCAAGTTGCAGTAAGTCAAACTTTTCATCGATTAAATTTCCCTACAGCGCCAAAACTTAAAAAAATGGATTGATTAACCACGCCTCTTCTGTAACCTCATACAAAAATTGTCAATTTTGATCATAGCTTTTACTCAGCTATATTGTATTCTGCAAAGTTTATCACATATCAATACTGAGAATGAAAATGGACTTCAGGCCGATTTTCCGAAATTCAGTTTTTACCCTTGTGATATACTTATAAGATATTGTAATGACTTCCCAGCCCTGTACTTAACAGCCGTACTGTACAATGATTAGGCTTTAACTGAACATACTCCTAAACATATAATTGCATATAAGTAAATTAGCATATACATAAGTATGTACGAATGGTATAGAAACTCGGCTACCACTTGGTAAAAAAAGGCCTGTTGAAGACATCATAACTCTTTAATCTCTAGATAGCAGACGGCAGTGACACAATTTCTTGTTTATAGCGTTGCTTGCTAATGCTTGGCAAATTTTGAGAAAAACTAGCCATGCTGGCACTATAAATGAAACATGATAAGCGAATACTTCTACACTACTTTCGATGCTTTCCATACAGAATAATGATTTATCGAAATTCATTATTTTCTCTTTAATTTGTGAATTAAAGGCTGCCGTAACTATGTGTGGTTGGACAATAGAACTGGGTGGTAGAACGGTCGGCTATTATGCATATGACTAGGGGTTCGAGTCCCGGATTCGACCATCTATGGTCACCTTAATGTGTCTAACACTAACACTTCGAGTAGTCGAGTAGTCGAGTAATCGACAACTCCAGTAAATGCTTCTTAAGCTGATGTTCGAAAGCGTCGATGGGTGATTCTAAACATATAACAGAATAGAAATTCACTGGATGAGGCAGGGGAATTTTTTTATGTATATATAGGAATGCCCATTTTTAGTTTTCAAGTGAAGTTAAATATAACACACATAAACCTACGATTTTGATGAAACTTTAATTTCATTATAATGTTTGGACCCTGCCATTATGTACGAAATAGAATGTCATTTAAATGACCACCTCTGGATTGGTTGCAGCAATGGATCCTTTTGAGGTGGTTTTCGAAAAAATACAATCCAATAATGTCTCCAGGCCATAATAAGCACCAAATAGCCACTTTTTATGAGTGCAACGGCTTTTCCACAATTACCTCTCATACGAGGTAAAATCAAAAAATAACCGTTATTTTCAATTTTTTTCCAAAAAGTATTCATTTATTCATCGATTTCTATTTCATTTCTTTTAAAGTAGTCCCCCTTAGATATAATACACTTGTGCCAGCGTTTCTTCTAATCCTCGAAACACTTCTAAAACGCCCATTTTGGTATCTCCAATAGCACCTGTTTCGAATTTTCTCTTATCTCCACAACCGTAGCAAAACGCTGTCCTTTCATCGGTGTCTTCAGTTTTGGGAAGAGGAAAAAGTCAGCGAGGGCAGAGTCCGGTGAATACGGTGGTTGAGGCATGCTTGCGGTTTTGTTTTTGGCCAAAACCTCACGCACAAGCATCGATGTGTGAGTTGGTGCGATATCATGGTGCAATCTAAACCAATCCAAAAATGGTTTTTCCACAATTCTGTACGTTTCTGACGAATTGCTTCGCGCAAACGGCACATAACTTCAAGGTAGTATTCCATATTGACCATACAACCTCGTGGCAAGAATACATGATGCACCACGCCATTGCAATCGAAGAAAGCAGTGAGCAAAACCTTCACATTTGACCGAACTTGACGTGCTTGGGCGACCAGGACGAGCATCGTCATTGATATCTCCTCGGCCTTCTTTAAACCGGTTATACCACAATTGAACTTGTGTTCTGCTCATAGCAGACTCGCCAAACGCGACGGTCAACATTTCAACTGTTCTTGCACATTTAATTTCATTTTTTACACAAAACTTAATACAGTCTCTCTGATTAATTTTTTCGAATAGTAGGAAATCGAAGAGTACACCAAAACACGGCTAACTTTTTTATCTGTCAAAAACAAACTGACAATCCAAAATGGCCGATATTGTCAACATATATAATAGACATGTGTACCAACATAACAGAAAAAAATGCGAAAATCGAACATACGTAACTCACGAAATTTTGAAAAAAACGTTTTTTTATCACACCTCGTATGCGACAATTTTGCTTGTTGATGTCTTCACCAAGTGAGAAATGAGCTTCTCCGCTGAAGAAAATTCTGTTCAATTAAAAGCACACATTTGAATCACCATTTTTGTAGCAATACCCATATCCGTGAATAGCAAACTTTTCGTTAAATAAATAATACTTCAGATGACATGTAATTAAAAGCTGGCAGCCTTGCGAGAGCGGCTGAAACCACTAAATGGATAACTCCATATATATGGCACTCCTGCCTCTCAGTATCAAATTGCGGACATTCTATGATGTCTTCTCCGAGTATTTCGATTTTTCAAATAAAACTTATGCCAAAATTTGCATAAGAGATTATATGGAAATTGAAGACAAAGTACAGGGTGGCGCAATAGAACGTGCATATTGCATCATCTTTTTTTGCGGGGTAGAAAATGCGAGGGCGGGGGGGCGCCCACATCGTTGGGTTGGCGGGCTCATGGAGTTTTAGTCGCTATGAATCACTTCGACGGGAAGCGTCGCGCATTTTACGAGAACTCTCGTTCATACATTGCTACTAGGCGACTGTATTGTGCTGAATATGGACTACGGCGAATTAGTGAAGCTCCGAGTGCTAATTTAATTAAAATGGATAAAGCATTTTGAGGAGACCGGTTCAACATTTAAACCACAAGCAAATGGTCGCCCAAGAACATCTAGGATCGAAGACAATGTTGAGAGAGTTATGGAGTCAGTACGACGAAATCCACAAATGTCGACTCGCAAGAGATCGTCTGTCTTACAATTATCGCGATGAAGTTTGCATTGGATCTTAAACTGCATCCACATAAGCTGCAATTAACACAAGAATTGAAAGAGTCTGACTTTATAGCAAGGCTCGCATTCGATTTTCCAATTTTGACAATATCCTTTTCTCTGACGAGGCTCATTTCCTTATGAATGGATTCGTAAACCGTCAAAATTGTCGTTACTGGAACAGTGAAAATCCCAAAATCAAACACCAGAAACCATTGCATAGTCCTAAAGTGACAGTATGGGCAGCAATCTCTGGCAGAGGAGTAATTGGTCCTTTTTTCTTCGAAAATGCGCGGGGCCAAAACGTCACGGTTAATACGGAACGCTGTGTTGAGATGTTGGACGGATGTTTGGCTCCAGAAATTGAAAGTTCAAGAATAGTCCAGACTTGACGCCTCTTGGCTTTTTTTGTGGGGATACCTCAAACACAAAGTCTACAGTAATAATCCAAGAAACATCGTTCAACTCAAGGAGAATATCCTTGGTGAAATGGCAGCCATTACACCAGTATTACTGAAGAAAGTTTTCAATAATTTTCGTTTGCGGTTAGAGGAGTGCCGTCGTAGAGAGGGTCACCATTTAGATGATGTTTTTTAAAAAAAATAAACTCCATTTATTACTCTACAACGCCTTAGATTTATTTTAACCCTACTTTTTGTATTTATTTTTTAATCTATTTTTTAAATATGCACGTTCTATTGCGCCACCCTGTATTATTGTTTTGGACAATACCTTGTAAAATTCATTGCACTTTAAAACTTTGATTCATGAACCTTAAATATACCTTGTAAAATTCATTGCACATTTGATTCATGAACCAGAATATATAGATCATTCGACAAAGCTAGTTGAAATCGGAATGGGAGCTATGTCGAAATTTTCATCCTAGTATATTGTGTAAATTTAGTGAAAACAAGTTTATACCCTGATTGAAATATAATTTACAAATAGAATCAACTAACTTTAACAAGATTTTAATATTTTAATAGAACGACTTCAATTCAGGTCAAATCTTCGAAGAAAAATTTCGAAATATTTCTAAAACATCCTTATCACTAATTTACTTGCTTTCGTGTGAATACACAAACATTCCTAACTATACCTATAGTATTACTAATAACATAATCTTTACCAACAATTTGCGACATATTCTGATACAACTAAGCCGCACCAAATTGAAGTGTTTAATTTCAGTCTATTCCATATCCAAAACGTTATCGCTCTTATAGAGCGGAAATATAGCGAAAGCTTTTAATAGTCTACGGCAAGAGTTTAATAGCAAATGTGAAAATTAGAGCAATTAAGGCAGTAACACTTCTAGCAGCGTACAATTTAAAGCGAGTTCATAATATATAATTTTATGTTTCCGAATGTTTTCCATATGAATTCATTGATTCTAATGGCGGTCATTGCGGTTCAACTGTTTGCACATATGCGGTTTCATTGTAGGGACACATTATATTTTCACGTACTTGGTGTGTTTATACGTACGTATAGGGGTCTGTGTCCACCACATGTGTAACTTTGTGTTGTAGGGATGTATTGTGCCTGGCAACGCGTGTGTGTTTGTGCAAAGCAGAAAAGCAAATATTTTTCCAAGTATATAATGCGGATGCCACAAAATACAAAATTAAATGTTATTTAAGTAAAGTGGTTGACTGGAGTGTATTAGCGCATTAAAAATATAAACACACACACACACATATACTCGTATATATATAATAATACACGATTAAAATTAAATTTAATCAATAAAGCGACATATTGTCTATCGTTGAATTATAAGCGATTTGCATAACCGCTACGTGGTTGGTGTACGTATACAAATGCAATTGTTAAATATGTGTGCACTTGAATAGTATAAAATTAATGACAATGTAAATAATATATTGTAATGTGAAGAGAGGCTTTCATATCGCTGGTGTAATAGATGTGGCTTGACAAATGAAGTTGTAAGCTGCAATTGAGCGGCATGATTTTCAAAGTTGGTTTTCCTATAGGATAATTGTTGCTACTTTGCTACGCTAGCATTAGGTAGCAGTATTCGTAGATATTAATTTCGAGTTGGAAAATGCAATCACTAGCAACCGTAATTATAATTAATATGGGTGCCCAACAAGAACGCAAGATTTAAATTGAATTGAATCGAATTGTTTCTCTGGCTGTATGACATGTGGCGCCGTCTTGTTGAAACCACATGCCCTCCACATTCATTTCTTAAATTCTAAGCACGAAAAAACTGGTTATCATTTCACGATACCGAACACCATTGACTGTTTGTGCTTGACATGCCTCATTTTCATAAAAACGGTCCAATGATTCCTCCAGCCTAAAATCCACACCACACAGTGACACGTTGAGGATGCATTTGCTTCTCGTAAATCACTCGAGGATTTTCCTCACCCCAAATGCGAGAATTTTGCCTATTGACGAAGCCATCAAGATAGAAATGAGCCTCGTCACTGAAGATGATTTTATCGGCAAAATCAGCATTTTCATGTTGTCTCTCCAATATCCAATTAACGAACTCGCTTCGCTGTCCATGGTCAGCTGGCTTCAGTTCCTGAGTCAATTGATTTTTGTATGCATAAAGATCCAAATCTTTCGTCCAAATTCGCTGCATGGTGGATTTGGAGACACCAATTTGCTGAGCTCGGTGTCGAATTGAGGTGGATGGAGTTTCAGCGACATCATCACGTATAGCTGCAACATTTTCGGTCGATCGACCTGGCTGAAGGCACGTTGTTGTCTTTACATCACAACACCCAGTTTTGGCAAATTTATCCATTAATCTCTTTACAGTTGACTCTTTGGGAGCATTATTGTGACCCCAAATTAATCGCAATTTGCGAACTGTAGCCGCAAAGCTTTCACCATTTTGGTAAACCAATTTCACAATGAGAATGCGGTGTTCACTCGTCTGGCGCTTCATTTTTACTAACCTTGTACCTTCTACTAGCAAACAATAACAATTGTTCAAATGTCAAACAATGACACTTCGAATGGCGCCAAATTTAAATCTTGCGTTCTTGTTTGTACACCCTATATTATTGTTTGCATGCAAAATTCACTTTATTTTATGCACTAATTATATAATTTCCTTGCATCCTATGAATGATATATGAAAGAACTTCTCACATTCACTGGGCTTACACGCATTCTATTTTTAAACTCAACCAACGGAACCTGGAGTTGAACAACGATTAAGAAAGCCACAGTTTGAGAAACACTTACCAGACATGTCGATTACTGGACTACTTGAGGTACTTGCCAGACGCAACAAGGTAAGCTTCGGTCAAATAATGGTAGGAGGCTGAATGCGGAGTTGAACCCGGACTATGCAAACATGTCAGCCCAATTATACTGAATATAGTACCACTGAAAGAAAGATGCTAATGTAGAAATGATAAATAAGATAACTCGTATGGGAGATAGCAGAGAAGGCGCGGTCATTTCATTGACTTTTTCTTAATACTGGGTTATCCATTTAGTAGTTTCAAAATCGCCGGTCTGGCAAGGCTGTCAGCTGTTAAATACCTGTCATCTGAAGCGTTATTTATTTAGTAAAGGTTTGCCATTTACGAATATGGATCGATTAACCACAGAAGAAAACGTGAACATAGTTAAAACTTACTACAAAAGTGGTGATTCTAACTTGGGCACTTTCCGTGCATTACGAGGTGATTACGGCCATCACAGTCGAAATATTGTGCAAGGAATTGGTAAGATTACAAAGAAATGTGAAGAGGTTGGAAGTGTTACAGATCTCGTCAAGCATGTGCATCATCGCTATGTACGCATCACGGAAATGATCGCTTCTGTTAGTGAAAGTGTGGCGGATAATCCGATTTTTAATTCAGAGCGCAATGGCCGTATGATAACCGACTTTTTTTTTTGTCTACAATTTAAAATTACGAACTGGACTGTTAATAGACGGTACCACGAGTCACAAAACACGACGGATTTTGGCTTTATTGCATAATTTGTTTCCAGAAAGCGTAGTTTAACGTTTTGGCGACGTCAAGTGACCGCAACGACCATGCGATTTGACAACGTTAGACTTTTTTTGGTGGGGCCACGTCAAAGACCATGTTCATGCGGATAATACCAAACGTTGGAGCATTTTAAAACCAACATCCGTCAATTTATCGCCGAGATATCGCCCGAAATGTGCAAAATAGTGGTCGAAAACTACCTCAAAAGGATGCACTGCTGGAACCAATCCAAGGGCGGCCATTTAAATGACTTCGTATTGTTTACATAATAGCAAGATCCAAGCCCTATAATGAAATAAAAGTTTCGTGGAAATCATACCTTTGGGCGTGTTTTATTAAACTTTACTCTAGATACCGAAAAATAGATAACCCGTTCGTTTTTCATTGTCCTAGTTCCCGGCTACCATTTTTGCCGCTTAAGAATGCTATTCACCTATCCCTTCTTATTTTTGCAGCGTTCCCCCGCATATGTATTGGCTGTAGTGTTGCCATATTAATAACATCCCTTTCATAGAAATTATCAATGTACCAGAGCTTATCTGAGAGTGTTTTTTTAGCATATTGGTCAGCATATGTGGAGATCAAGATTTTAGGACAGCCGTCATAGTAGTGAACTGCTTATGGCTGTATGTTTGTTACATCTAGCTTTGTTTCATTTGCTAAAGCACATAAGTACTTTTTAGGCTCTGTTCGATAAAACAGTCATTATAGCTAGTCGAAGGTAAAGATACTGGACTATTTCAGCATTAAAGATCAGGGCACGTTATTGTCGTCTGAAATACCTCTTCCTTTTGTAACCGTTTATAGTTTTCCCGTCGGCAATTTCGTAGAACCACAGTCCATTCGTTTGTGAATATTTTTGTGCCGTAATCTGTTCCGACTTAATATTAAGTCACTCAGTATGGTGAAAATAATCAGGCCAGCAAGGGAGTTGTTATCATAAAACAGATTTTCATAACAGTTTTACCAAAAACCTCTCTTATTTTGATATCTACTTCTGTAATTGGTGCTCTCTACCCATGACGAAGAACATCCAACCTTAGTGCTATTCGATAAAGATTAAGCAAAAAATATAATTAATATCAACTTGTTTAAATCAATCTAATTGTTTTTATGCTAAAAAGTAAAAAAAAATCATTCTATATCCTCGATGCCGTTCAGATAAACCACAGAACATTTTGTTTTGCTGTAGTTCCACCAAAATCAAACAGATTTAAAATTTACGGAAAATAGTTTGTTAATATGAAAAACAAAAATTTGTAAAATCCATCACTACAACAAATAATGTAGCATACGCTGCCTATAAGGGTTTTTATTTTTACATTTTCGAACCAATTTTTCATTAAAACTTTACTAAATTAATTCATTTATTCGTTACGGTTTAAGTCCTGTCGATACGATAGGCTATTTTGGTTGTTTTCACAAAGAGTTCACATTGTTCAGCAATAAAAATGAAAAAAAAAGAAGTTAGATTTCAAGGAAAAAATGACTGGGCAAAGCAACTTAACTGCTCGTATGGTATAAACATCCAAACAAGGACATGCACATTCACACGTATTATGTAGTACGATATGTGTTAGAAGGGGAGCAACAGCATCAGTAGCAACAGCAAACATTAAAAATTATATATAAATTGTGTTACGCTCATCCGCAGTTAACCACATTGACCAACATGTCAGTTTGTTGCTGCTGTTGTTTTATTGTTGTTGGTGTTTATAATGCCAGTACATGTTGGTGGAACACACACACACAGGCACACATATCAACTTTATACACATGCATGTGGCTGTGAGTGTTTGAGTGAATTCATATACAAGAATGAACATTTAAAAATTTATAAAATATTGCTGCAACAACAAGCGACATATTCACCAACAATATCTGCTGCTCTCTGCAACAGAAACAAGAAAACATCGAAATCCTGAATATAAATCATCAATGACATGTTTCGCAATACATATTTCCCTTTGTTTCTCTGCCTGAGCCTGGTCCGAAACGCAAATGTCACTTTCGCCCCTCCTAAATTTGAAAATTTTCGTTATCACTCATGTTTTCGAAACAACGCGAAATGTGTTGGAACTTTTGTGAAGTTTGTAGTCGGTGTTTGCGTTTTGAATGTAAGGTCTTTAATTTGAATGTGTGGCATATGGCATAACATGCTGGAGATTTTTTAGGTCAGAAAACGAAATTAACCAAAGCATGCATTAGAGGAAAACTTAGTTTGATATTTAAATCAAAGTAAACTATGTTGGTTTGTTTTTGAAAATTACTTAGTTTTGTATATTTAGAAATGTTTATGAATGAGTAACGCAAAATGTTAGTGTGTTAGTCGATTGCCTCAGACCCATCTCAAAACGTGAATACTTGTCACAGAAAGTGGCTTGTGAAAGCGCGGAAAATTTTGATATTTGAATCAGCTGCTAGTACAGAGTGGCGCAATAGAACGTGCATATTTAAAAAATAGATTAAAAAACAAATACAAAAGGTATGGTTAAAATAAATCTAAGGCATTGTAGAGTAATAAATGAAGTTAATTTTTTAAAAATAACATCATCTAAATGGTGACCCTCTCTACGACGGCACTCCTCTAACCGCAAACGAAAATTATTGAAAACTTTCTTCAGTAATACTGGTTTAATGGCTGCCATTTCACCACGGATATTCTCCTTGAGCTGAACTTGGAGAACCTTGAGCTGTTTCTTGGATTATTACTGTAGACTTTGTGTTTGAGGTATCCCCACAAAAAAAATCAAGAGGCGTTAAGTCTGGACTACGTGGGGGCCATGGGATATCACCTCTTTTCGAAATCAGTCTGCCAGGGAACATCTGCTTCACCACCGCCATGGAGTCATTTGATGTGTGACAGGTAGCTCCATCTTGTTGGAACCAAGTTCTGGAATTCACTATTCTTGAACTTTCAATTTCTGGAGCCAAACATCCGTCCAACATCTCAACATAGCGTTCCGTATTAACCGTGACGTTTTGGCCCCGCGCATTTTCGAAGAAAAAATGACCAATTATTCCTCTGCCAGAGATTGTTGCCCATACTGTCACTTTAGGACTATGCAATAGTTTCTGGTGTTTGATTTTGGGATTTTCACTGTTCCCCAGTAACGACAATTTTGACGGTTTACGAACCCATTCATAAAGAAATGAGCCTCGTCAGAGAAAAGGATATTGTCAAAATTGGAAAATCGATTAAGCATTTCATTAGCAAATGCGAGCCTTGAAATGAAGTCAGACTTTTTCAATTTTTGTGTTAATTGCAGCTTATATGGATGCAGTTTAAGATCCAATGTTAAAATTCGTTGCAAACTTCGTCGCGATAATTGTGAGACAGACGATCTCTTGCGAGTCGACATTTGTGGATTTCCTCGTACTAACTCCATAACTCTCTCAACATTGTCTTCGGTCCTAGATGTTCTTGGGTGACCATTTGCTTGTGGTTTAAATGTTGAACCGGTCTCTTCAAAACGCTTTACCCATATTTTAATTAAATTAGCACTCGGAGCTTCACTAATTCGCCGTAGTCCATATTCAGCACAATATAGTCGCCTAGTAGCAATATATGAACGAGAGTTCTCGTAAAGTGCGCGCGCAAAATGCGCGACGCTTCCCGTCGAAGTGATTCATAGCGACTAAAACTGCATGAGCCCGCCAACCCAACGATGTGGGCGCCCCCCGCCCGCACCTTTTCTACTCCGCGAAGATGATGCAATATGCACGTTCTATTGCACCAACCTGTATTTCTTTGTAAATCAGTTTAAAACTGAACTTTCAAATGTGTATAAATTGGAGTGGAATGCTACCGTTTGTTGATTTTAGCTAACGAATAGATGTTAAAAATATTTGAAAAGTAAAATTTTTTAAAAATTTTCTTTTTCTTTTTATTCTTTTCTTTTCTATTACTGTAGAGACGTGAATTTTGTAAGGATTTATTACCACATAAGTGGGAATTTCAACAAATCCTGGCGTTTTTCTAGTGAATATTCATGAAAGTTCATGAAGCTGGCTGATTACATCGTCAGTTTTTCTCACATTATTGAAATGCGGAACGTTAAAATGAACATAAAACAAAAGATTATTCATTAGTTCTTGCAAAATTGCTATAATACGAGTACAATTAATAATACCAATATAATTGTTACCGATGTTAGGAAAATTTAAAGAATCTCAAAGTTAAACAACATCTAGAATGGCAAAAATTAACACTTAGAAGGAAGCGTATTTTTTGACGAACTGTCACATGATACTTTAAGCCACTTGAGCTGTGCCTGTCTATTTATTGACGATTGGCACGCCCTAATATTTAGACAGACCGTATCCGGGAATTGCTAATGGAACATGTCGATTTCTTTCTTCGGGCACTTCCCATACAGATTGATGCCGCCGGCTATCATGCACAAGGTCGAAGGTTGCAACATCGATATCAGCACCCATCATTCTTAGAGTGACAGTCATTCCTATGTGTCTCACGAATGCTTCGAGTAGAAGTCCAGTAAATGATTCTCAAATCGACGTCCAGAATCGCTGTTAAACTGTAGCTCCTTTTGGGTAAATCTAAAAATAGAATGCGTCCTCCCATATCTCGATAACGGGACGCAACGAAATTTGTTTTTTTCATTTCTAGTTCATAAGTGGCTGTTTCTGATATCTTCCATACAAATCACTAATTTAGACCATGTAACGGGTGATTTTTTAAGATTTAAATTTTTCAGCTTGGCAACAATGGTTGGTAATGGCGTCCAAACGTCATCTGTCAAAGCGAAAAGTGTACAGTATACTCTGCTATTTCATCATGGAAAGACTAACAAACGAGCATCGATTGCAAATTGTTGAAATTTATTATCAAAATTCGTGCTCTGTGACAAATGTGCGTCGTTTGATACGACCATTTTATGGTCGTCATAATCGACCTGCTAAATCAACTATTCGTGCTGTTTTCTCCAAATTTCGCACCAAGTTTCCTTTGTTGGACATAAAACCGTCGACTCGCATGCGTAGAGTGCGTACCGAAGAAAATTTTGCAGCCGTAGCCACCAGTGTTAATGACGATCGCTATATGTCAATTTGTCGCCGTTCTCAGCGATTGGGCATGTGTTACTCAACCACAAGGAAAATTTTACACATCGATTTGAGTTTGAAAGCCTATAATATTCAACTCACGCAAGAATTGAAGCCGAATGACCTACCACAACATCTAATTTTTGGTGAATGTGTTCAGCGATGAGGCTCATTTCTTGTTGAACGGATACCTACGCAAGCAAAACTGTCGCATCTGGAGTGATGAGCAGTCACATGTCATACATAAATTACCGATGCATCCCGAAAAAAACGATAGTCTGGTGTCGTTTATAGGCTGGTGGCATCGTCGGTCCGTTTTTCTTCAAAGACGGCCAATGTTATCGAGCTGTGACATGCGATTTTTTTTTGTGGCCCAATTGGCTGAGTTGAACTTGGTTGACATGTGGTTTCATCAGGCAACACTGCTCGTGAAACAATGAATACGTTGAGGGTGAATTTGGTGAGCAGCTTATCTCTCGATTTGTCGCTGTGGGTCGGACCCCAAGATTTTGCGATTTAACGCCTCTTGATCGTTTCTTGTTAGTCTATGTGGGCAAACCAAACACTATTGAAGCCTTACAGGATAACATAACACGTGCTGTTCTTGGAATACAGACCGAAATGCTCGAAAAAGTGACGAAAAATTGGAACTTCCGAAAGGGCATTTTGAGACGGGGCCGCGAACAATATTTACAGGAAACTATCTTTAAAAATTAATAAAAATGTTAATATATGATTCAAATCTGAGTATTTCATTCGACTTTTAAAAGAACTACGATTAAAAAATCACATTTTATTACTTGATTCATATATTTCATTAAACCGCTTATGATACGCTTTACGAAATTTAATATTTTCTCTCTAATTTCCAATATCCTAAGTTGTTTCCAACCACATTGCGATTAGAAATGTATTCATATTCTTGAAAAAAAAGCCAGCCGACCTGACAATAAGACAGAGAAAGGTTGAAAAACATTTCGCTTATTTTTCGACATAATCCGCAAGGATAGCAATATATAATATAGTATATAGTAGGAACTATCAAACTCTTTATAATAACCACCAACCGCAGACTCCACCTCTTCCTTGTTGGAAAATCTTTTACCGCCGAGCCATTTTTCAAGTTTGGAAATAGAAAATAGTCCGATGGAGATAAATATAGCGAATAAGGCGCGTGATGAAGCAAATCGAACTTTAATTCATTAATTTTGGCCATCCCAATAGTAGTTGTGTGAACTGGAGCATTGCCTTGATGAAACAATACTTTTTTCGCCAAATGCGGCTTTTTTCCCATAATTTTATCACATAAACGCTCCAATAGATTAACATAATATTTACCATTAATGTTTCATGGTTTTTCATTTCCGAATATAATCAGTAATCCCATATGCATCCCAAAAAACAAACGTCATGACCTTCCCTGCAGATTCAACTTTCTTCCCCTTCTTTGGACACGATTCTCCCACTCCAGTCCACTGCTTTGATTGTTCCTTTGCTTAAATTTGAAGTAGAGAACCCATGTCTCATCCATGGCTATAAATTGTGCAAAAATTCGACTGCAAACATCGCCAAAACACTCTACTGAAACATCTTCACGACGCCGTCTGTGCTCTATTGAAAGCAATCGCGGCACCTATCAGCACTTTGAAATGGCTTGGATACCTCAATTGGTCGACCGCTACGATGTTCGTCTTAGCAGCTCAAACGACCTCGTTTAAACACTGCTACCCAATATTTTATAGTCGTAAACAAAGGATCAGACTCCCGCAGAGTAGAATCTACCTTGGCTTTAATATTGGTTCGACTGAGACCTTTGAAATGGAGATATTGAATTACATAACAGTAACCAATTTTTTCCATGTTTACAATTTCGCTGATATCCTTTACTTTTGTTTGCAGAAATAAAATTACTAAATAACGTTGCGCCTTGAAATTTAAAACATGTGTTTTATATGGTTGCGACTTTTCACCAAAATACTTTTTTTCAAACTACTGCCACCATCCATACGTCAGATTGGCCAGTTTTGGGAATACATTAAATTGCTCTTAGTCAAATTTGGCAAACCTCAAGGGCATGGTAAAGTTAGGCTGCAGAAAATATTGGGGTTGGGACAATGATGTAATCTCTAATGGAGAGGATCATGGCGATAATAATTTTTTAACAACTCGGTTTTTTCAATTTTAATACGCCCAAAGATAAAATGAAAATGGTTAATTCTTCCAGTATTATCTTAGAAGAAGTAAAATTTCCGACTAATAACAAGATTACTTTGAGTCCAAATTTCACTCAGATTGATAAGATGAGAGTCGATTTTATTATTAATTATTTCTTTGTTTTATTTTTCTTTTTTTTATGATATATACCTTAATTGTTTGGGTGAAGATATAAAAACGCTCTGAATTGTTTCAAAAAACAAATAAAAGAAGCGAAATTTTAACTTTCTGAAGTTCTATGTTTAGGAAACATAGAGGAAGTACAGATTTTTGCAAAATCGGTTAATTTTTAGTGCAGTCTACTCTAATTCGCAGTACTAAGTGTCTGATGCTTGGTCCACTGAATACTATATATCATTGAATGAAAGATATGAAGTAAGGAATGTAAAAGTTAAATTGGTATTGGAGCCGCCCGATTTTCCTACATTTTACTCAGCATTAAATCGAAATATAATTGTGAAGAATTTAATTTGATTAAGTTTTATAGTAGAAAATAACATTTTGATGAATTGGCCAGCTTGTGTGGTTGGTACCGAACCACCAGTTTGTATGGTTGCAAGATCGACTGAAAACATTACTGCTGCTCAAGAAAGTGTTCAAAACAATCCATCAACCTCAATTCTTTTTGTTATTAAAAATTAATTTATCAAATGCCGAATTTGACCGAAATATAGAAATAATAATAATAATAGAAAGATTTTTTCTGATTTTATAGAGAATCACAAAGAAATGTGATGGAGAAAAATCTAGATCTAATAATAATCTAAAATAACAGGGTAAAAATAGAAATATTTTCTAAACACCTACAGCCTACTAGTTAGGAATTATAAAGGAATAATTAAATTCTAAAAATCGGCCAAATTTGTATGGAAGTTAGCAAAAAGGTTGTGCCAAAGTGCTCGGTTTTCATTCTGAGACATTACTATATCAAACGCTGAACATGTACTAAATGTAACAAAGGTAAATTTAATGCAACTAAAACGTATGAACATAAGAATATATGCTTTAAAGCGGTAATTTGTATGGGAGGTACCAGAAGTGACGTGGTTAGTAGTTGGAATTTTCAAATTTTCCCAAATACAGGGTGCCGCCGGGAGGGTATGCTACTTTGTTTTGCCGCCATTTTGGTAAACATTAGTCTTGACAGTTCATATTTGGCAGTCGTGAAGTAGAGACGTGACAAATTTATTATGGAAAAATATTCGATAAATCAACGTGTTTTAATCGTTAAAACATTTTATCAAAATCAATCATCGATTACTGGGACGATGAGAAAGTTACGTGAAATTTTTGGGAGAAACAACGTGCCAACAAGACGCATTATTTATCGTGTAGTCAATGATTTCGAAGAAAGAGGGTCTGTAGTTGAAGGGTCAAGCATGGACCACAACGTACTGTAAGATCGGCTGAAAACATTACTGCTGCTCAAGAAAGTGTTCAAAACAATCCATCAACCTCAATTCGACGCCGTGCTCATGAGCTTGGCCTTCAAAGGACAATTTTGAGCACAATTTTGCACAAAGATGTGCATTTGTTTCCATTTAAGATTCAGTTGACACAAGAAATTCTTCCACAAGAAGTGAATAAACAGAATAGTCGGTGCTGAGCAATGGAAAACCCTCAAATTATTCATCAGTCACCTATGCATTTATTAAAAGTGACAGTCTGGTGTGAATCATTGGTCGGGAGGAATCATTGAACCTTACTTCTTTGAAACTGAAAACGGCGTAACGGTAACTGTCAATGGGGAGCGATACCGTGATATGATTGAAAACTCTTTGACGCCACAACTGCATGCTTTGGGCTTCATCAACATGTGATATTAACAAGACGGTGCCACATCGCATACAGCCAGCATTGCAATAGAATTATTGCGAGACCTCTTTCCACAACAAGTTATTTCAAGAAATGGTGATGATGATTGGCCTCTACGGTCGCCTGATTTGACTACTCCGGACTTCTTTTTGTGGGGATGTATAAAAAGCAAATTTTATGAAAACAAACCAGAAACGTTTGAGCAACTCAAACAAAATATTCGTGATGAAGTTAATGAAATGTGCGAGAATGTAATGAACAATTTGCCCAAAAGAGCTCGCACTTATGAGGCTAACAGAGGCGGACATTTATCTGATATTATATTCCATACATAATTGCTGACATTAAATAAAACATTTATCAATATAAGATCCATTGTCTTTCATTTAATCAAAAATTATGAACAAACAAAGTAGTATACCTTCCCGACGGACACCCTGTATTATAAAATGACAAAATGGGCAAAGATTTAGGTTATTGCAGATTATATGTGAGGAATTACAAGGAGGAAATTAAATTTCAGAAAATCGCCTAATTTGTATGGGAGGTACCAGAAGGTATGGACCGACATTGCTCAATTGCAAAAGCAATATTAAGCTGTGTCATAAAAAAAAGTTCCATAAATATTTACGGCCATTACGGTCCATCACCTACCAGACAGACGGACGTTGCTAAATCGACTTACAAAGTCATGAAATGTATTTGGTCAGATGATACTTGATACTTTAACCATTTTTTCTGCGTGTCACATTATTTGTCGCACAAAATTCATATGCCTTCATTCCTCCAAGTAAAAGTATACAAAAATTGTAGCAATTCGTATGTGTACTACAACAATCCATCCACTGGGTCGCTATTTTTTAGCCCTTTCGGGATTTGAAAAAACCTTTCAATAGTCTTAAGCCAAAAAAACAAAACAAATCTTGGAGCTAAAAAAGTTTACTCAGCCAATGTAACAACTTGCATCATAAATAATATTATAGAATTTTGGGGATTTTCTACCGCCATATTAACGAAAAGTACAAATACTTACAAGAATAATGTTTCCACGTTCGTTTTTAGTTTATCAAACCAAGAGATAAAATTCATTTTAAGAACATCTCAATGAGATAAATGATTTTTTTTACCAAAATCCCACTGTGCACGACCCCCGTTTCTGACCATCCTTTAACAGATAATTCCACATAGTTTAAGTGAAAATAAATAACAACGAACGAATGTGTGCATTTCTGCACTTGTGATACGATGTCGAATTATGTTAGTTGATGTGTGAGTGGCATAAACGGCCGTCCACACCAACAACAATGTATTACAATTCATGAGCTGGTGGCACTTGAGGGCTCATTTAAAAAATTTATTTTATTCCAGTTGATTGCAATGTAACCGCAAATATTTGTAATAGCAGCAACAACCGCTGGAAAAATGAGAAAGGGAGTGAAAAACGCATATAAAAAATTAAGAGAAACATTTCACACATCAACTTCATTAAACTTCCGATACACGACTATAAAAAGCGAAAAAAGCAACAACCAAAAAGCCACAATCATTGTATTGATGTTTGTTGTTGAACTCATGGCGCTCCCGCTGTTGTTGTAGTTGCCATGTCCTCACCAATGTACAAAAAAGACTGAGTGTTCCTTTTTATATCACTTGTGGTGTTTCACTTGGTTTTCATTGTTCGGATTGTTTTGTGAGTTTAACAACAATGTTTTGTTGTTCTTACTTTTGTTAATGTTACTGTTACACATTTACTGTTGTTGATGATTCTGCCCAGTAGGACCTTCTCTCTCCCTCTCTCTCTCCACATTAAGATATACACACAGAGGCAGATGCACACATACTATCGCAACACACTATCGCGTACAACTTTACACATTTTTAATTTTTTTCAAATGCCCCTCTATAAAATATGCAACAATGTTGATTACTTTAAAAACCAAATTCATCACTTGACTCCTTTCGCTTTGTTCATGTGGATGGATAGACGGATGAAGGAAACAGGTCGCGAACATATGTATATGTGTGTGTGCAATTTTGATAAAAGGATATAAATGTCTGATATTGTGCAAGGATTGCCAGGTTTTATAACTGCGATGGATTCGATGGGATCAACGTTTAATTTCGAGAGCATTTTTTTTGTTAGGAGAAAAAATCGGAATAGATAATAAACTGATCAAATGTAAATGTTAGGAGAAAAAATCGGAATAAATAGTAAACTGATCAAATGCACATATGTTTTCGGAACTTTATTTTAACATTATTCGGAAGTTGTTTGGAAATTTTGAAAAAACAAATTGACCAGTTGCCAAAGCTTTACACGGGCTTTGGCACTTTGAACGATTTACCGACTTATCGACTGATGAATTTTCTTCTTCCTCTTCGATGTCGACTAGAATAGGCTTTTTCATTTGCTATATGTACACGGTGCACGTAGAAAATAATTTCAAGCACTTTCATCTTCTGTGCTCCTTATCCAATTCATCAGATCAAGTTTCGACAGTATTTTAAAATCTTGGTCCTTTCAACACAGTTTTGGTCGCCCCCTTCTGCGTTCATTTTTGAAGACTTTTCGAGCTAGAGCATTTATGTCTACCTCCACAACATGATTTAACGCAATCGCCATATTTTGATGTGCTTGACCACGCTGATCTCGGCATAATCATAATGGGTTCATATATTTCTCGAAATATTTCTTTCTCAAAGATCAAATTCATCTGCTTGTTGCATAAACCAACACTGCTAAGATTTTTGTTTGTTGAGCAGAAAAAATTTACTGGCTTTGCCAATAAATAGCCTGTTAATTCGAGAGCAACAACCGCTTTCAAGTAGTATGTCCAGGCTGACACCTTTAGTTTCCATCAAAATGGAACTGAGGTAGAATTTATCCTCCTCCTACTCCTCCTCCTACTTCAAAGTTATAGGTATTAATGCATATTCAGCGTCACAAGTGAACAGACTCTTCAGCCGTCGAAATAAATAACCTGGTTCTGCTCATTTACAAGCAAACCAATTTCTAGTGAAGCACTTTCAAAGCTTGATAAGGCTGCAGTGACATCTCGCAGTTTTCTGCCAATTATACCCATACTATCAGCATTTGACTTTTCTTGTGATGGTACCAGCAGAGTTATACACAGCCTTCTTCACAATCATCTTCGAAAGTGTGTCGAAGACAATATCAACAGAGTATTGCCATGCCTATGCCGACATTTGGTGCAAAACAGCTAAGATTATTCCTATCCTTATTGAAGACTTCATGCAGCCAATATCATCCTACAAAAGCGATCATGGCTTCATGAACGTTTTTGACGTACAGTACTGTTCACGGCAGCCTTATATGCAGCAGAAAGGTGGTATATGTCGACCTGCTTTTATTGACTCTTCTACAGAATTTGCCGCAGTGTGCCAGCTGTAATTAGCTGTAGATTTACCAACAGGGTAATATAATCTTACTGTCTAGCACGCTTGGAAAATTTCACTTGGCAATACTTGCCACTGTCTCTCAGTATTGGGGTTTTTACGGTTAAAGTTACAAACAGAAGTTTTCCGTTTTCCACATTTGATTTGTTGTTACTCCATGGCTTTGCAAAAAAAGTTTAATTAATATATGCTTAAATGTTTCCTTCATTAAGAGTGTAGAAGTACAAACGACGTCTCGTCCAACTCTATTATGCAACTCACACATTTACTTCACTTCACTTGAATGTGAAGGAATGGCTCTGCCCTTTACAGCCCTTGGGTAACAGCATAAAATTAGTTCATTCTCTGTGAGCAATAGATCGGAGTGACCCTGTTTCATTTAGCCCATCATTTATTATACGATGCCTTTTAACGTTGTACTACTTTGAGGATGAATATATCAATTTGTTGTGTAATTACCAGTAGTGTCTAGATTCTTTAAATATCAAGGAGATGGTACAGGGTGTCTGTCGGGAAGATACACTACTTTGTTTTGCTGCCATTTTGGTAAACATAAGTCTTGACAGTTCATATTTAACAGTCGTGAAGTAGAGACGTGGCAAATTAATTATGAAAAAATATTCGATAAACCAACGTGTTTTAATCGTTAAAACATTTTATCAAAATCAATCATCGATTATTGTTACGATGAGAAAGGTACGTGAAATTTTTGGGAGAAACAACGTGCCAACAAGACGCACTGTAGTGAACGACATGTAGTGAACGACTTAGAAGAAAAAGAGTCTGTAGCTGATAGAGCAAAGCGTGGACCACAATGTTCTGCAAGATCGGCTGAAAACATTACTGCTACTCAAGAAATCAACTTCAGTGCGACGCCGTGCTCAGGAGCTTGGTCTTCAAAGAACAATTTTGGCCACAATTTTGCACAGGGATTTGGATTTGTTTCCATTTAAGATTCAGTTGACACAAGCGCTTCTTCCACAAGACCAATTACGCCGCCGTACATATGCCAATGGGATGTTACAGCTCGCCCATGACAACCCCGATTTTCATGAAAAATTCATAATGAGTGACGAGGCACATTTTCATTTGAATAGATATGTAAATAAAATGGTCGCCTGATTTGACTGCTCCAGACATCTTTTTGTGGGGATATCTGAAAAGCAAGATTAATGCAAACAAACCAGAAACGCTTAAGCAATTTAAACAAAATATTCGTGATAAAATTAATGAAATACCGCGTGAAATGTGTGAGAATGTATTGAGAACTGGCCACAAAAGGGCTCGCATTTGTGAGGCTAACAGAGGCAGACATTTATCTGATATTGTATTCCATACATAATTGCCGACATTAAATAAAACATTTATCAATATAAGATCCATTCTCTTTCATTTAATCAAAAATTGTAAACAAACAATGTAGTATACCTTCCCGACGGACACCCTGTATAAACTTGTATTGGGTTCTTCAATAGGGCGCATACTTTACGTGCAATGTTAACTAATTACCAATTAATCATACGCACCGACATATACTTAACATACATTGTTTATTCTACAAATAAATATCGATTGTAAATCCTTATAGCGATGACTACTAACGAAGGAAAGGAGTTTGGAATGAATTAAAATGGAGTACAGGTTTTATATATCGCAGTGATAAAGTTAAATGCAAATGGTAGTCAGTTAGTGCCGTTTAATTGGTAATGTCCAAAGCCCAACAAGAGCTTACATCTTTATATATATAATTCTACTGTACGGGCGTTGTCATTGAACTCCTCCTAAACGGCTGGACCGCTTTGCATAAATTTTTCTATATGCGTCTGGGTGGTGCCCGGGATGGTTTAGATTTACATTTCGGTCTAATTGGACAAAGGGGCGTGGTACCTCCCATACAAACAAAAAATTAAAAATCAATTATTTCTGCTCCTGCTTACGGTATTTGAACAAAATTTGGTGCGTAGGTTTGGTGTACATATCTTAAGTGCTACTGCAAATATGGGCGGGATTGGACAGTGGGGCGTGGTACCTCCCATACAAACCATAAATTAAATATCCAATATTTCTGCTCCTGTTTACGGTATTTGAACAAAATTTGGTACATCGGTTTGGTGTACATATCTTAAGTGCTGCTGCAAATATGGGCGGGATTGGACAATGGGGAGTGGTACCTCCTATACAAACCACAAATTAAAAAGCAATTATTTCTGCTCCTGCTAAAATTTGAAGGCAAAGCAACGTTTGCCGGGTCGGCTAGTAGTTTATATATCATTAACTGTTGCTTGCGGCGTATCCAAATTCACAATACTTAACGATTATTCGACTTTGAAGTGTTCATCAGATACAAAGGGGTTACTGCCTCTCAAAGAAATATGTGTTAATTAAATTATTAACGTTTAGGTATTACAATAGTTTTAAAGATTCGCTGGAAATTCGAGTGAAAAAATTAAAAATTATTGAAAAATAGAGGACTTTTGTTCAGGTTACATTTGATTTTCATTTTCCCGAGAGAAAATTGCCTAAGCAATAAAGTCTACCACTTGTAGTAAGATATTTTCTACTAAAAAATAACATCAAATGTGATATGGGTTCAACAACCCACTTTTTGCCATGGATTCGCTCTCAACTGCACAGCTCATTACGTTAATTTTTTTACTTTTCGAGTTAATACAAATATAGGGTATAGTAAAAAGACATCTACTATTTTTTTTTTTTCAATAAAAGGCTTTAGTAGTCTGTATGTCGCGGTATATACATGTGATCGGATTACGCTAGGTAGCATGGAAAAGATAGGATTTCTTACTCAAAAAAGCCATCGAAAATGTTTTGTGATTGCTTGACTTAGTACTTTTTGGAAGCGCTTCAAAAATGGGCACCAACAAAGAGAAAGTACGTAATATTTCACAGTTTTTCTCCGATAAATTCGATAAAGTCTAGTGTAACAATCTAGTGATATCAAAGATGCACCTCTCTGCTCTGCTCTAAAAAGGCCAATTGTCGAAAATGTCCGTCTATTTCGATTGCCCAGCAACTAAATATTGCACAGAAAACCGTTTGCAACCATTTGAATAAGGCCGGATACAAAAAAGTCCCATATTTGGGTATCATACGTGTTAGCGCAAGAAACCCCGTCATGAATCGAATTCCCATCTGCGAATCATTGCTGAAGCGCCACAAAATCGACCATTTCTGAAACGCTTAGTGACTGGTGGTGATTAGTGGGCCACTTATGACTACGTCAAATGAAATCGTGTTAAGCCGATGAAAATGGTGGCCAAGCCAGGTTTGATGCTTAGCTCAACTTTGCTGTGCGTTTGGTGCGATTGGATGAAGGAGTGTATAAAGGAAGCAAGGCCCAAGAGCGGCCAGCTATGGCCAATAGAAAAGGGATCCTGTTCCATCAGAACAGCGACAGGTCTCACATTTCGTTAGTGGCTCGCCAGAATCTTTGAGAAGTTCTTATACTTCCATCTTATAGCTTGGACATTAGGCAAAGTGATTACTATCTGTTGCAGTCCATGGCGAATAATTTTACCGTCGAAAAGTTTACCCCAAGAGAAGCGTGTGAAAATCGAATGTGCCAAAAGAGACGAGGGTTTTATGAGAGATGGATAATTTCACTATCGGATTATTTTATCTATGCTATTATAAATAAACACTAGTCATGCAAATATAACGGATTTCATTTTGCTACACATAATATAAAACATTTCCTTTGATATCGATATATATAGATAGATATACAAAATCTTTGGTCATATCCATTTGCGTACTACATGTTGGTTACCGTATTTTTGTTGTCTAAAACAAGTTAATGATCAACAACATTAACATGCTGTAGAGTATGGCAACTAACAGCTGATCCCGTCTATCATCTGTAAGACCATAAGTCAATCATATAAATATAGAAATTCATAATTAAGATTAATATGTTATTGAAACTGGCATAACGAATCGTGTTGCAACAAACTGCAAAGTTAATATTTTCAAACGAACTTCAGTTTATATCATATTATAATATACATACATTTACGCTACTAAATCGATATAGTAGATTATTAATTACGCGAGGAGATTTCGTTACAATTGTTCTTATCAATACGTGTGGAAGAATTGCATGAGAAAACTAACTAAAGAACTAAGATAAGTAAATCTTCGTATGAAGTTAAAGAATAGTGTATACCGTTCAAAGTCACATAATTCGTTGTTGCTCAGAAACCTTAAGAACTTCAAATGGGATTTACACATGTAATTCTATATGGCGGTGGTTTCACACAATGAACCTGTACACAAGAGTTGTGGTCTAAATAAAGTTATTGTAAATACAGAAAAGGAAGAGGTAAACTTCTCAAAAGTGTACACATAATCAGGGGCACAAATGATTAGAAAGGAGACTGATATCCGTAGAGGGAATTTCTATAGTCGTCGACAAACAAAGCACGTAATAGAAAGTGACAGTCAACGGCTGCATAATGGAAACCAGATGGTAAAGTTATCGAAATAATACTGAACCCATAGGAAAATATATTTTAACGCTGTCGTAATAAAGTAATAAAGACAAGCACGATTTAAATTTAGCGGTCCACATACATAATGTGTTCTCTAATCGAACGAACTTTTGTCGCTTGGACAAGCAAGTTAAGTAAATTTCTTCGTAGAAATACTGCTCTATATTTCTATCCCATGTAGAGGAGCATTTGTTAGGCAGACATTAAAATTATGCCCAATTATAAGATTTTTATAACAAACATCATGGAGAGGAGAATATACTGAATTCCCTCTGTAAAGAATCAACATATTCATCTGAGATGCAATCGAGTACACATAACGGCTGAAATGTTGTAACACTTTCATCAGCAATTAGATAATTAACAGCAATATGAGTTGTTATATATTAGATACCGGAATGAACCACTTCAATTTATATATATGTACATTTCAAAAAAATGCAAAAAAAAAAAGTACGATTTTTCAATACAAATGTAAAATAAGCAGTATATTGTGAATTAGAAGAAAATTGTTTTGAAACGTCCACTTACCTAAGGATGAATCGAAATACCATATATCCATCTTGTCTTATCTTCTTATCTTATACTCCAAGCATCACATGTGGCAAATTTGATTCAAAATAACGTAAAACTCAATATTCTGGACAGGGCGAAAAACGCCACAGTACCGCCATATGCGTGCAAGAAGACAATAGGGAAACAATGGGGATTAAAGCCTCGCACTGTTCACTGGTTGTATACTGCAGTAGTAAGACCGGTACATGGATCCGATGCACTAAATGTAATTTTGCATTTACTACCCCTGGACATATTTAATATGCACAATGCCGCAGCTACGGCAATCAGACTAAGAGAACTGTTACAGTGGTTAAACAACAGTTATTATTACAATGTGATCCTTAACGTGGTGCCTGTCATAACACGCACCATAAACTACGCGCTGGCTGAACCACTATTTGGCAAGAAGTACCATAAACTTATATCAGGCAGAGATACGTGGAAATGTAGAACTGACGGCTCAAAATTAAATGATCAGGTAGGTTTCGTGGTCTACTCCAAAGATCTAGGGCTAAGTATAGCAAAAAGGATACCTGATCACTATAATGTTTATCAGGCCGAAATTTTGGCCATTAACGAAGTGGCAGAATGACTGAGGTATAACGTCCTTACCACGCTGGGGATTAACATATTCTCTGACAGTCAAGCTGTCATTAAATCCCTGGATTCTGTCTTCATGAACTCAACATCAGCCCTGAAATGCCGCAGATCTCGTAAGGAGATAGCTCAGCATTTAAACATTCACGTTATGTAGGTGCCGGGCCATAGGGGCATACTAGAAACTGCGGAGCAGACAAGCTGGCAAGACTAGGGACAACCTTACAGACTCCAGCCGAGTTGGAATCCGTGAAAATGCCTCTAGTCACTTGCAAGCTCATACTGCAAGATAAAGCCTATTAGCAGCAAATGGTAGGTGAATGTCTGTCCGAGGCTGTAATCAACCAAGACAAATGTGGTCTCGCCTAGATCTGAAGCGTTCACACGTACTGCTGTCGCTATCAAGAACCGATGTCTCATTGCATGTATCCGTTATTACAGCACACAGTCTGATTGGAAAACATGCAGTAAGATTGAAGGCTGCGACTAGTGACATCTGTAGGGATGAAGAGTAGGAGGAGTCCATAGAACACCTTCTCTGCAATACCCCAGCCCTGGCGAACAGGCGGGGATCAACACTGAGCTCTTATTTCTTTAGGGGCCTAGGAGATCTGGACGATATAGATATTGTCCGACTCAGGAGCTTCTTGAGGCGCTCTGGATGTTTCAACGGGGAAAACTAGAGACATCCACATCTCTAGTTTGCATGGTATCACAGTGGACTACACGATCTACGTGAGTCTGTCTATTCAGACTGCCAAACTGACCTAACCTAACGTAGCTTGCCGTACAAGGGCAAAGCCTCAGGAAAAAGTATCGTTTTTCAATATAATTCTAAATTTTGTTCAATAGTCTGCAAAGGGAATAAGTAAGAACGACATGCACATCGGATGTGGACATGCACGTCAGGTGTAGTGAATGTCATTCGGGTGGAACTACTAGAAATTTATATATATTTAAATACATTGCGGATCGTCACGAAAATCTGTAAGAATTTGAGCACGTTCCTCCCTCTGCATAGTTGTCAAAAGCTTTGGAATATTAATATATTCCATATTCTTCGGTTATAAGTTTGGAAATGGCCAAAATCTCTCCCGTATGGGAAACAAATTTTACAGATTTGAAAATGTTAATTAAAAAGCATATATACTGCTATTATTTTAATGCTGAAGGGAACCTGTTTCCTGTATTTCCCCCCAAGCAAACATTAGTGGCAACATTTAACGCTAAATAATAAGATAATTCAAAGAAAGCTGTAGATTACGAGGCAAATGGTTATCATAATCTTTTAAATATCCATATTACGTATCTCGTTTGCTTCAAAAAGTTAAGCCAGATTCCATGTTAGCCTGTACGAACCTTTTCTCTTGATTAAAATAGAACCACTGGTCTGGCAAAGCTTAATACCTGTTACCTGAAGCGTTATTTATTTAGTGAAAGGTTTGCCATTTACGAAAATGGATCGTTTAACAACCAAAGAATGCGTAAAAATAGTTAAAGCTTAGTACAAAAGTGGTGATTCACTTTTCGTGCATTTCAGGATGATTATGGTCGTTATAATCGACTTACTGTGCAAGGAATTGGCAAGATTATAAAGAAATTTTAAGAGACTGAAAGCGTTGCAGGCGTGGTCAGGTCTGTACATTATCATAGTGTATGCACTGCCGGAAATATCGCTTCTGTTAATGAAAGTGTGGCGGATTATCCGAATTTCTATTCAGAGTGCTACGGCCGTATGATAACCGTTTTTTAAGGTCTGCAATTGAAGATTATTAACTACATGATATGTGGTTTCAACAAGACGGTACCACGAGCCTCATAACACGCTCAGTATTGGCTTTATTGCATGAGAAGTTTCCAGAAAGCGTAATTTAAAGTTTTGGTGACGTCCATTGGCCACCAAGATCATTTGACACCGTTAGATATTTTTGTGGAGTTACGTCAAAGACCGTGTTTACGCGGATAATACCCAGACGTTATAGCATTTGAAACCCAACATTCGTCAAGTAATTGCCGAAATACCGACCGAAATGTGCGAAAAATTGGTCGAAAACTACCTCAAAAAATCCACTGCTGCAGCCAATCCAGAGGGGGCCAGTTTATTGAGTTGTATTTAGTGCATAATGGCAAGATCCAAGCATAATGATATAAATTTCATCGAAATCATAGCTTTATGTGTGTTATATTTAACTTAGCTTTTGAAACCGAAAAATGGATAACACGGCATATTTATCTGTTATATCACACGAATTATATGTCAAACAATCTGCTTTAATTTTTTATGTTCTTCCTAACGTAGACCATTGAATCGAGTAAAAACTGCCGTTCGGATAGGCTAAAAAAAACATTTTATTAATTGACCCAAAGCTGGGCGAATCACTAAACTGAACCAAAGCAAACCTTTATATGGTTTGAAGCCTTATTTTTTTTTTGATACAGAATAATAGTGTGTCTTCTATTTATTTCTAAAAATATCGATAAAACTCGAAAATTCTTTGTCCGGTCACTCTGAACTAGATAGCAGATACTTTTTAATTTTTTTTTAAGTTTTGAAATTTTTTTTTTTTTTTTTTTTGAAACCTGAATTTTTTGTCGAAATGTTGTAATCAAATCTAGTGTGTTGTAGACAATTTTTGTGAAGAGTAAAATTTATGATTATAATAGTAAAAAAAAAGTTGAATTAAGAACCAGTGACAAAAATCTTTAAAATTATGTCGGGGATACGATAATTGCACCAAATATGGAATTATAAAAATGTTATTATTATTCTATTTAAGATGGCTATAAAAGGCAAATTATGTGCTACATAGAAGCATTTAATGTATTTTTCAACTATTTAGGAATTAAGTGCACTTGAAGGTGAACAATGTGAACAAATGTGAACAAAAGTCAACATTTGCAAAAACTAAACAACAAAAACTAGATAATTTTTGGGGAGTTTTCATATGCGAGCTTCTGAGTGGCCTAATTTGGGGAGAACTTATTTTGCAAGTAACATTCATTCAACCAAGATTGTATTTTAGGTGATGGTTAGAAATTAATTTACCTTTACCTTTTTCGAATTCCCAAGCTAATACCTAAATTACAATTAACCGGTATTTCGATTAACTTTGTAATATGACAATTGCATGAATTTTCTTTTAGGCAATTTTTGAACGTCTCTTAAAAAACATCGAACATGTTTTAGCCGCTTGTTTCCGACATTGCTCACGTATTAATAACAAAGTTACAAAACGCCGCTGGGCTTCATGACAACAAAGAATATACCACATCTACTGGTTAAAACAACAATTCTTAAATTTTCTTCCAAATACTGTATTCCTGGCATTCGCAATCAATACAATTCTAAAGAAAATAACCGACAAAAGCAAAGTGGCCAGGCTAGAAACTCTTTAGTTCTTACAAATACTGTTGCTTTTATACCGTTTTTTTCTGTTTGCGTTCACCTTCCTTAGCATTGTATGACGTATGTTATGGTATATACATATACAAAGAAGAAGGAATATTACAACAAAAGTAATAAGGATTTCAAGGATATTACTTGAACTTATCCTTAATTGAATTTGACCACAAACAAACATTAGTTTTTCAATACTCGTACGTAAGATACCTTACAGGAAATTTACTGCAAACGAACTATTTCATTCGTATAGCTTTGCCAAAAGAAAATATATGATTTGTATTCTATCACAAGATGGGTTAAGGGGGAAGAAAAACTCTAGTTGAAGAGGTGCTTGATCTTGTAGTTTTGCTCCTCTTTTTTATGCTTTATATGCTCTTTTTATTTTGCAGTCGCTCTATTGGGTACGGTTGTAAGCATGAGTTAAGTAAAGTATTTGAGGAAACATAGATTAAAATAAATAAATTGGAAATTTTTCCATTACAGTGAAAAATATTTTAAGTTTCGTGCACAGTAGATTCAAAATTTTATAATTTAAGATTGACATCTTAAAATATAACAGCGAAATGTCGACTGTAACCTGTAATAAAATGCGGCTGAAAACGATATAGTGAGTCCTGTGCATGTTAATTACTTACAATGCTTTCTCATGTAGCAAAAACTGAAAATTTTGTTCTGCTGTTTCAACGAAAAATTCTCTCTTGTGGCGATTTCTGATAAAATGTAATAGTCTTTGATAGCATTTCGTGTGATTTTTTTTAGAAACGTTTCCTTCGAACACGGCAAAAATGTTTCCTTTGTTTTGTTTTTTAAGTTTAACAAATGCTTTACGTATTTGAAATCTGACTGCATTGATGTAATTTAATGAAATATTTAGACATAAATATGCAATATATGGCTAAAGTAGATTATTTGCTTGGCAGGTACCACTCTCGAAAAACAAGCATTTTGTAGAATGTCTCTAAAGTTTTTACCAGCGATTAGTGAAAAGAAATGTACGGCGATAGTTATATAGATGCGGAAATTGATGATCAAAGGAAATGCATTGACGTTTTAAATAGTTTTCCATTTTTCGTTAAGTAAGTCAAGTAAATTCAAGTAAAACACACATAAGGTAACGATTTCAATGAAACTTTTATTTCATTATATTACTTGAACTTTGACATTATGTACGAAATACAATGTCATTTAAATGACCGCCTCTGCCTGCCTTGCCTTGCAGCAGTAGATCCTTTTGAGATAGCATTACAAAAACAAAAAAAAAAAAAACGATCTAATGACACCCACAAACCATATTGTGCACCATACAGTCACTTTTTCCGGATGCAATGACTTTCCCACAATCACTTTTGGGTTCCATGACAATTTTGCTTCTTGACTTAACCATAGAATGAGAAACGAGCTTCATCGCTGAAGAAAATTTTGTTTGATTGAAAGCTCAAATTTGAATCAACACATTTGTAGTGAGTTTTAACTATTTTTAAGCGTTCTTCTATTATTAAACGATCGATATTCGTAAATGAATCATTGAATAAATAACACTTTAGATGACAGATATATAACAGCTGACAGTCTTGACTGACCGGCGCTTTTGAAACCAGTAAATAGATAACTCTATATTATATATGAAACGAATTCGTTTATCTGACTATTAATCACTGAACCGAAAACTGTCAATGATGAAAATATTGGTGAAGTATTATAAAACTTGCCCCTACAAGACAAATGCTATAATTTTCAATAATTTTTTTTTAATTGTTTTTTAAAAACAAAATACGGTAGAAATTGATAGATTTGGGAGGGAAATAGTTCAATTCACACTTACGAAAAATGGAGTAGATATGCGAAGATAATGTTGTGGCCACGCTCAATCGTCTTACAAGAAACCGTTACATCATTCCTGATATAGGGGTTAGTATAAAAACTTCGACCTGTACGCATTTCATACTCAACACCATTGAATGGGGGGAATATTAAGCGTTTCATTCTGGTGGCAACAAATAGAGATACTCATTTTCGTAAAAAAAATCTGTGACGATTTCTGTCCGTTCTTCCGTTTGCATGTCTGTTGAATGAACGATACGAGTACTCGTATAGGCCGCTCACTTTTGGTTATGAGGCTGAAATTTTGCAGATAAATATCTCATGGTCATGGCCAGCCCAAATTCGTAATAGGGCAAAATTGGAACTGTAGGGAAAATTGAACATATTAGCAGAAAAATTTAAATTTTTTAGATTTCTATTCCAGTTCGAATACTTTTCTAACAGGTCACACTAATTGTAGGCGTGGTTATGGAAAAATTTTATACAAAAAAGTACTAAATCGATGCATGTGTTTGTGTTTCGATGTGTTTGACGTATCCACTTCTATGAAAATGAATGGGCGCAACACTCATAACAGTTGGATCAGTTGTTGCAAAATACTATGAAAATTCACATTTTCATTTGAAGAAGGTGATAATCAAAACTGAATTGATATTTTATATACATATGTAAAGCAAAACCCCATGAAAAATTTGCCTTTTCAGAATTAATCTGACATTGTGACCATTTATACCAACAACAACAATGTAGACTGGGGTACCGGAACTATTTACTTTATATACATTTCTTATTGACGTCCCAATTTGTAGCCGCATTTACTGAAAAATGCTAAAAAAATGTAATTTCTCTCAGAAAAAAATATAAGTTGATATATTGCGTATTGGAAAAAATAATTTTTGATGTGTCGGTATGTGATGCACATAGTCTAACGTATAAGCTTCTGGCCGGACAAACTTTTAGCGTTTGTTCAACAATGCTGCTGTCCAAATGTTTTTATATTCCCATCCTTAGGCATCGGGGTGACATCACTTGATATAAAAAATACTATGAAACTTTAGGTATCTTAAGGTGAAACTCATTTCAGGATATTCTTAGGCAACAAAGCCATGTCTATCGACATTTTGCAGGAGAATGAGAAGAATTCGAAACTGACCCTTGTGTTGTAAAAGAAGTCCAAAATTCGACTTTTGTTTTCCACTCCTAGATATTCTCTATTTGCAGATATGCTGCGTTTAAAGCTTTTTGTAAAAACCAAGAGATTTTGCGGCAATACCATTTATGTAAAGAAAAAACATCAATAAATGAACTAATCGAAAGGGGGATTGTGACCACGATTTTCATAATAATTTGTCAGGGCAATTTTATTCCATCTATACATGCTAACTGGGGATTCTAACTCGATAATTCCACCTGTTCTATTCCGGAACTTCTCACACCCGATTTATCTAAAGTTAAAACCAATCATTTTATTAATTTTATTCAATCATCCCATTCATGGGATGCAATGGAAGTTGTTTGCTTTATTTATCGTTTAATAAAGGGTGCCCCAACAAGAACGCAAGATTTAAATTTGACGCCATTCGAACTGTCATTGTTTGACATTTGAACAATTGTTAATGTTTGCTAGTAGAAGGTATGAGGTTAGTAAAAATGGAGCTACACGAATGAACAACGCATTCTCATTGTGAAATTTTTACCAAAATGGTGAAAGTTTTGCGACTACAGTTCGCAAACTGCGATCAATTTGGGGTCACAATAATGCACCAAAAGAGTCAACTGTAAAGAGATTAATGGATAAATTTGCCGAAACTGGATCTGTTAGTGATGTAAAGGCAAAAACGCGCCTTCGTAAATGTCGCGCCTGTACGCGATGATGTCGCTCAAACTCCATCCACCTCAATTCGACACCGAACTCAGCAAATTGGTGTCTCCAAATCCACTATGCAGCGAATTTTGACGAAAGATCTGCATCTTCATGCATACAAAGTTCAATTGACTCAGGACCTGAAGCCAGCTGACCATGGGCAGCGAAGGGAGTTCGTTCATTGGGTCTTCATGCATACAAAGTTCAATTGACTCAGGAACTGAAGCCAACTGACCATGGACAGCGAAGGGAGTTTGTTAATTAGGTATTGGAGAGACAACATGAAAATGCTGATTTTGCCGATAAAATCATCTTCAGTGACGAGGCCCATTTCCATCTTGATGGCTTCGTGAGTAGGCAAAATTGTCGCATTTGAGGTGAGGAAAATCCTTGAGTAATTCGCGAGAAGCAAATGCATCCTCAACGTGTCACTGTGTGGAATGGATTTTGGGCTGGAGAAATCATTGGAACTTTTTTTTATGAAAATGAGGCATGTCAAGCGCAAACAGTCAATGGTGTTCGGTATCGTGAAATAATAAACATTTTTTTCGTACCTAGGATTGAAGAAATCAATATGAAGGGCATGTGGTTTCAACAAGACGGCGCCACATGTCATACAGCCAGAGAAACAATTCAATTGCTGCATCAGTCATTTCCCGGTCGTATTATTTCGCGTTTTGGAGACCTGAATTGGCCGCCTAGATCGTGTGATTTAACACCATTAAACTTTTTTCTTTGGGGTTTTTTGAGGTCGATGGTTTACACGAATAAGCCGACGACGACTATAGTCTTAAAAGGCGAAATTGGACGCTGCATTTATGCAAAACGGTCATTGAAAATTTCATTAAAAGATCGCGTGTGTGCCAGCAAAGCCGCGGCGGCCATCTGCCCGATGTGTTGTTCCATACATAACCTCATTCCGTCTACTTTACGATATAATAAAGTTTCAACATTTTTTTCAATTATCTGTGCTTTATTTAAAATTTGTTATTGTTGGGACACCCTTTATAACTAAAGACACCGCAAAAATTCACCACATCCCATGTGGTATCGACACACAAATGACTTTAGATCCTAAAATATTATTTTTATCATAATTTTTGAAATGTTTTCTTAGATCCGCTAAAACTTTGTACAGTTCAGGTTCATATATCCAATCTGTATTTTGGTCGTATGTATACATGAACAGACAAACACTTATAACAGACACTGCTACATCTATTCAAAAAGTGATCAGAGTAAATCGGTAAACATTTTCTATGGTCTGACTCTAATATTTCAGGACACTACAAACGTCAGCACAAAATCAATATGCCCTAAATATAAACCGAGTGTGATAGATATTTTTTAATAGAAATTGGCCTTTGCAATAGTCTCTGAAAAAGGTTTCTAGCTAATTCAAATTGTTTAATAACAAGTTTTTGATCAAAATGATCAATTTAAGGCAAATGGTAATTACTATAACGACAAAACCTTTTAACTGGTTTCCTGACTACAAATAATCACTTTCTGGGTTAATACGGAAACAGTGATTTTCAAAAACTGGCACGTTAATTTCGATATAAAATTGTGTTAACCATTCGTTTCACTACATTCGATGGTGGACTCCCTAGCTGAATGTTTCCCTGAAAGGTAATTGTAATAGTAATATTGAACAAACAGTGTTTGGTGTTGTTATTCGCCTTGGCCACTGTACGTCGTATAGCATTTAATGTAGTTAAATTAAAATTCACTTTTGTCAGATTTTGTACACGTACAAAAACAAATTTATGTGAAACCAAAGACAAATTTAAAAAATAATCCAAAAGCCATTGAAGAAGGTTGACTTTACATTTAACTTCAGTTAAAAGACAGCTGGAGGCGGAAAACCACATGCTTTTGAGTCCTAAGCACGCAAAGGAACGCAGCAAAAACTTTTCTTTAGACGATGTTAGCTTTGGCTTAACTTGAGGCATTTTTGAATTTAAACAGTGTCTCCATACACTTTCCTGTTGATGTTCTGGTGTTTTTCTTGCGCAATAATGTTAGAAGAGTGTGTGCTCAGTGCTCAGTTTTACCCCCACTAGGTAGCCTAACATTTTTTTCTTTGCGTTGTTCTTGTGGCAGATTTATGTTGAACTAAAACAGCTCCTTGTGGCCATATTTTCTTCATTCATCTGTTCATCCTATGCCTCGTCTACTTTGCTGCAACATTTTCCTGCAGTAGTTACTTGTCGAGTATCCCGAAGCACTTGCGGTGGCAGCCTCAACATCAGACTATTCCTTTAGTTCTCTGCTATATTTTCGGGATTCCGCTGTACGTATACATACGTAGTGCTAACACAGCCATTGTGGGAGAATTGTCTTTGTTCAGAACCAAATGAAAAGTTAAGTTTTTTGCGCATTAGTCGCCACCACACACTCCCTCTCGTGGCACAGTAGTTGCTTCATCGGTGTCGTGGCTTCATTGTATATGCAGCAAACACAGCTTCCATCATTTTCAGTTCTTACCATCTTAAACACAAAAGAGCTCTACTTAAACCAATTAAAAAAGGGTAATAAGGTTAATAGAGAATACGGTCTAAATCAAAGGCAAACGAAGCTTTCATCCTCTTATGTTTTGTGTATGTGATGAAACCTAAGAGAAACGTTTGAAGTGTTTCCAGAAACTCGGCTTTGGTATTTCCACTTTAGATTAAAATTTAATATTTATAACTATATTAAGTAGGCTGTGATGCTTGTGGCAAAAATAGCTTCATTAATATTGATATTAACTAGGATGACAACGTGATGAAACGTTGAGAATGGTGATTCGAAAGATGGAATTTGGCGTAAAATTCAAAGATAAGCAAATATTTTTGGATGAAGATAAATTAATGGAATTGAATAGAAACGTAACAAATCTGCAAGTTTAAAGAGCACACTTGTTTAACGCTTGGCACAATACCTAAAATTGAACATTTTTTCCGTCCATAGGATATAATAGCCTACATTGCGCCAAATAAATGTGTGCTTGCAGAAAAGGTTAAAATATTATGGCGGTTATGGTAATTTAGTTAGCTGGACTTGCTCAGATAGAAATTACAATTAGTATAAAATATCTAAATTGTGCTACAGAAATTTTGCAGCAATTAGAATTATGTTTTTTTTTATTACATATGAACATACAAATTATATTCCACAAAATAATCATTGGTTTCAATTTCCTTTTTGGGAATTCTTGAGTTGAATATTTACTTATATTTAGAAAGGTCCAAATAAGGTACATATGTCATTAACCTGCTAATACTTTTCATAAAATTTCAAAAAAAATATAATTATTCTATATGAAAAGTGCATCTGGAGACACTTATTTATATGGAAAATATATGTAGACAAAGTTCACCATACAAGAAGTATCTATTGACACACTTTTATATACGATAAGTCTCTATGGGGACACTTTTCAATACGACAAGTGTCTATGGAGACACTTTTCTATACGACAATGTTCTCTGGAAACACTTTTTTATATGGCAAGTGTCTATATGGAAAAATTTTTCTATACGACAAGTGTCTATGGAAACACTTTTTTATACGACAAGTGTCTATGGAAAGACTTTTCTATATGACAAGTGCCTATGGACACACTTTCCTATACGAGAAGTTTCTATGAAGACACTTTTCTATATAAAGAGTGCCTATGAAGACACTTTTCTACATGAAGATTGTCCATGAATACACTTTTCTATATAAAGAGTGCCTATGAAGACACTTTTCTATATGAAGATTGTCCATGAATACACTTTTCTATATGAAGAGTGTCCATGAAAACACTTTTCTATATGAAGAGTGTTTATGAAGACACCTTTCTATATAAAGAGTATGTATGAAGACACTTTTCTATGTAGAAGGTTAATATGAAGACATTTTTCTATATAGAAGGTTAATATGAAGACACCTTTCTATATAGAAATGTGCCTGTGAAGACAAATTACTATATGAAAAGTGTCTGTAAAGACTTTTCCGTATGTGTACAAAGGCACTTTTATGTAGTAAAATTATCTATGAAGACGCTGCACAAAATTTCCAAATAATATGAATAATCCTGGAAATACAAATAATGACTACAAACAATAAGGTTTTCTAAAAAATTCTATGATATGTTTGAATAGAGATAATTATAAATAAAAATCGGATGTGAGCAATATTCGCACGACAGTTTCGATTCAAATTTAAGTTTAAGGAAACCTGCATTTCTTGAAGTGCACTAAAATTAGTCGATCTAAGGAAAACTAAATTCTTTAATAGAAGAAACATTCGGCACCAAAGAACCAAAATCATGGCTATTATCCGGTAGAATGTCATGACCGACGGTGTATTTTTCCAAATTTGCGCTCGTCCAGAAGTTTTTTCTTAATTCTTTATGAAAACGTCATGCTGTCTCAACATAGTAAAAGACTATGTTAACATGTTAAAATTGTACATGCACTAATTTTATAGTTTATCAAAAAACAGACTACATAGCGATACAAACATATTCACCATTAAGTAAAAAAAAGGATTTGAATGGGTAATTTTCTTATTGTACAAATTAACAAAAATTAGCAATAAAGATACAGTTTAAATTCTCCTCTTTAGACTAGTGAATATAAACCAATCGCCTAATCATTAATCCAACTTAAATGGTTTTATTTTGCCTCAGTGTCGAGTAATGGTAGATTGAAACTGACGAGTAACACACCTGTATCACTTCCATGTAAACTTCATATAAAATTCAACGGTCTCAGAATCAATACGGATATACGTGATGCATAAATATCGTTGCATTCAACTAAAAGTTTACATGTTTGCTTCAAGACACATACGACAGCTTCAGATGCATGCGTGTAAAGTACGTGTCTTACCTCCATATGCTTGTCTAACTACCAACACTGCTATGTAGAGTGGTATTGGTTTCATATATGGGATACTCCATAGACAGATTTCGCGATTTCGCCCAATTTTAGACAGTGCTTGAATGCTTTTGCAAACACATTAAAAAAGCAATAAAAGAAATACAATTCTTGGTTTTCAGATACAGGATCCTAAAACATTCGAGAATAATAATTTATTTTATGTTAGTCAAAATACAACAACTAAACTAAATGTAGTAGGTTACTTCTGTAATAAATGATTTTTTTTTTGTTTTACCATTTTTGTAGTATTTTAGACTAGTCGGACGTACCAACTCCATATTATGGGTGACACATTTTTTGTCAAATCCGCCATTTGATACGATTGATACTGGAAGGGGAGGGAAAAACGCATTGAATATTTTAAATATTGAGGGAAAACAATATCATTTAAAGCAACTGTTACGACTGAGATCAAATGTTTATTTAAAGTAATTTTGTTTTTTCCATTTCATTCTTTAACTTATTCCAATTATTGGCATCATCAGTCGAAATCATACTAAATTTTTCCATACAAAAATGCGCAAAAATATACAATACATCATTAAACAATCCGTTTTTGAAATTCACACAAATTATTTAATTTTTTTGAAACGAAAACGAAAAACTATTGTGCATCTATGTCGCCACCTTGATTGCTGTCAATTACATTTTTTCCGTCTGTGCTTTTTGATTGTGTACTTCTCGCCACTCGATGTCTTTTTGATTTCTCCTCATCCTTTCCTCAGTTGCCAAGTTTATAATGCGTAACATTTCAGAGAAACAATTATTTTCTTGAGTGTGTGATCTGTCATAATGTAATGGGCCGAAGGAAACATTTTTTCCTCTATTGACTTGTTAAGTGCTTTCTAGTCAAATCTATGATTTGATAGTCTAGATTTTGGTAGTGCCCCTATTGCTCTTAATCTTATAAAGAACATCCAATTTTTCTGCCATTTCTATTTTTGACTTGGTCTTACTAAATAATCCATTTGCAGCACCAACTACTATTTTTTATTTAGTACTTATCTATTTATTTCATTTAGAATGTATGTTATAGGCGAAAACTATCTTTCAATTGTTTTTTTATTTGTTACAAAGTTTTTCCCCTTTAAATGTTTTATTATTTGTTCCATCATCCAATTTAGAAATTCATTTGTCTTTAAAGTACCATTAAATATTTGTTCGGTAACCTGATCAAAATATCTGTCACTCTTAAAGTCGCCATGTCGGTGACGCTACTATTCTGAGAGTGCTTAAAATAAAAATTATCAGTCTTCCAGGGAACGTTGTGATACCAGTTTAATTTAAGAATATTTCTTCGTCTGTAGATTATTGAGCCAAACTAAAGCAATTTGCTTGTCTAAATCCATCACAAATGAATTTGTCGATTGAAGGAGTCTATTACACATAGAGAGTTTTTCACTTTGATCCTCTTTACCACAGCGAAGAGACCTTAACATATTTCGTCAGCATTCTTGGCTTTCCTGTCATTTTCTTTGCTGAGGCGTCAACTAATATTTCCTTTATGATGTCAGAAATTATAGATAAAGCCCGTGACACAATGGGCATTATTCATAAAATTTATTTTCGTATTTAAGATAGTATTCGTATAAATAAATTCTTATGGGTAAATTGCTGAATCTATTTCCATTTTTTCTCGATAGTCTTGAGAATGAGATCGGTATGCAAGGAAGTACCACGTCGATCAGTAATTGGTATCTCTTATATATATGAATAAATTCCTCACTCTATTTCCATTTTCTCCCGATAGTCTTGAGAGCGAGATTTATATATACTCGTATAGATCGGTATGCAAGGGAGTACCACGTCGATCAGTAATCGGTATCTCTTATATGTATTAGTAAATTCCTCAATCTATTTCCATTTTTTCTCTATAATCTTGAGAGCGAGATTTATACATATAGATCGGTATAAAAGGGAATGCCATGTCGATTAGTAATCGGTACATCTTATACATATGGGTAAATTCCTCAATATATTTCCATTTGTTCTCGATAGTCTTGAGAGCGAAATATATATATGTAGATCGGCATAAACGAGTATACCTCGTTGATCAGTAAACGGTATCTCATTGTCATCAAAATATGCATCATTAATTCTTGACATAAATTCTAAAGCGTCTCCGACATTACCTATATATTTGGAATATTTTGCCATGTTTATTCTGACCATTTATTTGCATAATTCATATGCTGGTACGTTCATTGAAGAACAAATCAGGCAGGGTGGAATTATATCGTTGTGAATTTTTGGGCCTCCCTAAATTGTTGATTCAGTGGCAGTTCTATCTTATAGGCAATTTGTTTTTGTCCGTTAAGTTTATCAGGTTCATGTTGAATAAATTCTCAACCAGTCTATAATTTTTAATAACATTTCAGGGCTTAAGATTACCTGAAATCTACAAACATTGGGTAGATTGCGCCGTACTATTTGTTGTATAAAGTGAAAAAAAATATTACAACGTACTATGCATGTTAACATTTCATCTCACTGAAATTTCGCTACAATTCTTTCACAAATAAATAATATCAAAAATTGTCCTACCAATCAGTGGAATTGAAAGTTTTTTATGATTATAATTGTTAGCAACAAATATTATAAAAAAAACTAGTGAAAAAATGTTTAAAAATCTCGCTCAAAAGGTTATCTTCTCCAAGGAATGCGCCATATCAGTCATAATATGAAAATAATGACATTTTTTTTTACCAATTTGTCAGGTGAACTGGCTCAAAAACGTGTATCTTCAGCCAACATCCTCTTACATTAGTGTAAAAGTATAAAAAATTATCCTTCGACTCCTATTTTTTGCCAAATCGGCTAGTTTGTATGTGTACCCTAAAGGGTGTGGCTCTCATTATACTGAATTTAGTGCTATTCAATCGATTTTTTTTTTTTAATTAAGTAACTATAGTCTACGAATTAAGGATAGCAGCGGAAAAATTAAATTTCGATAAAATTATATGGGAGGTAACAGAAAGGTTTTTTATTCCCAGCACATCAACAACCGATGAAAATGTTGAGAAAGTGAAGAAAATTGTTATGGAGGATCGTCGAATCACAATTAGAAAAGTTGCTGAGGATATCGGTATATCGGTTAGCTCATGCCATGCAATTTTTTCGGAAATTTTGGGCATGAAGCGCGGGGCACCGAAGTTCGTTCCAAAATTGCTGAATTTTGACCAAAATCAACGTGGCATGAGCATCGCTCAGGAATAGTTGAATGACATCAACGATGATTCAGATTTGCCAAAAGGGTCATAACTGATGACGAATCATGGGTATATGGTTATGACATCGAAGCCAAATCCCAATCGTCTCAATGGAAGAGTCCAGGAGAGCCAACACCAAAAAAAAAACACTCCAAGTTCGATCAAATGCAAAGGTTTTGCTCACTGTTTTCTTCGATTACCATGTCGTAGCGCATCAGGAGTTCTTACCACAAGGTCGTACGGAAAATAAGGAGTATTATATTGAAGGAGTATTATTATGAAGTTATGTGAAGCAATACGAAAAAACGCCCGGAATTGTAGAAAAAAATTAACGGCTTTTGCGTCATGGTAATGCACCTGCTCACTCATCTTTGCTTGTGAGAGATTATTTGACCAAAAACAACACCGTGATCGTGCCTCAGCCACCGTTTTCACCAGATTTGGCCCCTTGCGACTTTTTCCTGTTCTCAAGATTGAAAAGATCCATGAAAGGACGACGTTTTGCGATGATTGATGAGATAAAAACCGAATCGCTGAGAGAGCTCAAGGTCATACCAAAAAGTACATATCAGAGCTGCTTCGAGGATTGGAAAAAACGCTGGCACAAGTGTATTATAGCTGAGTGGGACTACTTTGAAGGAGATATAAAGAAATTGATAAAATAAATAAATGTTTTTTGAGGACACTGAAAATTCACCTTTTTTTGTTTAACACGCCTTGTATATATTTAAAATACAAATCGATTCTCTGATTTTTTTTTGCCTGCAATTGAAGTAATGTAACTTCATGCAGCCAATCCAGAGGCGATTATTTAAAAGACATAGTATTTCGTACATAATGCCAAGATCCAAGCATTATAATGAAATAAAAGTTTCATCGAAACCATAGCTCTATGTGCGTTTTATTTAATTTCATTTTTGAAACCATAAAATGGATAACCCATTACTTATTGACTATATTTCTAGATCACGGAATGCCCTATATAATTTAACATATTCGTATTAGTCTTCAATATACAAAATATGTACGAAAGTATGCGAAGTGTAAGCACTACATGTCAATATACTTGGATGGATGGCAACCATATTTACTATATGTAGTATGATATCAGATGTCGATAAGTTGTATGTAAACTATTGTTATAATACATGAGTACACAAAGAATTAACAATAACAACAACAAGAACGTCAAGAGAATTATTAGTAAGACGAAGGAATCTGAAGAGTGTTAAGGTTTTACACCAGATGAGATTGTTAGTAAATACACTTAAAGGGGATTATTTGCGCAACTATAAGAACATTTACATATAATCAACATTATCTTCATTCTCCATCGCTTTTGACATCATCATCAGCATCATAATTCACGAAACTATATAAGATGATACGTTTTGTACGAGCGAGTGATTATGTAGGAATTACTGTACAAGTAAGAATTGGTTGAAGTGCGTTGCTGTTCATACGCACATTCCACAGTTTGTATAGAGGATAAATCATTTTACATTGATAATAATTAATTTTGTATTAAAGCATTTTATCAAAAACTTCATAAAAAGTTACGGCATTCCGCAAAATTTATTACATTTCAGTAGTCTGAAATAATTTTCAATTTAATCAAATAAATGTAAAGCACTTGAATGTATTAAATTCAAAATTTAAGATATTAAATGATTGACCTTCTATATATGGTTGACTTTCTATATACATATGTATATTCTATAGATCGATCGCAAAATATACGAAATTTCTTTAAATTTTTCCGCAGCGAATAGCAGATATTAGTAAAATTTTATTCCATTTGACATTTTCTTGCCGGAATTGTTAGTTCCAATAGTCTCCTTTTAGTCAGAAACTACCAGAATTAATGCATTTGCTTAGACAATTACAGATGTTCTTTTATCATTCGTTAGATATATAATTTCATAATGAATTCTGTGAGGTTTTTGCTACTCAAGAAGAAGCCATGTTTTTCAAATGCCTGGACTTACACTTTATGCAAAACGACATCGTGATTTGCTTAATAAAATACAAAATATTATCTCGAAATAAGTCAAGTTTGCAATATTTTTACTATAAACAAAATTTTTAAAAGCAGATTGTTGTTGTCTAATCGTCATTCATCCAGCTCTTCTAGGTTGAAAGATAACAAAAGAGTCAAATCAACCTATTTCAAAATTTAATTTAATACGATTTGACAGAACTTAATTTAAATACGATGACATTTTTGGGAAAAAGTCTGTAAAGTCACTTTGATGAAACGACTTATATTATTTTGGCAATTGTTCATTATAATTTTGACAAAGCAACTTATATGAGTTGAAGATGCTGTATCAAATTTAAAGTCTGAAATATGACATTGTATATCGATATAAGTAATTTCGTAAAAAGTACATGATAAAAACTGAAGCTTTTTTACTATTTACGTGTTTTCGTTTAAAATTTTTTTTTTTTTAATTTCCTTTTGAGAAAAAAATTTGTGCTCTTGTTCGGTTTTTAAAAAAAAACCGTTCATGTTACGATAAAATTTCAATATCAGCTAATTATATCTATTTATATGTGGTTTCGGAACCGCTGCTCCGGCAAGGCTATCAGCTGTTAAATACTTGTCAACTGAGGTGTTATTTATTCAGTGAAAGGTTTGCCATTTACGAATACCTATCGTAAGCTAAAGAATGCGTAAAAATAGTTAAAGATTACTACAAAAGTGGTGATTCAAACGTGGGTTTCAATCGAGCAAAATGGTCTTCAGCGATGAAGCTCATTTCTCACCCAGTGGTTACGTCCACAAACAAAATTGTCGCTTTAAAAAGAAGAATTAAGTGATTGTGAAAGAGCCATTGCACCCGAATAAAGTGACTGTGTGGTGCGCATTATGACCTGGAGGTGTCACTGGACCGAATTTTTTCGGAAACTACCTCAAAAGGATTGACTGCTGCAACCAAACCAAAGGCGGTCATTTAAATAAAATTGTCCAAACATTATTATGAAATGAAGGTTTCATTGAAATCATAGCTCTTTGTGTGCTTTATTTAACTTTACTTGGAAACTAAAAATGGGTAACTATATAAAGGGTGTCCCAACAAGAACGCAAGATTTAAATTTGGCGCCATTCGAAGTGTCATTGTTTGACATTTAAACAATTGTTATTGTTTTCTAGTAGAAGGTACGAGGTTAGTAAAAATGGAGCGCTACACGAATGAACAACGCATTCTTATTGTGAAATTGTTTTACCAAAACGGTGAAAGTTTTGCGGCTACAGTTCTAAAATTGCGATCAATTTGGGGTCACAATAATGCTCCAAAAGAGTCAACTGTAAAGAGATTAATGGATAAATTTGCCAAAACTGGGTCTGTTAGTGATGTCAAGACAACAACGCGCCTTCGACCAGGTCGATCGACCGAAAATGTCGCAGCTCTACGTGATAATAACGCTCAAACTCCATCTATCTCAATTCGACACCGAGCTCAGCAAATTGGTGTCTCCAAATCCACTATGCAGCGAATTTTGACAAAAGATTTGCACCTTCATGCATACAAAGTTCAATTGACTCAGGAACTGAAGCCAGCTGACCAAAGACCGCGAAGGGAGTTCGTTAATTGGGTATTGGAGAGACAACATGAAAATGCTGATTTTGCCGATAAAATCATCTTCAGTGGCCAGGCCCATTTCCATCTTGATGGATTCGTCAGTAGGCAGAATTATCGCATTTGGGTGAGGAAAATCCTCCAGTGATTCACGGGAAGCAAATGCATCCTCCACGTGCCACTGTGTGGTGTGGATTTTGGGCTGGAGGAATTATTGGACCTTTTTTTTATGAAAATGAAGCATGTCAAGTGTTCGTCAAATGATAACCAGTTTTTTCGTGCCTAGAATTGAAGAAATGAATGTGCAGGGCATGTGGTTTCAACAAGACGGCGCTACATGTCATACAGCCAGAGAAATTATTCAATTGCTGCATCAGTCATTTCCCGGTCGTGTTATGCCGTGTTTTGGAAACCAGAATTGGCCACCTAGATCGTGCGATTTAATAAAATACCGCAGCATTTATGCAAAACGGCCATTGAAAATTTCATTAAAAGATCGCGTGTGTGCCAGCAAAGTCGCGGCGGCCATCTGCCCAATGTGTTGTTCCACACAGAACCTCATTCTATCTACTGTACGATATAATAAAGTTTCACGATTTTTTTTTTAATATCTGTGTTTTATTTAAAACTTAAGTCTTCCGTTCTTGTTGGGACACCCTTTATGTACACCAAAAGTTCTACACGATGTCAGAGGTATTTTTACTTAAAATAAATGTTTTTTAAAAACAAGATTTATTATTCATGCAAATTTATAGTGCCGCCTTCGAAGCAGGTCCCATCAAAAAAACTATACACTTATGCCAAGGCGTAATCCAATCATCGTAATATTTCTCAAATACGATGTCTTCGATTCTTCTATTTCTACTATTTTCGATCAACCGAAACGGATACCTAGAAGTCACAACTTTTGCTTTGAAAAGAAAAGAGACATTTGGTGGATACAGTAGTTGCTCGCTAATATTTTTTGAGTTTTCCACCAGGAATTCGTTCACAGAAATAGCATTATGGACAAAATTCCTGAGATCTCTGTCCACATATCTGGCTTTTGTCGAGGAATTTGGTCTCCCAAACGCCACATAACGCCTTGATAATACTATTCATTTGGAGTCAGACGACCTGATAGGAATTCTAAGAGCACAATGCCGCAGTAACCAAAGAAAACAGTCGACCTTACGTTGACTTTTGGCCGAATTTGACTTGGTTTTTTTTGGTCTTAACTCAGTTGGAAAGCGTCATTCTGAAGCTAGTTGGGTAGTTTGCATGTCGAACTCCTAAAGGCAAGGCTGAATATATATAGAATGAGTGAACATGGGATCGCAATTGACTGATTCTATCATGTCTTTAACAACCTTTATGCGACTGAGTTTTGGAAAAAAATTCGAGTTTTTCAAAATTACTCGAGCGGTAACGAGTTTCATATCCAAACACTTATATGTACAGTCGATGCGATTACATGAAAAAATGGACTCACTGTAAGCCAGCTGTAACATTTTCAGCGATGCGGTACATGAAATTCCATTTGCAATAAAAATTCTGAGACTAATTCACCGCTCGATATTTTTATCCAATAAAAAAAATCGCAAAAAACGCTTGAAATGAATTGACAAAAAGCACTGTAATAACCACACTAAATAACAGATTGCGCTTAAACTTCGAGTCAGTACAGAGGACATTTGTGCCAACTTAATGGCAAAAAGCCTGGTAGTTTTTTCAAAGAATGTACTTTAATGCTCTAGGCATCACTGCCCTTTTTCGCCATGGAATGGAATGGTATAATGTCATACCCACTTTGGGAATGATAACCGCACTTATACCCGCTACCATAGGATAAGAGTATACTTAACTACTTAGTATATACAGGGTGGCCCAGAATGAACGAAGTGGTGTGAATTCCTTATAACTTTTTTATTATAATTTTTTTTTTTCTTTTCTTTTTAGTATTTTGTAAAGAAGACTTGGAGAATTTATAATGGAGCAATACACAACTGAACAACGTGCCCAAATCGTTGAAATTTACTTTGTAAATCAACGGTCCATTGTGTTGACTCAGCGTGCATACCGTCGTCAATTTAATGTGCGGGTTGCACCCTCTCAGTCAACAATAAACCGTCTTGTTGCAAATTTTCGAGAACAAGGAGCAGTAAGGAACCTTCCTGGTGCTGGCAGACGACCAACGGTGCACACGGATGACAATATTCAAGTGGTACAGGAGAGTATTCAGGAGGATCCACAAACATCAACCAGGAGACGTTCGACACAACTTGGCATCTCAAGAGGGTCGCTGGAGCGAATTTTGCATAGCATAAGAATGTTTCCATACAAAATTCAAATTGTCCAAGAATTGAAACCGACAGATTACCAGCAACAACTTGGCTATGCAATTTATTTCCAGCAAAAAGCACAAGAGAATCCTAATTTTATTCATAACTTAGTTATGAGTGACGAAGCCCATTTCCAATTAAATGGCTTCGTTAACAAGCAAAACTATAGGATATGGGCTACGGAAAACCCGAGAGTACTTCATCAACGACAATTACACCCAGTTAAGTGTACTGTTTGGTGCGGTGTTTCTTCAGAAAGGATCATTGGCCCATATTTTTTTGAAAATGAACGAGGTGTTGCCATTTCCATGTTGGAAAATTTTGTAAGGCCAGCCGTGGAAAACCATCCGCAAATATGGTTCCAACAGGATGGAGCCACAGCGCACACTGCGAGGGCCACAATGGCTTTTTTACGCGACATATTTGGTGAAAGAATAATTTCGCGTACAAGCAATATTAATTTGCCTCCGCGTTCCCCGGATTTAAATGCTCCAGACTTTTTCCTTTGGGGTTATTTAAAAGGGAAAGTTTATGTTAATAAGCACAGGACTATTGACGAATTAAAATCCAATATTCGAGACGAAATTAACAACATAACACCGGAAATTTTGCGAAAGGTCATGGAAAATGTGTTGGAAAGAGCACATTTGTGCGAAGCAGGAAATGGCGACCACTTGCGGGATATCATTTTTAATAACTAATCTAAAAATATTCCCCATAAATTTACTGTATTTAAAAATAAAAATTAAATAAATATGTCTTAAATAAAAAGTTATAAGCAATTCACATCACTTCGGTCATTTTAGGCCACCCTGTACAAGGTATATATTTCTGATCATCAAAAAATCGACGTTGACCTAAATACGAGTATGTTCGCCTGCACGAGGGTATGTAAAAGCGTGATTGTGATCCCACCGGTCGAGCTAAGAGTATGAAATTTGGCGTGTGCGTAGATGTATCTGATATTCATACGCAGGTTAAATTCGGAATTGGATAAAAATCGGCTTAGTAGGAGAAAATAAGTACACAATACAAAGAATGAATCTATCCTTTAAAAAATTTGCATCTTATTTAATTATTTCAACAATTTCACATTTTATTCATTAATTAAAACCAGTACTGTATATATTCGGTGGTATTACAGGGATACTGGAAAGGTCCATTCCAATCTTTATATTTTTTTAAGAAACCACTCTAATCGTTGGTGAGTCAATGACAGTGAACACAACGGACGGTTCAAAAAAGGTCGAACAAAACTCACTTGGAAGAACATACGCGTTTTTGAAGAAAAAAAAGCTTAAAGTAGCGAGAAAACCGCCCGGGAACCATTTTCATTTTCATAAAAGATGAATATTTGTATTCTAGAGTGGGGGAAACAATATTATTGTGTAATTTTTACGACAGTTAAAATATAAATTCTCAGTCTAATTCATCACTGTGCCAATTTGTGCAAGTGATCGAGCAAAACGAAGCAAATAACTTTTATATTCGATCGCAATTTCCGAACTAAATACTTGCCTTAGCTCTTCGATCACTTCTAGTGCGATGCCATGGGCTCGCTGCATACTCTTTAGCCCTATACCAAATACCAATCATGTTTCAGAAACAAGAAATTGAAAATGGTTTTTGCTGTTTTAATATGCAAATATCTGATTTTATTACAGTACTGCGTGTGTCATTAGAAAAAAATATTTCTCACATTTTTGTGACTATAACGACGTCGATATAAATGTAAAATTGTATTCTCCTCTTAATTAAAACCTCTTTAATGCCAGGCACAACATAAAACCCAATTGTGGTTTAGATGCCATAAACCGTGTTATTTAGCACCCATACAGTTCCATAAACTCTAATACCGTAAAGTATTTATTTCTAAATGAAAAAATTTTGCTGTATGTGGGCCTCTACATTCATTGTTAATAACGAATATTTTATACAAATTTATTGTTCAATTTTATCGCCCTTCCCTTCGAATGTTGTCCAATTAGACATTGCATTTCAGGATGTAAAGGAAAGAATTTTCGGGAATTCTCTTGGCGGTCCGGGGAAAATTCGAAAAGTCAGAAACGATTTATTCGTTGTAATAAAATAAAATTGTGATATTTAAAATAATGTTGTCTTTGGTTGAAAAAATTTTGCTTTTTGTTCGGAAATTCAGTACAACTGATTCTTATTTGTAGTTGAAGCTCTGTATATGGTAAAGAACAGAATCGAACGAAAATGCCACGTCTAACTTCAAAAACAGCAATCGGTTTTAGTAAGTAGTAAATAACAAAGAAACTAATGTTCTGTAGAACTACTTTGTGAGCTATGACTTCTTGAGCTGAGTTTTTTTGTGAGTACCCTATACAACCTTACTTAGCGTATTCAATGTAGGGAAGAATTTTGCATTAATAATCCTAAATTCTGCTTGACCTGCACAACGGGTATTTTAAAAATTGGGTGTTGGAAATATAAGTTTCACAGTCTTAAAAGGTATCCCAACAAGAACGCAAGATTTAAATTTGGCGCCATTCGCAATGTCGTTATTTGACATTTGAACAATTGCTATTGTTTACTAGTAGAAGGTACGAGGTTAGTAAAAATGGAGCGCTACACGAATAAACAACGTATTCTCATTGTGAAATTGTTTTGCCAAAATGGTGAAAGTTTTGCGGCTACAGTTCGTGAATTGCAATCAATTTGGGGTCACAAAAGAGTCAAGTGTAAAGAGATTAATGGATAAATTTGACAAAACTGGCTCTGTTAGTGATGTACAGACAACAACGCGCCTTCGACCAGGTCGATCGACCGAAAATGTCGCAGCTGTACGTGATGATGTCGCACAAACTCCATCCACCTCAATTCGACACCGAGCTCAGCAAATTGGTGTCTCCAAATCCACTATGCAGCGAATTTTGACGACAGATTTGCGTCTTCATGTATACAAAGTTCAATTGACTCAGGTACTGAAGCCAGCTAATCATGGACAGCGAAGGGAGTTCGTTAATTGGATATTGGAAAGACAACATGAAAATGCTGATTTTGCCGATAAAATAATTTTCAGCGACGAGGCCCATTTCCATCTTGATGGCTTTGTCAATAGGCAGAATTGTCGCATTTGGGGTGAGGAAAATTCTCGAGTGATTCACGAGAAGCAAATGTATCCTCAACGTGCCACTGTGTGGTGTGGATTTTGGGCTGGAAGAATCTTTGGACCTTTTTTCTATGAAAATGAGGCATGTCAAGCGCAAACAGTCAATGGTGTTCGGTATCGTGAAATGATAACCAGTTATTTCGTGCCTAGAATTGAAGAAATGAATGTGGAGGGCATGTGATTTCAACAAGACGGTGCCACATGTCATACAGCCAAAGAAACAATTCAATTGCTTCATCAGTCATTTAAATCGTGCGTTCTTGTTGGGACACCCTTTATAAGGTATCTAAAATTGGGTAAAATTCATAACGAATATACAGCGAAATAAAAGAAGGCAATTTCCATATTTCTGTTGACTATGATAGCCATTTTCAACTATAATTTTATATAATAAAAAACATTTGCTTGACAAGAGATTATTCTCAAATAGACACACTTTTTAAAATTACAAAAAATTTTACAAAATATTAATCGCCTAAAATAATGCATTTTATAAAAGCATTCGAGTATAATAAATTGTAGAGAAAAAAGTATTATAGTTAGTCAATGTTATTTAACAATTTTTTTGTTTTATGTCACCAAATGTACCGATTAAAGAAAATAATGTTTCCTTGAACGGAAACATATAATGATCGATGAAGAGTATCCATGAAACAAGAACAAAAAACCATTCGAAGTGTTGGTCAGACCCGTCGAGGTGACCGCCGCTATATTAGTGGTTGAAACCGCTATCATGCGAACGATGTTCCAACCATCGCACCACTTAGGGATTTCAAAACCGCCAGTCTGGCAAGGCAGTCAGCTGTTAAAAACTTGTCATCTGAAGTGTTATATATTCAATGAAGGGTGTGCGATTTATAAAATTGAATCGTTTAACAACCGAAAAACGCATAAAAATAGTTAAAACTTACTACAAAAGTGGTGATTCAAACATGGGCACTTTTTCTGCATTACGGCGCGATTATGGTCATCATAATCGGCCTACTGAGCAAGGAATTGGCAAGATTATAAAGAAATTGAAGAGACTGGGAGCGTTGCAGATGTGGTCAGCTATATAAAATATCGCTTCTGTTAATGGCAGAGTGGCGGATAATGCGAATTTCTATACAGATCGCCTGCTATTGAAGATTGTGAACTGGACAATATGTGACTTTGGCTTTATTGCATGGCGAGTTTCCAGAAAGCGTGATTTCACGTTTTGGTGAAGTCAATTGGCCACCAAGACCATGCGATTTGTTGCCGTTAGACTTTTTTTGGTGGAGAAGAAAAATTTATTTTAGGCCTATTTCAACAAATGTAACCTAGGTAGCCTTAAAATGTTGCCAGTAAAATTATTTTCTAAGTCAACTTCGCTATTTGAAGTTACGGATAGGCTGCATATCATGAAACACAAAGTCATATCAAATAAATACCGGGTGGTTCGGAAAGTTTGATCGGGTTTTAATAGAAATTTATTTACAAATTTATATACAAGAAAATAATTATTTTAGTCTATTATATAATCTCCCCCATTTTTAATAAGTTCTTCCCACCTCTCTGGGAGCTTTTTAATTGCTCTCTCACAAAACTTGCGTGGCTTTTCTGAAAAAAATCTTTCAATTCGATTATTCACTTCCTCGTCGTTATGAAAATTCAAATCCTTCAAGTGGTTGCTCAGACTGCAAAATAGATGATAGTCGGACGGGGTGAGGTCTGAGGAGTACGGTGGGTGAGGTAAAACTTCCCACCCAAGCCCTGACAGTTGCTGACGAGTCCGCGAGGAAGTCTGAGGCCTCGGTGAGAGAATGAGGTACCCACACATCAAGGTTGCTTACAAATCCGAGCTCTTTTATGACGCCGTGAACGGTTGAGACTGATTTTTCGATGATTTTAGCTATTTCCCTAACTGTTGGACGGGGAGAACAACTCCTCGGAAACAATTTCTCTTGGTCGTCCTGATCTGGGAGAAGTCGCCCGTAGAAAAACTTTTAAACTATTTCTGACAAGTTCTTTCATTTGGTCCGTTTTCTTCATAAACAGACCTTATTTTTCAAATGGCTTCAGCAGCCGTTTTTCCTTTTCGGAAATAATACGGCATAAATGCCTAAAATTATCTAATTTTCCTCATTTTTTTCACTTTTTAAAATTCTTTTTAAAACACTATAACCACCCACGATTAGGACGAGAACAAAAGTAAACAGTAGTAAACAGTTTAGAGAAGAGGTGGGATGGAATTTATGATAGTGTTTGAAGGAACTCTACGTCATGAGAAGTGACGTATGATGAACTAACGAATTAACCGACCGAACTTCCCGAACAACCCAATAAATCTACACCCAATTTGGATCAGTCAAGCAAAAGCTTTCTTACACATTGATCATAATCACAATGAGATTTTTCCCTATAAAATCATACATATTATTTATAAATTAAAATGCAGTAAAGCAATATGCTTGCTGTACGGCAACGTTAATGATGGAATCCAATTTAAATCGATCTGCAAAACTTCATCTATAGATGAAGATTATACTTTCATCCAAAGATATCAGGGAATATATTATTTCGAATACAAATTTGGTCAATAAATTCATGATTTAATAAAAAATGCAAAAATATGATTTTGTTCATTAGTAGTTGTGGGAATTAGAGAAAAATTCATATATTTCATAACACATGAACAATTCCATAAAATTGCATTCCCTAATTGCAGCAATTTCTCTACATTTTTTCTACAAAATCTACTGTAAATTGTTCGCAGAGAAATTTGTTATTTTAAATACTAATTAACTGGCAGTACAAGGCACTAAAGCAATTACAATTAATACAGCTCGATTTAATGAACAATTTTAGGGGGAAAATTAAATTATATTGCGGGCCGATAATTAGCGTAATTAAAGCTATAGCCATGAGCTATCGTTTAGGACTAGAAAAAACGAACTTGTTCTGGAGGATTCTGAAACGAGGGAACTCCATTCATAACACATGTTCCGTAACAAACATAAGAGGGTTATATTTTCCATTTGATTTAAGAAATAACACATAACTTTACAGAAGTATACAAACACAAATAAAGTTGCTTCTATTAAATAAACAAATACAAGACAAATAAATGCAAGTTAAAGTAGATTTAATTTCATTCATTTAGCAAAGTTTAAGACCACGTTGAGTATTTTTTAGTGGGTTTCAACAAATTTAATACTATGGCGTAATTTTCCTTGCGATGCTCTAACTAACACCTAGAGAAACACGTCAAGCACGTGTGTTACTGTGAACTGTTGTTTGTAAAGCCTATGTGATAACTTTCGTATATTTTGTCCTTACAAAGCCCATCAAGTCTTATGGCGAAAAAAAAATACTAAGCCCATTTTTAAAAGATCTACTTGAATCTTATCTTTCTATAATTACGTCTACACATTTGAGTGTGGCCATTGAAAATTTAAAAACAAATATTGTTTCTTCACGCATTCATCGATTTCCAGAGTACGTTACATTTAAGTAACAAATAAAAATTGGAAAAATATTTTAGATATTAAATATAACCTTTAAAAAAAAGATCGATATCGAACCAGGAAAATAAGATGAGTCGATATAATATGTAAAGGATTACAAGGATTGACTTGGTATATCATCCACTATTTTACGAGCCGCTGGTAACACAAATATAAAAAATACACTGCAAGCACGCCACTTTTCGAAAGAAACAATCTTTAAAAATAAAAGCAAAGGATGGCTATATTGTATGATGATAGAGTTTATCCGCTAAAATTTACTAAATTTCTTTATCTTTCAAAAAAAGTAGCTCAAAATCATCTGATACATATATTACTGACATGTGGCTTTCAATAGATGTACTGACTTACCAATAAATCTATTTATAAATTACCAGATTTTCTGGTCACCGTCCTGTAAATAAACCAAAGAAATAAATGATTATATTGGATGCTTGCCACAGTTCAAATTCAAAAATATATAATGTAAAAGTTACTCCTAAAATACTAACAAAATCAGTAGAAATCAATATCAATGTTAAATATCTCTTGAAATATTTCAGTTACATACTCATACCTGCATTCAGGGACCATTTAATCAGATTGCTTCCATATCTTACTTATTTCACAACAACAAAGATTCTAACTACAGCTTACACCCTTACATGACAAAAATTTAAATGTCAATTAAAGCGAGTAGTTTGATAGTAAAGCGTGGCGCATAAGTAACGTTAAAGGCGACTATATTGAATGCGTTCTTGTGCATCATTTGGTTTTAACTCGTGAAGCAATTGCATCTTATATGGGAAGATATGTAAAATTCTTTGCAAAGACCGTCTAGACCTCTCTAACTGCTAAGAACATCGCCTGGGGGACGTTTCGGGGTTTTCCTCAATACTTGCTTGTACTGGAGCAATGGTCACTTTATTTCGAACTGCACGAGGTCTTCCAGCACGCGGAAGATCACAGACAGCCCCCTGTTGCCTAAAAGGCTGAACCAATCGGTAAGTTATTGGAGGGCTAGGAGCTTTTCGAACATGAAAGAAATTTCGATATGATATAAATAATCGAATGCTGACTTTTAAAGTAAAATTGAACAAATTTAATTCTTTGTTCTGTGCTGAGCCTTTCTATCATAAATTTCCCAAGTATTTTTTAGTTTATTCTGTAAAGAAATAAAAAAAGACTTAAAAAAAAAAAAAAATGTATTCACTGATGAAATCTTAGCGTTGCTTATGCGCCACCCTATACAAGCGACTATCGTCCGTATGATCGCAAATTCGAACACCAATACAATTAACTATCATTTTTTGAGTGGCAGTCCCTCCATCTACTGACGAACATCTAGAGCAGTCAAGCAATTACAATTCTAGCTTAAACTCCTATAACTGACTATCGGAATTATCAGCTCACATTCTGCCAAAAATAAATGCAGTGAAATGGAGAATAAAACACAAAAAATATTTGTCATTCAGTCATATTTATCAAAGTATGCCTATTCCGAAATATTGCATATACGCCAACGAATAATTCAATTATACAAACAGTTTTCAAACACATTTTCACAAATAACTTCAATTATTTTTTTATTGCTATTTTTTTATTGCTAGTCGATTCTGCTAGAACCTAAACGTCATGAGTCTAGCTTAGGCATATGGTAAACATACCGCCTCGACACCATAGTGATTTTCTTTAACGTCATATTCTTTTGCTTGTGTGAATATGCATAATTTTCTGCCAAGTAATTGGCATATGCGGGGAGTATTGATTTTCTTCTTTTAATCGAAGAAAACGGCGTCTGAAGTTCATCGAGAACTTCACAACGTTTACGGAGATGCTGTTTTGTACTTTATACTGCAATACTTTCAATGAATCATTTGTAAACATGATTTAATAAAGTTAATTTTTTTTTATATATATATATAAAAAAAAACAGCGAGAACTTAGTTGCTCACCTAATATGTCTTCTATCGATTGAAAGCGGGTGTGGCAAATTATTAATTTGAGTTTTGGAAAGGGAAAAACTTCATATCAGATGGCCAAAAATGTATCCACAATATCAATCTTACGTTATCGGGGCGTAAAATTTATGAGTTTTATTTCCACAAATCTTGCCTTTTTCGACGAATTTGCTCTCTCAAATGCCGCGCAATGTCCAGATAATGTTTTTTCTTTACCCCCTAACCTGCAGCAAAAATAGTGCACAACACCACGTTAACCAATATTCAACATTTTCTTCACTTTTGTTCGATTTTGATTTGAGTTTCGGATATGTTGGTAGGCGCCGTTGCGAAGCTTGTTGACTACTTTATATGCTTTATAAGCTCATAATCCCCTATCTTATCCAACCGTTCCACCATTTCTTTAGTAACTTTTACGGAACTATCCGAGCTTCATACCCAAGCATCCGTGTGAAATGATATGAACCGATTCGTGAGACACAGTGATTATCTTTGTTAAACTTATATGAAGATTTTCAGTCACCAATTCCTACACTTATCGTTATAAACTTCAGTTGAGCACGGTCAACTAGAGCGATGTAGATCTTCCACCATACTTTGACCGCTGTTGGATGCACTGTAGCACACATGTCCACGTCTTTTCGACAAAGTTGATTCAACGTTAATATTCTGTTACATTTTCAACGATTCGATTCATGCTATTATTAAACAAATTGCAAAACAAATTTAAGATCAGCTGAAAAAATCAAGCACTGTAAACAAACAAAATGATATATAGTGCTAAAGATCCGAGTCAGTATTGAGGGCAGTTGTGCCAACTTGAATTTTGACAATCACTTTAAGCGAGTTTTTTAAATGATTAAGTTCAAATATCTTTTTGAGAGAATGTAGGACCCTAGATCTGGAACCCTTCAAATAAGTCTAAAATCAAATGTGCGTAATCTCGCTGAGAATAACAACGTTTTCTATATCCCATTTATGGGATGCACAGGAAATTGTTTGATTGGTTTTTTGTTTTCAACCTCTATGTAAAAGACACAAATATACATAGTGGAAAAAATAAGTACACCTGCTTATTTTTGCTTTATGTTTAATTTTAGTTAACATGGCAATTCTTTATTATTTAGATAACTTTAATATGGTAATGCCTTTAAAAGTAAAAACAAAACTGAGGCTTCCCCGTTGTTTACATTGTGAGTTATTTTTGTTCAGGTGTGATTTCAGTACTTGGTCGAAATAACAAATACATTGCTCAATTCTTTAATGTTTTCGCAGTCTGCTGTAGTCTTTTTGGAAACGCTATTTATTTTATTGTTGTTTATCTTTATTTATGACAAACTATATATATAATCAGTCATGAGTCGAAAAAGTCATTGATCTCTGGAGGAGAGAAAATTTGTTTCAAGACTAAGAGAAAGTGGCCAAAGTCTTCGTTCTATAGCAGAAACTATGAATCAGTCGCAATTTTCTGTACAAAATGCTTTAAAGCCTAAAAAGCCCGTCGAAACTCGCGGAAGATCAAAAAAAAAAAACTTCAAAAACAACAGATATCCATATTGTAACATTTGCGAAGAAGGTCCCGTTTGTGTCTTCAAGAGCGATTTTAGCAGAAATTGGAAATGTAATTTCATCGCGAACAGTTCCTCGTAGACTACAAGAAGCATATTTAAATGCTAGATTGGCGTTTACAAGAAATCATTCCAATTGGTCCGGAGGAGACGGTGAAAAAGCTGGCGAAACATTTTGTGAAGCGATGAAACAAAAATTAATGTATTTGGAAACGACTGTGCCCGGAATTTTCGACGCCATAAGGGTAAGGAATTCTACCTATATGTTCGCTTTACAAAGAAGACGGTCAAGCACGGGGGCGGCAATATTATGGTCTGGGGTTGTTTCTCATGGTGTGGTGTCGGTCCGGTACATCGAATTACCGACACTAAGACCATATTCCACTACAAAGATATCTTGGAAAATACGATGTTGAACTATGCTGTGGAAACCATAGCAAAGCATCCTCTTAGATGGACATTCCAGCAGGATAACGATCCTAAGCATACTTTTACGTTGATAAAGGATTGGAATGTTGCCCTTCTTGACTGGCCAAGTCAATCTCCGGATTTAACCCCAATCGAAAATCTTTGGGGAGTTAAGGAATTTTTGTTCAAAAAACTTGGTATGAAATACCAGTAAAAGTCTGCAGTAAGCTTATTGCCAGCATACCCAAAAAGAGTCAACAAAATAATTGAAAATAAAGGCGGATATACCGGCTTTTAACGAAACTCAGCCAATTTAGCAGAAAAAAACTTGATTTTTTACTTTTTTTGCTTATTTCAACTAAATGTACGTATTATTTTGTTCAATGTTTTTTGAATAATTTCTTACTTTTTGAAAAATACTGAATTTAATTTTTGTTTTTTTTTTTTTGTTATTGTTTTAGTATTTATTTTATTTCTAATGTTATAACAAAAGAAATTAATATTTGTTTTTAATTTAATTTAAATAAATTTTCGTCTATGAGCCTTAAAAAAATACATAGGGTGTATTTATTATTTTGACCATATGTGTAAATTGGTATGTAGTTCGGTTTACTGTATTAATTCACTGTTCTTGACGCATTATAGGGAGATTGTTTTCAAACATGAACGGATGCCAGAAGCAAGCGCCAGCTGGCCACGTTTCTAATACATCTTGTTTAAATAATGCAAACAAGACCTGATATCAACATTCAACCAATGAAACTGTGATTGGTAACAAATTATTAATATTTTAATCTGGTTGCATAGTCAGGCTTGTTTGCGATAAATCATGTTAATTTTTCACTCACGCAAAATTGCCATCAATATGCCGACGCACTTTTTTTTCCATTTAGCAAATCTCACAATTACAAAATTCTAGCGGTGACTCTTAGATTAACCTACCTGATTTGCTAATTCATTCTCCCGTTAACTGTTGTTTTTTTTTCATAAAGATTATATTTGTTGTAGGTTTTTTGCTATTCTAAATTACAGAATGCAAATCGCAGTCATTGAAACAAATCGCTTCCCATTACAACATAAATGTAAATCAATAGTAAATAATAATAGTATTTGCGTTATTAGAATTACAATAAGTCAATGAAGCCAGCGGCAGACTAAAATTAAAACAAATTTGAAAAACGACACAAATCCAATTACACAATGCAACAGTATATTTCATGTCAAAGTGTGAACGTACTCATTTGTATTTGATATTTGAACACTTCCCAAATGTATACTAAGAAGACATTTGGCAGTGTTAATACAATAAATTCCTTCTTCTCTTTTGGTCGTTCATCGAACACACACGTGTTTTATTTTTCCACTAGCAGAGCATGAGGTAAACTATAACTGGATATAATCATTCCTAGAAGATAACATTTCAAATCAGAAATTGTCAGTTTACGAGTATGTTGTAAAAAAAGTTTTACATTTTAAAGGAAAAAATTGTACAAAAATTTCAGTCAAGTAATCTGACTAACATATATAATAACTTCATACAATGTCCGTTCGAATTGGTGCGAAAATGCGGCGGAAGCGAAAAGAGGGGCCATATTTTTCTTTAAATGAACCAATTTGTAAACACGATTTGCCATTCAAGCAGCACAGGTTGTTCTAAATAGTGAACAGTATTATAAATATTCCGAAATTATCATACAATTTACTTTTTAATCACATGTCTTATTCTTTATATATATAAATCTACTGTATGGGCGTTGTCAGTGAACTCCTCCAAAACGGCTGGACCGCTTTGCATAAATTTTTGTATATGAATGTTCTGGGTCTGGGTGGTGCACGGGATGGTTTAGATTTACAATTCGGTCCAATTGGACAAAGGGGCGTGGTACCTCCCATACAAACCATAAATTAAATATCCAATATTTCTGCTCCTGTTTACGGTATTTGAACAAAATTTGGTACATCAATTTGGTGTACATGTCTTAAGTGCTGCTGCAAATATGGACGGGATTGGACAATGGGGAGTGGTACCTCCTATACAAACCACAAATTAAAAAGCAATTATTTCTGCTCCTGCTAACGGTATTTAAACAGAATTTTGTATTTCGGTTGAGTGAACATATTTTAAGTTCTTCCGCAAATATAGGCGTTTCTTATTATAATAGACCGATTGGCATGAAACATTTCCAATAAAAATAAAATTTGAAGGCAAAGCAACGTTTGCCGGGTCGGCTAGTTTTCTATATTAATGTGAAATGATAAAATGGTAAAACTTAATTATCACAATGGGTATTCTCTTGTGGTAACGATGAGCAACAAAATAATGTCCATATTCTTATATAAACGGTTTGGGACGGTGCTAACTCTCACGTTATATCAGTAGAAAATGTAAATTTTCTTTATCTTACGGATTATAAACAAATTTTATTTTTGCATGTGATTGGAGGCAAAATAAGAAAATATAATAAAAAATAAGAAAAACTTAGTTGGACCGGCATGTTCTACATGTTTTAATTTATTTAAAAGAATTATAATTATTTTACAACAAATTAAGTCATTTTGCAAAAACTTACTTGGTAATTTTAAGCTACTTAACGGCCATGCAAGAAATCAGCTCAATACATTGAATAGATTGGCGGAAAATCACTAAAAAGGAAACTCATAAAAAAAATTAATTTTGCACAAAAAGTGAAATGTTACCCTATTATTCAAATTGTGCTTTCCCAACCAAAATATCTAATTTTTTTTCAAAAAAAAAAAAGCTCAACCACCGAAAATCATGGACAAACTTCACAAATTTCAACCCTTTATGATATTTAACCCTAAAGCGATTTGCAATTGTTTGAACTCTTGCGAAAAGTTTTGCGCTGACCATTTGCAAATGTTGTGGAGAATATTAAGAGTAACTGATTTACGAGGTGTGTTCAAAAAATATGATGAATTTTAATTTTTCTCAAAAAATATTTATTCATTCATCAATTTCTATTTTATCTCCTTTAAAGTAGTCCCCCTCAGATATAATACATTTGCGTCGGCGTTTTTTTCCAATCCTCGAAGCAGTTCTGATATGCACTTTTTGGTATGTCCTTGAGCTCTCTCAGCGATTCGGTTTTCATCTCCTCAATCGTCACAAACCGCCGTCCTTTCATGGGTCTCTTCAATCTTGGGAACAGGAAAAAGTCACAGGGGCCAAATCTGGTGAATACGGTGGCTGAGGCATGATAATGGTGTTGTTTTTGACCAAATATAACCAAATATAAATATACAACGGCGCATAACTTCAAGGTAACACTCCTTATATGTATATCGTACGACCTTGTGTTAATAACTCCTGATGCACTACGCCTTGATAACCGAAAAAAACAGTGAGCAAAGCCTTGACATTTGATCGAACCTGGCGTGCTTTTTTGGTCTTGGGTCTCCTGGACTTTTCCATTGGATGGATTGGGCTTTGGTTTCGATGTCATAATCATATACCCATGATTCGTCATGAGTTATAACCCTTTTAAGCAAATCTGGATCATCGTTGACGTCACTCAACAATTCCTGACGTTGTTGCGACGGTAATTTTGGTCAAAATTTAGCAATTTTGGAACGAACTTCGCTGATATACGCTTCATGCCCAAAATTTCCGAAAAGATTACGTGGCATGAGCCAGCCGATATGCCGACATCCTCAGCAACTTCTCTAATTGTGATTCGACGATTCTTCATAACAATTTTCTTCACTTTCCCAACATTTTTACGGTTGTTGATGTGCTGGGTGTCCAGAGCGAGCGTCGTCATTCACATCTTCTCGACCTTCTGTGAAAAGCTTGTATTCCTTGTAAACATTTTTTTGTTTTTGACCAGAGTACTTTCACCGTATGCCATTGTCAACATTTCAAGAGTTTTTGTGCACTGAATTTCATTTTTTATACAAAATTTGATGCAACTTCTTTGAACCATTTTTTTCGATAGCTGAAAATCGCCGAACACGCAAAACACTTGTCTTATTTATGCCTCTCACAAACAAACTAAATATGCTATATGGATTTAACCGTGAACATATCTTCAAAACGAGTGTACCACTATAAAAAAGAGAATAATAATCGAAAGTCACCTTATTTCTTGAACACACCTCGTATTATTAATTGTATAAAAGCTGTTGGTGAAATCGCTCCATACTTTACCTATCAAATCGTCAACGGAGAAGGAATCTACTCACCTTTCTATTAAAATCTCTCAGAAGCAAAAAAGATTTTATCAAATTCTGGGAATTTAGGCTACCCATATTCTGTCCGGTCAGATTTGGGCTCTAAAAAAAGCCGAAAGCAAACAAGTACAAAATGTGGATGGTGATAAATATAATATGTAAGAAGAATTTTTACTTTACATGAAAGTACGAAAGTTATAGCTTTTGCAAAATTCACAAAAACTGCAACAGGAGGAATAATACAAACAACATATTGATTAACATTTCAGTTTTTTATTGTTGTTTCTACAGGTTTCTTGAACACAAGTTCGGAATTAGATTTGACTAATCTCCATATGTTTGCGATGTCTCAAAAACGTACAAAAGTGTCTTTAGGTGTTTGTATACCACTTTCACCCTCAGATGGCGATTACAATTTCAGTTTTCATCTTTCACGGGTTGGAAGTAGGAAAGAACTGCAGGCGATTCGATTTTCTCCAGTTTGTCACACCAAGTCACGACAATGTTTCAAAAGCATGGTTCTTCAATCAAAATTATGGTTGTCTTATTCTGCTTTGTTCAACGAGCGATATATGCGATGTCGGTCAGCGCAAGATTCACAAGACACCAATATTCTTTAATAAAGATAATGGATTCATTTCTTTTTGCGGAGTATTTTCCCTCGAATACCATACAACAAGAAATGTAGAAGTGTATAGGATTCGCCTAACTCCCAGGTAGATATTATCAATTTTGTTGATGACAGAGCAGAACAATATTGTTATCAATGTCCATGCAGCATCTCAAATGCGCAAACTTTTGTTCATCAAAACATATTACTTGTGTTTACGTGTACAGATTTTCCTTACCCTGACAGTTATACATTTTTACTTTTAAGTACACGCCCACCACGGCTAAGGAAAGAGCGTTCTAGCAGTGTAATAAAGCGGTATTCTAACTTTCAGCTACCGATCGCCCAAGCATCAGTACTCATTTTACATTCGATATATAAACTACTTATTTGAACGTTTCAAGTCCCTGTTTTGGTAAAATAATCTCCATTTTATTAACCCCAGAAATAAAAGGTAAAACCTTGCAAATAAATGATAACCATTGGATTATAAATTCTTTAACCCCCCGTGTTTCTCGTTTTCTTTCATATGAAATAAAAACACCGTCCAATCAACCCCCATATTAACAACTTGGATTTGGTCTAGTCTATCGCCAGAACCAGTTTTCCGAACATTCTCAATACTTGAGAAGGTCGTAGTAACATCTTTCATTGAAGATGATTCAAAAATTTGTTTGCCTACCTCAACTGAAGATTTCGCGTTATTCGATATCCTACTAGAAGTATTATCTTCGCAGGGAATGCCGAGCAGGGTCATGATTTCCTACAGATTTGTAGCCGACGAAAAGAAGAGTATGAGTCGATCTGTTTTTCTTGAATTTGCTGTATTTAAAATAATGTGTTATCCATTTTACGTTTTCAAGTTAAAGTTAAATAAAACATACATAAAACTATGATTTCGATGCAACTTTTATTTCTATTATGATTGGACCTTGCAATAATGAGCGAAATACAATCTCATTTAAATGTCGTTTTGAGGTGGTTTTCGAAAAAACTTTATCCGGATGCAATGACTCCTTCACTTCTGGTTTCTACGAGCCCCACATGTGACAATTTTGCTTGTTGACGTAACCATCAACTAAGAAATGAAGTTCAGCGGTGAGGAAAATTTTGTTCGATTTTAATCACCACGTTTTAACTGTTTTAACTGTTTTTACGTGTTCTTCGCTTGTTAAGCGGCTAAATCTGATGACGGCGTAGGTGAAGATACCGAAGAATACTAAGAAGGTTCCGATTGAAGATTCATACTCCCTTAAGTTCAATCTAAAATATGAACACTTCAAATCCATTTCTTGCTTTGCCAGAGAGCACCAAAACAACTGATATGAACGAGCTCCCTGTTTTGTAAATTTAAACTATTCACTAAACAAATAGCAAAATATGACAGGTATTTGAAGATAAATAGTTCGGATATTTCAGGTGCATATCCTTAAATCTTGATCCTTATTATGTTTACACTGTGTATCGACATTCGGTGTAGTCCTTTTCTTTATTATTATTATCGTTTGCATAATAACCATAATTAAGATAAACATTCGTGCACTTTGCTGGAACGGCAGAGGTTAGTATAGAAATAAAGCTTCAGTAACAAATGTTGCCTACTTGCCTACTAGAGAAAAGCTGCAAATGGTGCCGCTTACTCTCGAGTGAATAACAACCAGAAAGCTAAAGTTAGAACTTTCCTATTCCAAGTGGATATCCTTACAACATGGTAAATATAATGTGAGTCCAAACAAGAACGCAAGATTTAAATTTGGCGCCATTCGAAGTGTCGTTATTTGACATTTGAACAATTGTTATTGTTTACTAGTAGAAGGTACGAGGTTAGTAAAAATGGAGCGCTACACGAATGAACAACGCATTCTCATTGTGAAATTGTTTTACCAAAATGGTGAAAGTTTTGCGGCTACAGTTCGCAAATTTCGATCAATTTGGGATCACAATAATGCTCCAAAAGAGTCAACTGTAAAGGGATTAATGGAAAAATTTGCCAAAACTGGGTCTGTTAGTGATGTGAAGACAACAACGCGTCTTCGACCACGTCGATCGACCGAAAATGTCGCAGCTGTACGTGATGATGTCGCACAAACTCCGACCACCTCAATTCGACACCGAGCTCAGCAAATTGGTGTCTCCAAATCCACTATGCAGCGAATTTTGACGAAAGATTTGCATCTTCATGCATACCAAGTTTAATTGACTCAGGAACTGAAGCCAGCTGACCATGGACAGCGAAGCGAGTTCGTTAATTGGGTATTGGAGAGACAACATAAAAATGCTGATTTAGCCGATAAAATTAAATTAGTATTTGCAGGGGTTGTTAACATTCGAGGGATACCCGTTTCTTTCTTTTCTTACGTATTTTCATAATAATTTTACCCAATATTTAAACTGTTGCATCCAATTTTAGTGTTGGGTCTACTAACAGCCACTAAAATGACAAATGTTAGATACCTGTTTAGCTAAGATATATCGATGTCGGCATGTTATTAAGGACTCACTGGAATAACGATCTCAATATTATGTCATTTCTTGTATTTTTATTTCAATACATATTTTTTGTTTTCACATACATTTATATTATTCCCTGTGTCAAAGAAACATTTTTTGTTGCACGGTGTTATGCAAAAAAGAGCAAACTATCTCATTTGTCATAGACACTGTGGCAAATAATGCCGCAGGTTGGTATTAAACAGTTACAAAATTAATTTATTGCCAAACCATTTATAATATGCTAACTTTGTACAATAATTTATTTGTATATATTTATAAATGTTTATGCAACGCTTTCAATATGAATATGTAATGCCATAAATTGAATTGGTGATTAAAATGCATTATAGATTGGGGCATTTTTAAAAATTATCACTTTTTTTCCTCGAAATTGAGAAAATTAAAAACAGTCACAACTACTGAGCACAGTATCACACAAAAGCGTACAATGCTGTGAGCCAGCAGTAGCTCAACATTATATTGCTTGTTTATTTGCTTATTTATAGCCAGAGTAATCCTTCTAATCCTTTTGAATTAAACGCAATTGGTAAGCTAAGAAACTTTAACAATCCTATTGCCTTAAATTGTTGCCACCGTTCATGACTTTTCTAAGGTGAAACGATAATGGTAAATCATTTCTGAGATTTAGATGACACCGTATTATCTTTTACCACTCATTCAGATATTTCCAACTTTTAAATGTAAAGATTATGTAAAAGTACATGAATGAAGCCTGCACGACTGTAGACCATTATAAATTCTTTTATATTTGCTAATTCTTTGTGATCCATGAGTGGTCTAATATATATTTTAATTTTACGCTACAAACTTGAACTTCCCTTTCATTCGCGTTAGCAAAGCTCTTTATGCCATTTTCCTCCTTATTCACCAACTTCCGCGCACACATACAACTACGTGCATACACATGTAAATTTCCCATGAACGAAAACAATAGAGTCTTCCGTTTGGGACAACAGTATTTAAACAAAGCATTTTCTATGAAGATTAACAATTACAATGGTTATACTCGAACACATAGAAGAACAGAAATGAACATTCAGTACAGAAATCTCTTTCAGGTGAACTGACTTACACTTTTACAGTTTCCCAAACGAGAGGCGTAATGAATCGCTGGGGTCTTATCAAATGTTTTATAACTTACTTATCTCCATTGCTTAGAATTTTGGGAAGAAACATTGTTTTTCCCCCCATTCGACAAATTTAAATATTTGTCATTCTAAGTGACCTGGCAATGCAGCTCATTTCCATTTGCAGAACTATGTTTATTAACGGCTCAATCGTGCTAAATTACACTGCATTTTGTAGAATCGTTACCATTCATTCGTTAATTAAAAGCGATGAACTATAGAAGTTTATAGATACCGAAAGGAATCATCCTATTAAATAATACCAAAAGGAGTTATGGAATAATACCAAAAATTAACTTTCCCAGTATAAAGAAAAATTCGTTTTTGTAATGCCTACTTAAATAACCAAAAAGAAGTACTTCGTTCACCACGTAATTGGCTACAAATATTATAAACGATAAAATAGGTCGAGAATGACCTATTACATGTCGGCAAAATTACTGACTGCCTAGAAAAGAAGAGGAAGACAATCTCTTCAATATTGTTCTGAAAACCAGGAATGAATAAAAATTTTAGGAAATCCGAGGAAAAAAAGGAATAAAAAAGCGGGAGAATAAGGGGACCTAATATTTCTCTAAAATAATTATTAGCTCCGAGGTGATACTCATAGCACAGCAGAGTAAGTCCCTGTGAACTCTTGTGCTTTATAGGGAAAAAGGAGGGAAAACAAAGTTAATGAATTAGTCTTGCCAATTGCATCTTTCTCTGCCCTTTCACTTGCAGACAACTTTTACTCCTATAAAACCCTTAGGCAACATTAACTTCATTGAGCTAAGCCACAATTGCCCGAAAACCTAATTCCAGTTATTGTTGATACAGTGAAAATTTGAAATGGCAGCACGACGCTACAACTTAATGCAGTCAATGCACAATTAATTTACTTTCTCTAATACAGGGTGTCTGTCGGGAAGGTATACTACCTTGTTTGTTTATAATTTGTGGTATAATGAAAGAGAATGGATCTTATATTGATAAATGTTTTATTTAATGTCAGCAATTATGTATGGAATACAATATCAGATAAATGTCCGCTTCGTTAGCCTCACAAATGCGAGCCCTTTTGAGTAAATTTTTCATTACATTCTCACACGTGGTGTTTCATTAATTTCATCACGAATATTTTGTTTGTGTAGCTCAAGCGTTTCTGGTTTGTTTGCATAAACCTTGCTTTTCAGATATCCCCACAAAAAGCAGTCCGGAGCAGTCAAATCAGGCGACCGTGGGGCCAATCAACATCATTATTTCTTGAATTTAGTTGTTGTGGAAGGAGGTCTCGCAGTAATTCCATTGTAATCCCGGCTGCATGCAATGTGGCACCGTCTTGTTGATGCCACATGTTAATCAAGCCCAAAGCATGCAGTTGTGGTGTTAAAAAGTTTTCAATCATATCACGATATCGCTCCCCATTGACAGTAACCGTTATGCCGTTTTCAGTTTCAAAGAAGTAAGGTCCAATGATTACTCCTGACCAAATTGCACACCAGACTGTCACTTTTAATGGATGCAAAGGTGACCGATGAATAATCTGAGCTTTTTCGATTGCCCAGAACCGACTATTCTATTTATTCACATATTCATTCAGATGAAAATGTGCCTCGTCATTCATTATGATTTTTTCATAAAAATCGGGGTTGTCATGGGCGAACTGTAACATCCCATTGGCATATGTCCGGCGGCGTAAATAGTCTCGTGGAAGAAGCTCTTGTATCAACTGAATCTTAAATAGAAACAAATGCAAATCCTTGTGGAAAATTGTGGCCAAAGTTGTCATTTGAAGACCAAGCTCCTGACCACGGCGTCGAATTGAGGTTGATGGATTGTTTTGAACACTTTATTAAGCAGCAGTAATGTTTTCAGCCAATCTTGCAGTACGTTGAGGTCCCTGTTTAAACCTATCAGACCCTCTTTCTTCAAAATCATTCACTACACGATATAAGACATGCGTCTTGTTGGCACGTTGTTTCTCCCAAAAATTTCACGTAACTTTCTCGTCGTCACAGTAATCGATGATTGATTTTGATAAAATGTTTTAACGATTAAAATACGTTGGTTTATCGAATATTTTTCCATAATAAATATGCGACGTCTCTACTTCACGACTGCCAAATATAAACTGTCAAGACTAATGTTTACCAAAATGGCAGCAAAACAAAGTAGTATACCTTCCCGACGGATACCCAACAGAACTAGTGTTTCTCATTCATCAAATTGAACACAATTTTATAACATTAAGTAGGCTGGCGGTGGAAATTTTACGAAATAAATTTGGCTCCGTACACCGATGATGAGACTAACAAGACAAAATCACCTCTACAAATATGGGAACTTTTGATGTATAGGGTTATTCATTTAGTGGTTTCAAAATTGCTAGCCTGACTAGGCTGTCAGATGTTAAGTACCTATCACCAGAAATATTATTTAGTTAGTGAAAGGTTTGGCATTTACAAATATGAATCTTTTTACAACCAAAGAACGTATAAAATTAGTTAAAACTTACTACAAAAATGGTGATTCACTTTTCGTGCATTACGGGGTGGTTGTGGTTGTCATAATCGAACTACTGTGCAATGAATTGACAAGATTATAAAGGCATTTGAAGAGACTGGAGCGTTGCAGGCCTGTGCATTATCTGTTAGTGAAAGTGTGGCGGATAATCCGAATTTCAATTTAGAGCGGTATGGTCGTATAACCACTTTGTCTTGGAGATTATGAACTGGACGATATGTGGCTTCAACAAGACGGTGTCACGAGCCACACATCACGCCCGATTTTGGTTTTATTTCATAAGAAGTTTCCGGAAAGTGCAATTTCACGTTTTGGGGACGTCAATTGGCCACGAAGATCATTGCGATTTGACGCCGTTAGATTTTTGTTTGGGGCTACGTCAAAAACTGATACACAGATACGTCAAACACAGATAATTCCCAAGCCTTGGAGTATTTGAAAACAAACGTTCGTAAAGTTATCGTCGAGAAAATACCCGAAACGTACGTGAAAGAGAATTTTTCGCCAAAACTCCAAATAATGTCGCTGTAAAACCGCCATATTTACCTAATATAGCATCGTGCCACTTTTGGTTGTTTCCTAAACTACATAATATTCCCCAATCTTATTCTTGCATTCGATTGGATGAAAATTGCAATACTATGTTCACAAACTGTTTCGAGTACTTGTGATAAGATCGTGTGGCTTGCAGGAACGGCAAATGTTAGAGCAAATTTTAACTTTTTGGAAAAATTACCACTTTTACTTTCAAAAATATCTCTGACACTACACTAGATCCAATTTGATTCAAGCTGCAAAACTGGACCCGATTTGTCCGTGTCGATCTGATTGATATCATGTGAATAAATTGTGACTAAACTTCTAACTTTGTACGCGTTTTTGTTTTTAGACTCACTGATCATACATAAAAATTAAAAAATATATATCCAAAAAACAATTTCATCTACAATCGAAGTATTTTTCTATTAAGTAATGTTGCGGACATAAATACTCGGATATGATATTGTATGTACCAACTATTGTATTTCTGGCGCCAGGGCACTTTGTGACTTATGTTATATTGGAGCTTACATTTGAAAGTTTGAAATTTTGCACCGATGACGACCAGACAGTTCTGAATTTCAAAAAGCAGTCCAAAATTTAATAGTAAAATTTCAGAAATCCGATTAATGACAATTTTGCGAAAATCAGTATTATGAACTGGACGATATGTGGCTTCAACAAGACGATGTCACGAGCCACACATCATGCTCGATTTCGCCTTATTGCATGAGAAGTTTCCAGAAAGCGCAATTTCACGTTTTGGCGACGTCAATTGGCTAGCACGACCATTGCCATTGAACGCTGTGAGATTTTTTTGTGGGGCTACGTCAAAAACTGACTCATTTTCATATTTGGAACAAACGAAATTAGTATAAAAGGGAAAAACTATTGCCCGATAAAATGCATTCTATCTCGTTTATTGCGAGAAAAAAATCAATCAATCAATATGTAATATCTATCTACTGGTGTAACAATGACATTATTATTAGGGCATATTTAACGTTTTTCTATTCGGCCCTCATAATTCGTTCGGCCCTATTTGCAACCTCTACACGGATGGTAAAATTTTGCTGTGTTCTCTGTGAGATGTTGTTGGCATAATTTGTCAGAAATGTTTCATGGTTGCTATGGTTCATCATCGTCATTTTCCGTCGTCATCATAAACATCAGCATTCAAAACCAGCACATCTAAGCGAGTGCGATATCGAGGCGGAACGAAAGTTTGGTGCAGGAAACATGAAAAGGAAATTGTTTAGTTTTTGTAAATTTTATTTCATTTCCTTTCCCTCCCTTTTCACCATACAAACAAGCGAAATTTTGCGCAAGCACATTACTTTTCCGCTTTCGTTTGGAACTATTTTCAATTGCTAAACTAGATGAGGATACAGCTAGTTCTCCCCCATTGCCAGCCCTCGTTGATGTTCCTTTATATTTTGTAATTTAGGAATATTTAATTTCAATGCTGCTGTCTCTTTAAATTTACTTTACGTTTTTTTCTCATGTTCCATCTTTTTAAATGAAATCTCATTTTAGCGGCAAAAGAAAAAATAAAACAAGACATTTAATTCGCAGGCATAATGGAGATATAATGTGGCTCCCGCTTTTCTTTTTGGACGTTTTTTAGTTTTGGTAGAGGAAAATTATGTATCGCTTCTTAGAACAGGCCTGATTATTTTTTGTTTTGTTCTTGTTTGAAAAGAAGAAGTAAACTAATGTGTCCATTCACGAAGAGGCTCGCTTTTCATAATATATTGGACTAATTCGTAAAGTTTACAGAACTGAAAGGCCTTTCGCATTCCTTCTAGGTGGCTCCTTGTGGAGGCCCACCGAAGTTATTTTAAAGCAGTATACAGTAGCAGTGTGTAGATGTCGAAAAAGAATCATACCAGCTCAGAAACATTTTTAAAGTGCCGTCCAGAGTAGCAGTGCGTAGGTGCCGAAAAAGAATCAAACCAGTTCAGAAACTTTTTTAAAGTGCCGCCCTAAGTGTGTAAGAGATTATTAAAAAAAATTTACTCCATTTTATGGAAAAAACGAGCTCTGTCGATATGCTATGGATGTTGTGGATGGGAAGTGGGCGTATGTGATTTGGCCATTAATAAGCCGGTATGTCATCCTTGATAATTCATTTACATTAATTGTAACACGTATTGTGATAAAATTGGTGTTAAAACCAGCACACAAATTTCAACCAGGTGAACTGACTTACATATACCTACACCCAAAATGTTGGCATTCAACCCTCTGTTACGTTGGAGGAAAATTGGATTATGGTGATGATCCAGAAATAATTGTAATAGAATTATTCCGCTTGCACCATTTAAATTTATATAGATTTGCAAAGGGCCTGTAGTCAAGGGTGGGATTATTGAGTAATACCATGTGTTTAAGGATATATCATAAATACAATTCCATATTAAGGATATACTTAGCAACAATATTTTTCATGTTGTCTATCGAGAAAGATGTTATGTGAAATAAAATATTTTCGAAAAACAAACGTGAAAATTGGCTTAATAATAAGAACTGTACGAGTACATGTGAACCGAACCCTTTGTTTATTTGCATACAGGTTCGAATGATGCCTTAAAGTACGAGTACGAGCTCCTCATAAAACATCGACAGAAACAATAAAAGGAGCGGAATTATAGTGCTCCGTTTAGAAATTATAGATGGGCCACTAACCTTTGCTAAACTTGCCAACATGCATATATATATGGACGTGGCAGTGCAATCCATTTTTATGCGCAGATTTGTGTTTACTAAATGCCTGATGCGTCGTCCTATGATAAATCAAAATAAGTAGAATTGAGTGAAAGATGTGAATCACGGGAATTAACAGGTTAAATCAGGTAATTTGTGAAGTGCATTATTATACGACTAATTTTTTTAAAGCTTTATTACTGCACATAATAATACAATACAAGGAAATAATTTCGTAGAAGAATTTCTGAAAATCAGATAATTTTTATGGAAGGTACAAGAAGGGATATCACGATCCGGACCATTTTCATTCTCATACTATACTTTGACAAACGCTGAACGTGTATCAAATCTGCCTAAATTTGCTGCAAACGAGTATAAAATATGAAACAATAAATTTGTGATTCAAATTGGAGTTACGAGTTACAGGCGCAATAGAACGTGCATATATAAAAAATAGATTAAAAAATAAATACAAAAGGTATGGTTAAAATAAATCTAAGGCATTGTAGAATAATAAATGGAGTTTATTTTTTGAAAATAACATCATCTAAATGGTGACCCTCTCTACGACGGCACTCCTCTAACCGCAAACGAAAATTATTGAAATCTTTCTTCAGTAATACTGGTGTAATGGCTGCCATTGCACCACGGATATTCTCCTTGAGCTAAACGATGTTTCTTGGATTATTACTGTAGACTTTGTGGTTGAGGTGTCCCTACAAAAAAAGTCAAGAGGCGTTAAGTCTGGACTACATGGGGGCCATGGGATATCACCTCTTTTCGAAATCAGTGTGCCAGGGAACATCTGCTTCACCACCGCCATGGAGTCATTTGGTGTGACAGGTAGCTCCATCTTGTTGGAACCAAGCTCTGGAATTCACTATTCTTGAACTTTCAATTTCTGGAGCCAAAAATCCGTCCAACATCTCAACATAGCGTTCCGTATTAACCGTGACGTTTTGGCCCCGCGCATTTTCAAAGAGAAAAGAACCAATTATTCCTCTGCCAGAGATTGCTGCCCATACTGTCACTTTAGGACTATGCGATGGTTTCTGGTGTTTGATTTTGGGATTTTCACTGTTCCAGTAACGACAATTTTGACGGTTTACGAACCCATTCATAAGGAAATGGGCCTCGTCAGAGAAACGAATATTGTCAAAATTGGAAAATCGATTAAGCATTTCATTAGCAAATGCGAGCCTTGCAATGAAGTCAGACTCTTTCAATTCTTGTGTTAATTGCACAAGCTGCTTATATGGATGCAGTTTAAGGTCCAATGTTAAAATTCGTTGCAAACTTCTTCGCGATAATTGTAAGGCAGACGATCTCTTGCGAGTCGACATTTGTGGATTTCCTCGTACTGACTCCATAACTCTCTCAACATTGTCTTTGGTCCTAGATGTTCTTGGGCGACCATTTGCTTGTGGTTTAAATGTTGAACCGGTCTCTCCAAAACGCTTTACCCATATTTTAATTAAATTAGCACTCGGAGCTTCACTAATTCGCCATAGTCCATATTCAGCACAATATAGTCGCCTAGTAGCAATATATGAACGAGAGTTCTCGTAAAATGCGCGCACGCAAAATGCGCGACGCTTCCCGTCGAAGTGATTCATAGCGATTAAAACTCCATGAGCCCGCCAACCCAACGATGTAAGTGCACAAAAACACTTAAAATATTGACAGTGGCATACGGTGAGTGTACTCTAATCAAAAAAAAAAAAAAAAAAATGTTTACAAGTGGTACAAACTTTTCCCAGAAGGTCGAGAAGATGTGAATGACGACGCTTGCTCTGGACACCGCAACACATCAACAACCGATGAAAATGTTTAAAAGTGAAGAAACTTGTTACGGAGAATCGTCGAATCACAATTATAGAAGTTGCTAAGGAAGTCGGCATATCGGTTGGCTCATGCCATGCAATCTTTTCGGAAATTTTGGACATGAAGCGTGTGGCAGCGAAGTTCGTTCCAAAATTGCTGAATTTGGACCAAAAACAATGTCGCATGGGCATCGTTCAGGAATTGTTAAATGACATCAACGTTGATCCAGATTTGCTTAAAAGGATCGTAATTGGTAACCAATCATGGGTATATGGTTATGCCATCGAAACCAAATCCCAATCGTCCCAATGGAAGAGTCCAGGAGAGCCAAGACCAAAAAAGCACACCAAATTGGATCAAATGTCAAGGTTTTGCGCACTGTTTTCTTCGATTACCATAGCGTAGCGCATCAGGACTTATTAGCACAAGATCATACGGTAAATAAGGAGTATTACATTGAAATTATATGGCGGTTGCGTAAAATAGTACGAAAAAAACGCCCGGAATTGTGGAAAAAAATTCATGGCTTTTGCATCATGACAATTCTCATCTTTGCTTGTAAGAGATTATTTGGCCACAAGCAACACAGTTATCATGCCTCAGCTAACGTATTGACTAGATTTGGTCCCCTTCGACTTTTTCCTGTTCCCAAGATTGAAGAGAAGCATGAAAGGACGGCGTTTTGCGACGATTGAGGAGGTAAAAACCGAATCTCTGAGAGAGGACATACCGAAAAGTGCATATCAGAACAATTTCGAGGATTGGAAAAACGCTGGCACAAGTGTATTATAACTGAGGCGGACTACTTTGAAGGCGACAAAATTGAAATTGATGAAAACATTTTTTTTTCTTTTCAGAAAAATAAAAATTCACCTTTTTTTACACACCTCGTATACCTCCAATCCTGCGGGTGTAGGTGTAATGAAACAATGTATTTATGCTTGACTTGTGCTCTTCATTGAGAATATTTTCGTACCGCAGTGCAAAACTTCTCAATTGTTTTGTGAAGTTATAGGCCCTTAAGCTGAGAAAGATTGTATGTTGGCGAATACCGAATTTTTATTTTATTATAATGCTTGGACCTTGCCATTATGTACGAATCAGAATGTCATTTAAATGACCGCATCTGGATTGGCGGCAGTGGATCCTTTTGAGGTAGTTTTCGATCACTACTTCGCACATGTCGGTCGGTATCTCGGCGATAACATGACGAATATTGGTTTTCAAATGCTCTAACGTTTGGGGATTATCCGCGTAAACACGTGCTTTGACGTATCTCCACAAAAAAATTTAACGGCGCCAAATTGCATGATCTTGGTGGCCAATTGACGTCACCTGGACGTGAAATTACGCATTTTGGAAACTTCTTATGCAATGAAGGCAAACCAGACCACATCTATAACGCCTCCAGTAATCGCGAAAAGAAGTGCCCACGTTTCAATCATCACTTTTGCAGTAAGTTTTAACTATCTTTACATGTTCTTCTGTTGTTAAATGGTCTATATTCTTAAATGACAAACCTTTTACTAAATAAATAACACATTAGATGTTAGGTATTTTACAGCTGACAGCCTTGCCAGATCAGCGATTTTTAAGCCATTAAATGGATAACTTTATATTATATTTTATCATTTGCAACTTTATTGAACAACTCACGCCTGTTAGCTTATACAGGCTAAGAATTGACTTTAATTTTCAGCATAGTCTCCAACGACGTAAAATTACCATTTTCTTTGTATCTACTCATGCAGAAAAATGCAACTTAACTCTGTGAGATTCCCACGCGGTTAAATGTACGAGTATATTCACTTATGCCTCCCTAAGAGTATTAAGTTTTTAGCACTTGCAAGTGCCGCCATCACAGACGACATCTGCATCTGAAGTAAAAGTAATATGTATCATCATATTCACCAATACATGCAGCGATTGCTTCAGCTCCAGCCATTGAAAGTTCTTCTTTTGCTTGTATTCAAATTTCGCAGGAATCGTCTCCGTTATGTTTCTTTGCAAGTCCATAGCGATACTTGTTGGTCGTGTAAGTCTCTGTGGGCCTGTTTGAAAATCTTTTCATTTCCGTTGTAAAAGATTTGCAGAGTTAAGAGAATCACTGAGCTGTAAAGCGCAGTTCAATGTTCGCATTTACACCAGTTCAGGCAAACGTATTATGTCGGTAATATATGACAGAATACAATTTTAATTAAAATGTTCTTATTTCAATTACAATTTTCTTATTTCAATTATACTATTATAATATGTAATTGCTCAAATACCCGGCATATTAATAAAACTGGGTTTCAAGCAATTTGATAAAGAATATTTTAGAAAATTGGTTTTACGACAATTCAACCAAAGGTGATTCGAATTAAAGCGGTTTTATTGAGAAAATAGCACAAATTGATACTACTACTAAAGCTTTCCTTATTATTAAGCTATTCCTTAGTATTATTTAAGTTAAACGCTAATAATTTGCCAACAGTTGTGCAACATCGCCCAGTACCACCGAATTTGAATATTCTGCTATCATTAAATTAATAAAAATTAAACTAATTTTTAAATTATTAACAATTTTCGAAGTCTTGCCTACCACAGCGATTATAATTTGTTCCAATATGATGTATCAGTTTTGTTACAATAGTTTTCAATTTTCGAAACGTAAAGCCACGAAATTTAGAAATAAGTATTCTGGGACAACATTTCAAATTTATTCTGAGTTCTCTTAGTTTTGGTACTGATTTCATAAACTAAAATTTTTGTAAGAGAGAGTGGCTTCAGGTTTTTAAATTTGACTCCAGTTTTATAGATATTTTGAAAAACTACTGATAAATTGAATTAAGTAAATATTTATGAGCATAATTAGAAACGCCCATTTGGATGCATTTTTGTGATTTTCAATGAAAATATATGTTAAGACCAAAAATGCTTACGCTACTAAAAGCTCTTATTTCTCGTTGGTGACAAAAAGTGCAGGCAGAATTCAAAGAATTCTGTGGCGGATGTTGGTTACGCAAAGCAATTGTGCATCGTCGACACTTTACAATAATCACAAACACATATTTATACTTGTTCGCAATTTTATTATTCATTCTGAATACTGAATCACAATAAGGCGGACGGCTAAGTCTTATAAATAAAAAATAATGTGTTAATTATTTAACTTATATATCATTTAATAGAACAAAAACTGTAACACTCAAAAAGAAGGCCTTTAATGTATCAAAATTCATTTGATAAATTGTACTATGTGATCTATCATGCTGAATGCGCTATGTTTGTCTGTATGACAGGCCAGCTGCCAAACATGATCACTTTCTTAAATCTCTGTACAACTTTCTAACACGTTTCACAACCAAATATATTGTAACATCTTAGCTGTGCATTGAAAAGGGAGCACATTGGCTTGGCGATTTTGGTACCCCAGATACAAATCGATTACTTTCACAATTCAGTCTTTCCTTTGCAATTTCTTTCTTTCTAATTGGAGGACTGTCATAGTATAAATTTCTAAGTATTTCATTGTTTTATAATTCCTATTAAAAGCCAAAACAAATCAGACTTTTTAATTAAATCCTTTCTGAGGCCGATCTTATGAAAAGCCAATCTAACCCATATATACTATGATTTTTTAAGATTTAAGGTTTTCAGGTTGGCAGCACTGGTTGGTAATGGCATTCAAACGTCATCTGTCAAAGTGAAAAGTGTAGAATATACTCTGCCATTTCACCATGGAAAGACTAACAAACGAGCAACAATTGCAAATCGTCGTTGAATTTTATTATCAAAATTCGTGCTCTGTGACAAATGCGCGTCGTTTGATATGACCACTTTATGGTCGTCATAATCGTCTTGCTGAATCAACTGTTCGTGCTATTATCTCCAAATTTCGCACCAAATTTACTTTGTTGGACACAAAACCGTCGACTCGCATGCGTAGAGTGTGCATCGATGAAAATATTACAGCCGTAGCGAGTAGTGCTAATGGCAATCGTGAAATGTCAATTCGTCGCTATTCTCAGCGATTAGGCATGTGTTACTCAACCACGAGGAAAATTTTACACGTCGATTTGGGTTTGAAAGCCTATATAATTCAACTCACGCAAGAATTGAAGCCGAATTACCTACCAGCAATGTCTAATTTTTGGTGAATGGGCCTTACATCCGCTGTTTTATCGAAAAATTGTGATCAGCGATGAGGCTCCTTTCTTGCTGAACGGATACGTACACAGGCACAACTGTCGCATCTGGAGTGATGAACAGCCACATGCCATACATGAATTACCGATGCATCCCGAAAATACGACAGTCTGGTGTGGTTTATGGGCTGGTGGCATTATCGGTCCATTTTTCTTCAAAGACGACTGGGGAAGAAACGTTACCATCAACGGCTAACGAGCCACGATACGCGATTTTTTTTTTGCCCAATTGGATGAGTTGAACTTGGTTGACATGTGGTTTCATCAGGACGGTGCAACCTGCCACACTGCTCGTGAAACAATAAATATGTTGAGAGATAAATTTGGTGAGCAGCTTATCTTTCGATTTGGCCCTGTGAGTTGGCCTCCAAGATCTTGCGATGTAACGCCTTTTGATTGCTTCTTGTGGGGTTATGTCAAGTCGTTAGTTTATGTGGACAAGCCGAATACTACTAAAGCCTTACAGGATAACATAACACGCGTTATTTGTAGAATACAGGGCGAAATGCTCGAAAAAGTGACAAAAAATTGGACCTTTCAAATTTACATTTTGAGACGGAGCCGCGGACAATATTTATATGAAATTATCTTTAAAAATTTAATGGCAAAAAACAATTTATCGATTCCAATAAAAAATTTTAATATATGATGCAAATTTGAGTGTTTTTTTTTCGATTTTTAAAAAAATTACGATTAAAAAATCACCCAAAACTTTAAGTACATATCTTTGACTCAATGGCACCAAAGTTCATAAAATTCTTCTTAATTTCGTATCTAAATTCTATCAAAATTTGGCACATATCAAAATTTGCTAAACTTACGTTTAAGAATGAAAATGTACTGCATTGCCGTTCTTCTGGCAATATTTTCCAAACAAATAGAAAAATGTAACCGTAATGAGGTGTTCTAGTAATTTCTAAAAAGTAAGTTGTAGTAAAAAAGATTTCTCTTCATTATATGGTCAAACAAAAAAGTTGACTAGAAAACTACGCTTTTTTAAGTACCAATAATTTAAATTACGTAATTTACATCAAGCTTATATAATACATTCGACTGGATTAAATGCAGTAAAATTGAACACTCATTAAAGGACCTAAATTGCTTTAAATTCATTTTCCCATCCTCCAGTGCGCCTTTACCATATAATATATTAATTTTATAATAATTCAGATGACTTTATCTTCAGCGATTTTTTGAAGGTGATGATACAATTTTGTTTCTTCTGCCACCCTTTTATCCCTCGAAAGGTACAGCTTTTAAAAAGTCAACTTTGTGGTATATCTGCGTATTAAGAGGAATACTCTACTCTAACTATATGAATCTCGATTCAGGCATTTGTTATGGACGATGGAAGGTTGCTCATTTCTTTAGTTTCATGATTTACCTTCTGAAGGTAGGTCAACGTAGTAAAATGAATGTATCCTTATAACTTCATGATTCATGTTATTCAACTATATGAATGCATTATTGTTATCCAACTATATGAATCTAGCTCATAAAGGAGAATACTATAGAGAAATGATCTCGCTTAAACTAAATTTATATTATGCTTGAAAGCCCCCAGTGGTGTTATTATAGATGCCATTGACATTGGTTTTATACACCTAATAATTGGTAAATGCAATGGATTTGAATCAAAGTAGCATCAAGCTCTATTAAACAGGAAACATTTGCTTGAGCCCATTAATCGAACATTGTATTTTTTTGTATTCCAGAGAAAGATAATTTCTCTATAATAACTCAACCACTATGATCTAGCTTCAACAGTTTGTCAAGAACAATGATACCATTTTCATACTCTCCCGTCCGCATTTTGCTTCCTGACTAAATTTCAAAAATCTTATCACACGCTTGATTTGAGAGGACGCCAAGTTGCTCTAACTTTAGTCCTTCGAGCCGTAGGATATATAGATATATTCTCTCTTAACACGTTTTTCTGCTAACGGAATATACGATATGCTTTAAGTTACTAATGGCATTACAAAAGATTTGAAATTATACGACACATGCTTTCGCACACCAAATTGTAGCCACAGTCCTGGGCATGGGCACTTTTCCCAGCTGAAGCCAAGGTTTAAAAACAAGTATAGTATAAACACTGACTTTGAACGTCGTTCATTTACTTTCCCAGCAAGCATTTGACTAAACAGCATTTGTCTAAACTCCAGCAAGCATTTGATTTGTACAAAATGTGTCTGCGTTCAATTTAATTGTAGATAAAAACAAAAATACATGAGGTATTATTGAAGAATTATTTGCATTTGAAAAATCGGTCTTTATATTTGGGGCTGATTAATATGGAACATGTAGATATATGGTCGAAAAAAATAAGTACAACTGCTTATTTTTGCTTTATGTTTAATTTTAGTTACTTTAACGGAAAGTAAACATGACAATTCTTTTTTATTTAAATAACTTTAATATGGTAATGCCTTCAAAAGTTAAAAAAAAAAAAACAGGGGCTTCCCCGTTGTTGTCATTGTGAGTTAGTTTTGTTTAGATGTGATTTCAGTACTTGGTCAAAATAATAAATACATTGCTCAATTCTTTAATATTTCCGCAGTCTGCTGTAGTCTTTTTGGAAAGGCAATTTATTTTACTGTTGTTTATCATTATTCATAACAAAATATTTTGTTAAAAAAAATAGCCATGGGTCGAAAAAGTCATTGTTCTCCGTAGGAGAGAAAAATTGTTTCAAGACTAAGATAAAGTGGCCAAAGTCTTCGTTCTATAGCAGAAACTATGAATCGGTCGCTATTTTTTCTACAAAATGCTTTCAAGCCTAAAAAGTCCGTCGAAACTCGCGGAAGATCCAAAAAAACTTCAAAAACAACAGATTTCCATATTGTAACACTTGCGAAGAAGGACCCGTTTGTGTCTTCAAGATAGATTTTAGCAGAAATTGGAAATGTAATTTCATCACGAACAGTTCCGCGTAGACTACAAGAAGCACATTTGCCAAGACGGATAGCCAGAAGAGTTCCTTTGCTTGGACCCGTTTGTGTCTCCAAGAGCGATTTTAGCAGAAATGGAAAATGTAATTTCATCGCGAACGGTTCGGTGCAGACTACAAGAAGCACATTTGCCAGGACGGATAGCCAGAAGAGTTCCTTTGCCTAGACAAAAAAATTTAAAGACTAGATTGGCGTTTGCAAGAAGGCATTCCAATTGGTCCAGAGGAGACGGTGAAAAAAAAAATGGCGGAACATTTTGTGAAGCGATGAAACAAAAATTAATGTATTTGGAAACGACTGCGCCCGGAATTTTCGACGCCCTAAGGGTAAGGAATTCCATGTTCGCTTTACTAAGAAGACGGTCAGGCACGCTGGCGGCAACATTATGGCCTGGGGTTGTTTCTCGTAGTATGGTGTCGGTTCGATACACCGAATTACCGACACTAAGACCATATTCCACTACAAAGATATCTTGGAAAATACGATGTTGAACTATACTGTGGAAAGTATGCCTCTTAGGTGGACATTCCAGCAGGATAACGATTCGAAGCATACTTCTAAGTTGGTAAAGGATTAGTTTCAAGATAATAATGTTGCCCTTCTTGACTGACCAAGTTAACCTCCGTACTTAAATCCAATCGAAAATCTTTGGCAGAGTAGAAACAAAGAATTGGAATAAAGGTTCTCAAAATAAGGATTAGTTATGGAATTTTGTTCAAAAAACTTGGTATGAAATACCAGTAGAAACCTGCAGGAAGCTTATTGCCAGCGTGCCAAAAAAGTCAACAAAATAATTGAAAACAAAAATGGATATACCGGATTTTAACGAAACTTAGCCAATTTAGCTGAAAAAAAACTTGATTGTTTTTACTTTTTTGCTTATTTTAACTAAATGTACTTTTGTGTTTCTCCAATGATTTTTGATTAATTTCTTACTTTTTGAAAAATACTGAATTTAATTTTTGTTTTTTGTTATTGTTTTAGCATTTATGTTATTTGTAATGTTAAAATAAAAGAAATTAGTATTTGTTTTGTCTTTTATTTTAAATTTCTGTAGAAAAAAAATATATATAGAGGGTGTACTTTTTATTTTGACCATTTGTGTATAATCCTCAGACATGTGTTGTTTCTGTATGTGGTTTCAAGATAAATCAGTTAAATTTAGAAGATTGGCGGCGTCCACCATCAGATAGAATTCGACAACTTCTAAAACATATATGGTTAGAATATATCTTGTACTTAAAACGCTTCCTTCCGTGCTTGTTTTGACCCTTTAGTTTTAAATAATATCCAAAAATTTCAAATTTAAGCCAAGGCAACAAGCCAACTTAATTTTCTTATTGCATTTGCATATAATTTTTATTAGAAGAAGATATTTTTAAAACATCCGCACACTGCAATGTAAAATATGAAATAATTTGTAATAAATAGTATCCACTCTAACTTCTAACTTCTCAGTTTCTGCTGGTATTAATTAATTTATAAAATATATATTATAGTTTATACATTAATTAGTATTTTACAGATTTTTTTTTGCTATAATTTTAACAACCTTTCCTATACAGCAGATAAAAATATGTAAAATTTCATAATCGCAAACTTTCTTAATACATCTATTAATTAAAGTTCACTACTTCGTATATACATGAATGTAAAAGAATATTTGAGGAAATTAGTTCCCCTAACCCTGATACTAACTTTCATTTCCAAAATTTCCATGCATTTGGATTTTACATCAACTGATGCACAGGCAGCATTCTGACACATGTTAAACTGCGGCAGTTCTCGTTCTACATACCTTCCTGCCCGTCAAAAGGAGCGTATTTGAGTTAGTAAACCTCATTAGAATGCCGCGAACATGAGCATAATTTGCTAACACAATACAGGGTAATAAAATAAAACACTCGCTTTTTATCCACAAATGTCGGGGAATGGTGGAAGACAGCGCAACACGATAACATAAAAAAAGGAATCAAATGAATGAAGTGAAGACAAAAAACTCAACGATTATGTTTGTTATGTACACAAGCAAGGAGCAGCTACATCATTACAAAGGCTTTGCATGAATGCGTGTATTCCAATAGAGTCTTGAGTTTAGGATCCCGTAGAATAAGATTACTCAAAATGTAGTAATTAATGTATGCCAGCTTCTTCAAATATGAAAATATATAATAAATAAACAAATAAATAACTAAATACACAAATCAATAAATAAATAAGTAACTAAATAAATATTATAAATATCTTAAATATACAGGGTGGCGCAATAGAACGTGCATATTTAAAAAATAGATTAAAAAATAAATACAAAAGATAAGGTTAAAATAAATCTAAGGCATTGTAGAGTAATAAATGGAGTTTATTTTTTAAAAATAACATCATCTAAATGGTGACCCTCTCTACGACGGCACTCCTTTTAACAGCAAACGAAAATTATTGAAAACTTTCTTCAGTAATACTGGTGTAATGGCTGCAATTTCACCACGGATATTCTCCTTGAACTGAACGATGTTTCTTGGATTATTACTGTAGACTTTGTGTTTGAGGTATCCCCACAAAAAAAGTCAAGAGGCGTCAAGTCTGGACTACGTGGGGGCCATGGGATATCATCTCTTTTCGAAATCAGTCTGCCAGGGAACATCTGCTTCACCACCGCCATGGAGTCATTTGATGTGTGACAGGTAGCTCCATCTTGTTGGAACCAAGTTCTGGAATTCACTATTCTTGAACTTTCAATTTCTGGAGCCAAAAATCCGTCCAACGTCTCAACATAGCGTTCCGTATTAAACGTGACGTTTTGGCCCCGCGCATTTTCGAAGAAAAATTGAAATTATTCCTCTGCCAAAGATTGCTGCCCATACTGTCATTTTAGGACTAGGTTTCTGGTGTTCGATTTTGGGATTTTCACTGTTCCAGTAACGACAATTTTGACGGTTTACGAACCCATTCATAAGGAAATGAGCCTCGTCAGAGAAAAAGATATTATCAAAATTGGAAAATCGATTAAGCATTTCATTAGCAAATGCGAGCCTTGCTATGAAGTCAGACTCTTTCAATTCTTGTGTTAATCGCTTACATGGATGCAATTTAAGATCCAATGTTAAAATTCGTTGCAAACTTCGTCGCGATAATTGTAAGACAGACGATCTCTTGCGAGTCGACATTTGTGTATTTCCTCGTACTGACTCCATAACTCTCTCAACATTGTCTTCGGTCCTAGATGTTCTTGGGCGACCATTTGCTTCTGGTTTAAATGTTGAACCGGTCTCTTCAAAACGCTTCACCCATATTTTAATTAAATTAGCACTTGGAGCTTCACTAATTCTCCGTAGTCCATATTCAGCACAATATAGTCGCCTAGTAGCAATATGTGAACGAGAGTTCTCGTAAAATGCGCGACGCTTCTCGTCGAAGTGATTCATAGCGACTAAAACTCCATGAGCCAGCCAACCCAACGATGTAGGCGCCCTCCCGCCCCCGCCTTTTCTACCCCGCGAAAAAAGATGATGCAATATGCACGTTCTATTGCGCCACCCTGTACAAATAAGAAAATAACGAAACGAATAAATAAATAAATAATGAAATTTTTGAGTAGTATTTACTTTAATTTATGCATATTGTGATTTACTTAATAGTTTCGAACTGTAAGATTGCTAACTAAAATAATTGGACTGATTTAACTAAGAAAAAGCTTTTGCAACTGGGATCGATATCATTCAGCATTAAATTTTTTTTTCATTATTTTTATTTTCCTTTATTTCGCCCATGTTTAGTGCACTTTAATTTGAGAGTTATAAGTTAATAGTTATTAGCTTACTTTATGTTATATTCAAAGTTATATTTTGATTTTGTTTTCTACATTTTCAAATTTTAATTGGAGTAGTATTTATTTTATGCATTTTGTAATTTACTTAATATTGGCCAAGATACTTCAAACTACAAAGTTTGTTAAATAAACGAAACAAAACGAAAATAATATAGCATTCCATAAATTCGGTACTCTATTAAACAATTTAGTATTTGTTAGCTTTAACTCAAGGAAGAAATGAAAACCATTTCTTCTGCCACAAATGAAATAGTGCAACGGTGGAAAATTCCTTTAAAACTCAAATTGGTATAAGAGAGATAAATATAGAGATAAATATACATAAATCAGTTGAAATTGGAGGACGATCAGACGCCAGAAACTTGCTGAAGTTTATGAATAGTTATTAATTTTTGTCCACTAATTTGATAACAAAACGTTATTGAGTCAATAAAAAGTTTACCAGTTGTAAATTCTGTTCTTCTTTTCATGTTTATCAGTTTCATTTAAATGAAGATATGTTAATATCAATCCTCAGCTGGCCACAGAGTTTCAACATAATATCAGGTGAAAAATTTACTACAAAATCTAAGTTGGACTCTCAATCATTCAATTGGAAGTAATCAGAATTTGTTGCAAACAGTTCTCAAACAGTTCACGGCTTCGGACGAATATCGCCTGGTAATGTCATTTAACATCTGTCTTGTAGTAGCTAAAATGGTAATACGACATGCTCGAATATCCTAAATGGCACGTTAGCATTGTTTCCTCTTAGGTAAAAAGATAATATCAGTTTCCGAAATTCAACTTTTTATGCCAACTTAGTGGCTGTTAGCTACGCAGACAATACGAGCAAGTGCGGCAGCCTACTGAGATGCATAAATGGAAGAAAGAAATGAGACTCTCCAAAATGATGACGAACCACGGCATCGTTACATGGACTGCGAATTGTTTTCAAAGATCTTGCATCTTATCAGGCGCCTCTACATGATAGAAAGATATCGCCATTATCTAGGATTTATAACAATTCGGACAAGGTTGCAAAATATGCTTTTATTACAACAGAGGCAATAAAACATGAATTCGGATAGAACTCGGTTTAAAGGGTGTCCCGACAAGATCGCAAGATTTAAATTTAGCGCCATTCGAAGTGTCATTGTTTGACATTTAAGCAATTGTTATTGTTTGCTAGTAGAAGGTACGAGGTTAGTAAAAATGGAGTGCTACACGAAGGAACAATGCAATCTCATTGTGAAATTGTTTTACCAAAATGGTGAAAGTTTTGCGGCTACAGTTCGAAAATTGCGATCAATTTGGGGTCACAATAATGCTCCAAAAGAGTCACAATAATGCTCCAAGAGAGTAAAGAGATTAATGGATAAATTGGACAAAACTGGGTCTGTTAGTGTTGTAAAGACGACAACGCGCCTTCGACCAGGTCGATCGACCGAAAATGTTGCAGCTATACGTAATGATGTCGCTCAAACTCCATTCACCTCAATACGACACTGAGCTCAACAAATTGGTGTCTCCAAATCCACTATGCAGCGAATTTTGACGAAAGATTTGCATCTTCATGCATACAAAGTTCAATTGACTCAGGAACTGAAGCCAGCTGACCATGGACAGCGATGGGAGTTCGTTAATTGGGTGTTGGAGAGACAACTTGGAAATGCTGATTTTGCCGATAAAATCATCTTCAGTGACGAGGCCCATTTCCATCTTGATGGCTTCGACAATAGGCAGAATTTTCGCACTTGGGGTGAGGAAAATCTTCGAGTGATTCACGAGAAGCAAATGCATCCTCAACGTGTCACTGTGTGGTGTGGATTTTCGCCTGGAGGAATTATTGAACCTTTTTTTATGAAAATGGGGCATGTCAAGCGCAAACAGTCAATGGTGTTCGATATCGTGAAATGATAACCAGTTCTTTCGTGCCTAGAATTGAAAAAATGAATGTGGAGGGCATATGGTTTCAACAAGATGGCGCCACATGTCATATAGCCGGAGAAACAATTCAATTGCTGCATCAGTCATTTAAATCATGTGTTATTGCTGGAACACCCTTTATGTTATATATATATATTATTATTATATATTATATATGTATATATATCGTCAGCTTCATATCTTTCACGCATTAATTTTAGTAAAATTCGGCATGCGCTGAGCGTTTGATATAGCAGTGTCTCAAAATGATAACTGAGTACATTGTCACACCTGTTCTGGTACTACTCACGCAAGTTAACCGATTTTTCCAAATTTATCCATTTCGCTGTAACTTTCAACTATAGGTTGGCGCATAAGTAACGCTAAGATTTGATCAGTGAATACATTTTTTGTTGAAGTCTTTTTTTTCGCCTCTTTACAGAATTAACTGAATAATACTTGGGAAGTTTATAATTTAAAGTCTCAACACAGATCAAAGAACCAAAGTTGTTAAATTTTACTTTGAAAGTCAGCATTCGATTATTCAAATCATATCGAAATTTCTTTCATATTGGAATGCTGCAGCGCTCTAACAATTTACCGATTGGTTCAGCGTTTTGGGCAACAAGGGGCTGTCTGTGATCTTCAGCGTGCTGGAAAACCTCGTGCGGTTTAAAATAAAGTGACCATTGCGCGAGTGCAAGAAAGTATTGAGGAAAACCCCAAAATTTCCACCAGGCGACGTTCTCAGCAGTTAGATATGTCTGGGCGGTCTTTGCAAAGAATTTTACATATGTTACATCTTTTCCCATATAGGATGCAGTTGGTTCACGAGGTAAAACCAAATGATGCATAAGAACGCATTCAATATAGTCGCCGTTAACGTTACTTATGCGCCAGCCTTTAGAAAGACATAGTTATCTACATTTTTGTCCACTAGATTCCTTTATAATTCTCTATAGAATAATGGAAATATCGTTCAAAGAGCCCTTCCGGTACCTCCCATACAAATGACCGATTTAACCACCTTATTCTTATTTTCATATCTTTTAGTTAGTTGTATTAAACTCTGTCAATATCGCCATATCTTGCCTTAAATAAATTAGTTTCTAAAACCAAAAATAGGTGACGCTGTCATGCCCATTCCGTTACATTTCTCAGAAAGCGTCCTTTTCACTGAAATTTGATTTTCCAATGTAATCCATAATTCGTGGCCTGAAGTTAATTAAATTTTTGTCAGTTATATTGCGTTATATAAAATGTGAGAAAATCGACGCCCTCTCTGGAGACTCCAATACAAATTACCTTGTTTAACTTATATATTCCTTGATTCCCACCTTTCATTCAATTGCGCTATATTCGGTGTTGCGAATGAAAGTAGACTGCAGCGAGGCTGTGCCCCATACAAAGTAGTCAGTTTAGCAAAAAGTTCGTGAGACCTCTACATTTCCCAAACAGAAGACTTGTGAAAGTTACAATTTTGCTTCTTTTATTTTACTTTAATTCAAGTATTTTATCTAGCACGCTCCTCCTGAGATCACTCATCCTTCTACAGCAGGTACATATATGTATGTTCATCTGACTGAAATTTCTGTACTGATACACTTATAGATTGGATTTTCCTAACCACCCCATTATGCAGCATTATCGCTATACAACTTTTCCATTATTTATTCAGTATGCTTAGAAAATACATATCATGTTAAACACTTTAAACAATTAATTATTTACTTGTCCTAGAGAATAAGTATTCAACAAACATAAAATGTGCGCCTCCCTACAGCCAAACTCTTTTCATACGTAAACATGAGCGTATAAAAGGATTACATTTAATGAAATAAAATGAGCAAAGAATTAACACAATAGACACGTGACAGTTCTTTTTTGTTCCCATTTGTTGTCTTTTTTACTTTTCTCATTTCTTTACTTCCTAACAAACCACATTCACATGAGTATGTGCTACTATTTGTATGTGCTAACAAGTGCCAGGATACGCATGTATGTGTGTATTAGTTAGTGTAAGTGCTGCTGTTTAGCATGTGTACATGTGTGCGTGCGTGTGCGCCACACATTTGTGTGTAACAAATTTTCCTTTTTATATTGAAAATTATTGTGCAATTTGAAATTATTTACGATCTAAACGTATAAAACTTCCCATACAAGAAGACGAGTTTCAAGCAATAAACATGTAAAAAATTATTATTGTTTACAATCCACTTAGAAAATGCCATCACAAACAGCCCACGGAGTTAATACGAGCGAGGAGTAAACGAGGCTTCTGCCACTTTCGAGTGTAACAGCCCGTGTTGCGCTGGCAATAAAAGAAATTAAGTATGTAGTCATGTAAGCTATTTGTATCCTTACAAAAATGGCCTTGCATATATTTACGCACATGTATGTATAATCGTTCTTTATGCGTCGACATAATTTGTTGAATGTGATGAATTCCTAAACAGGCGATGTTCTTGTGTTCCATTCACAGCCACCGCTCAGTGGGTGTGGCTATGTGGCTTGAAGTTCATTACGAAGTGCGTGGAATAAACATTAACTATAAGGATGTTGTATGAATCTGCAGTTATGCCGCATTTAGACAATTTCAGGGTTATTTTTAGGAAATGGCGAAAGATTTTCCAAAGTGGCGATGCTTCAAGGAAGTGATTTCTATATCCGAATTTGTGAAAACGTATAAGAACTTGTCAGCTGGAAATCGACGCTTTTATCGGTTTATCTAGATTTCACAAATATCGTTATGCGAACTTATTAGTGTCCACATTGTGACAATATTCTTAAAGCATTTATTTGCTGACAGAGATTTCTGAGATTTGATATGTGACTTGAAACGCATGGAAAAAGCGGTAGATAAGCGATATCCTGGCCATAGCAGTTTCGATTTTGCATGTTCAAAAGATGTGCAAGATTAACCGTAAGCTAAAAGAAATTAAATTTAAAATGCCTTTTGCACATGCGAAAAATAAAAAGGTTTCATACATTTATGGGCCGCATCGTAAAAGCAGCCTAAATATACAATTTTGCGTTTTTCAAAAATCGCTATTATGGGAATCGGTCGAAATACACAGAAGTTTTGAAATCGCGCTCTGACGACAATATCTGTCTTAACGGACATCAATAATATTAGGTGCGCAACAAAGTTCTTCCCGCTTTTTTTTTTATAAAAATTCGACTTTATTATGAAAACATGTTTACAAATGATTCATTGAAAGTATTGCCCATCACTAACTACAAGTTTTCCCCATCTTTCTGGCGTCACTGTAAAATTGTTCATCTTTTGATGCTATTCACGAATCTAACCATTCCTTGGTGTCGTCATATGACTGGAACTGCTGGTCGGTCAAACCGTGTGCCACTGAAAGGAACAAGTGATAATCGGACGGCGCAATTTCTGGAGATAATAGCGGAATGGGGTAAGACTTCCCATTTCAGCGTTTCCAGCTAAGTTTTGACGGGCTTGGCCACGTGAGGCTAAGGAATATCTTCTTCATGCCTCTCTGCATATTGTGGACAGAGCTGGGCTTAACCACATTAAGTGAAGTCGATACCGATATTCAGTGATGGTTGCGCTTTTAACAATTAACACCGACCTGGTCCTACCAAATACTGAGTGTAACTTTCGCAGCGTGAATTCTTGGACGAGGCGAAGACGTAGAAGCATGACCGGGCAGCCTCCATGACTTTCTTTTCTTTGGATTGCTGTAATGAATCCATCTTTCATCACCCATTACAATATGATGAAGAAACCCTTTCATTTTTTTTTCGCTGAAATAGTTGTTCACAGGCCAAAAAATGACGCTCAACGTCCCTTGGCTCCAACTCATAAGGAACCCAAGTTCCTTTTAATTATTCCCAACGCATGCAATCGCTTAAAAATGGCTTGGCGGGTAACTCCTAATACTGAAGCAAACTCTACCTGCGTTTGACACGGACCCCCATCAAGCAAGGACGTAAATTCAGTGTCTACGAAGGGTTATTGTCTTCCTTCACGCGAACGGTAGTCAACATAAAAATTACAGTCTTTAAAGCGACGGAATCAATCTGGACAAGTTGTTTCACATAGAGCAGCATCTCCGTAAACGTTTTGAAGCTTTCGATGGGCCTCAGCCGCCATTTTCTTCGATTGAAAGAAGAAATTCAATACTTCCCGCATATGACGATTATTTGGCACAAAATCATACATATTCACACAACCAAAAGAATATGACGTCGAAAAAAATCACTATTGTGTCGAGGCGGTGTGTTTACCATATGCTTAAGTTTGGCTTATGTCGTTTAGATTATGGCAGAATCGACCAGCACATACAGCTGGCGCCATCTATTGGCAAACAGCGGGAATTTGTTTGCGCACCTAATAATAAAAAAAAAAACTATGTTCTTGTTAATATCAATAACTGGAGATATTACATAATTTATCAAAAATCGCCGCTTTGAACATTTTTTATAATTTGTGAACTGACCCGTCGATTCTTTGAACAATTTCAGCCTTCAGACTGGGTCTTTTGATACTTTTTGTTGATAAATAAATTTTGATAAAAAACAAATTGCGCAAACAATCCGACTGGATCGCCACTTGCGAGGGTGGGCCAGCAAAACTAGCCGACCTAACCAACCGAAGAAGACGGTAAAAACTTGGGAAAAATTAGCTTTATTATTCAACATAATCTCCTGTTAGCTCGATACACTCTTTCCTGCCGTATTTAATAGTTTATATACCATGTTTATGGTAAGAACTGTCAAACCATTTTTTCCAGTTTGGAAATATAAAAAATACAGAGGGAGCTAAATCTGGCGAATAAGGTTAATTAATTTTGACCATCGCAATAGTGGACGTGAGAACTGGAGCATTGTCTTGATGGAACAACGTTTTCTTTTTCCACAAATGCGGAAAACTTAAACGCTGAAATAAATTAGCACAATATTCGCCTTTGATGGATTTTCCTTTCTGAAGATAATCAATAAAAATAATTCTAGGCGCATCCCAAAAACAGATGCCATGACCTCGCCTGCAGAAGGAAACGTCTACGCTTTCTTTGGACGCGATTCTCCCAATTAGTCCACTGTTCCTTTGTCTCAGGTGGAAAGTGTTGGACCCATGTCTCATCCATAGTTATAAATCGACGCAAAAAGTCGACTTCACTGCGGTGAAACATCACCAAGCGCTCTAATCAAAACATTTTCACGACGCTGTTATTGCTCTGTTGAAAATAAAAGCCTATCATTTCAGCTGCCTCACGCACCTTCAGCCGACGGATTTTTTTAACCGTGCCTGGCCGGGACACCCCAATTGATCGACCACTACGGCCTTCGTCTCGGCAGCTCGGGCGGCCTCGTTTAAACTTTGCTACTATATAGCTATATAGCTTTGTAGAATATAGCTCGGCTTTAATTGGACTGAGGCCTTTCAAATGGAAATACAAAATTGCATAACAGTGACCAATTTTTTCCATGTTTACAAATTTGTTTAGGTTTGATGGCCCAAATAAAAAAAAGTAAACAATGTGGCGTCTTGAAACTTGAAACCTATGTTTGATAAGGTTGCCGCTTTTCAGCAAAATAATTTTATTCAGCACCATGGACAGTACATTGAAAAATAATTGCGTGTATATAGGTACATACCACCCTGTGTGCATGAATCGTGGTACTGTCAACTGTCAATATGAACCGTTATTTAAAGATGTTAAAGGAGGTGTTTTCTAAGGTGTTCACCAAGGTTGAGCAACTTCACACATAGCCAGTCCGGTTATGGCGGAGCTCCATCGAAAATTCCCAAAACAAATTAATATCCAGAAACTCCACTGCCCGCTGGCCCCCAAGGCTACCTGAATTGATTGCACCAGACTTTTTTATGAGGTTATGTCCGGCGAACCCAGAATGAATAATTTTCTGATCAAATGTCGCATATGTATGAATGAGCACGGAAATCATTTACGGTCTATCGCCTTCAAAACCAATTATGTAGTTATATAAAATAAAATTGAATTTTTTTTACGTGCAAAAAAAAAAAAAAATTAATGAAATACATTGATTAAAAGAAGTTTTTTGATTTTTTTTTTATTGTAACACAATTGGTGCACCCCTCTGTATACAGATATGGGTAATTTTCTCAATTAAATATCTATTGAAATAGTTTTAAATAGCAACATCCATGATGAGCGATGTCTTTAGACAACTTGGATGATTCCCTCCCGTTTACCAATTTGAACCATATGAGTATACCATATACCACCATGTACTGTTTCGGAAATATTGAAACAATCTCATTGGTCCCAAAAATTTGCAAATTTTTTTATACTCGTACAGGTCCATTTTTGTCACTGGTGACACCTGCTGTCTGCGGACGTCGTTAAATAAATAGCGATATATAATTGTATATGATTTGCCAATTTTTTCCCCTTGAATAAGTATTTGCATTATTTAGAGTTTTTTCAATAAATCAGATTATTTTAAGGTATTCTCTTAAAAAGCATATGAGCGGTGGTCCTTATCAATACTTATCGGCTTTTAAATTATTAAAATTATTAAAAAAAAAAAAGAGAAAATTTAATTTTTTCAGAATAGAATCCAATTCCTCTTTTGGCAAATAGATTCCTATTTCAACCGTTTTTGGTTCTTGGTATCCATAGTGACAGATGTGTGTTAAAAATATTTTTTCATTTCGCTTTTCCAATGAAAGTTGGTTGATACGGCTTCTTCCTGCATGTATCATCAACTACTGTAAATTGATATTATCAAAAAAATTATAAAATTTTCGAAAAACCACCATATTTAGCCCAAAATAGGAACAATCTTTGTATGAGCATGTTTTTTTCTACTGGATTGATTTTACCCAATTTCGACATTAGTCTGTATGTGACTCTGGGACGACGCCTTCATACTAGGCTGAAGTGTTCTAGCATAAGCATTTTGGCTAATGACGCTCTGATAGGCGGATATCAATCGGCAAATATTTTCACGCTAACTTATAATAGAAAGTAATCTGTATCACACGTTGTACGAGTGTGATCGAATTACGTTCGATGACATTAGAAAAGTAAGATTTCGCACTTAAAAAACAACTCAAATAGTTTTGTGATTGCATAACTCAGTATTGTTTGAGCGAACGTCATAAATGAAAACCATTAAGGAGAAACTATGCAATATTTTACAGTTCTTCTTAGATAAAAAATGTTTATGGTCTTCATACTGTGACGGTTAATCAAGTCCGATTAGAAATCGCCAAGTTCGACCATCTTGTGAGCCTATTTTGTATTACATTTGGAACCACTTTAAAAGGATGGATACAAACAGAATGTTGATGTACGAGCACAGAAAGATGTGCTACGTATTTGGTGGGATTTGCAGGGAATTTTCTATCACAGATAAACTCTTAATTCGGACCTGTACTGCAGCTGCAACTGGACTGTCTGAAGGAAACATTCGCCCAAAAGCGGCCAGCTTTGGCTAACAGCAGAGAAATTGTGTGCCATCAGGACAATGCTAGGTACATGCGTCAATACTGACTGCCCAGAAACTCAGGGAGATTCACAGTGAGGTTCTTATGTATCCACTTTATCGTCCTGGCATGTAGTAATTACCATCTAGCTTTTCCTGTCTATGGCGAATGATTTTGCTGGTAGCAAATTCGCCTTAAAAAAAAGCTTGTGAAAATCAACAGTCCCGATTTTTCTCCTGTAGAGAAGAGGATTTTTATGAGAGAAGCAAAATGGAATTATCTTCAGAAAAATTACAATAAGTTATCGAATAAAACAATGCATATCCGACATAAATCCGATCATTGTAACATTGTTAAAGAAATCATTCAATGTCATGCAAAATATACTCGTACGAAAGCGAAGCAAACGAAGCGAAATAAAATTAATTTTTCTCCTCTCCATTTCCTTTTAAATAGTTTAAACAACATACAGTTACGATTACGATTTTTCATCTTCCCACAACATTAATTTCAATTATATTATAAACCGTTTTAGGCGCCCTCCCACGGAGGACACATGCCGCTTTCGAAATGGATTAATCTATGCTGTCGCGACGGCATCTTGAGAAAATGGAGCAAATTGCCACCCGTTGTCAGTCGCATATGTATGGCAAGCAATTTGTGTGCTCCTTAATCATGCAGAAAATACAAATCACGCGTCCTTACAATAAATACTAGAAGGCAACGTAGACAGACAACGAAGTAACAAAAGAATTCCGTTCAACATTTAAAAGTTTGCGAGCCAAGATTTCCATACAAACACAAGTACCTACTGGTAGAGAGCGCAAACGTCCTAGGTGGTATTCGTGACTAGGCAGGCGGCAAGTTCAAAGTTGTTTAACTTCTAGCAAGATAGGAATTTATGTACATTTCATATGTAGGTCTAAGGATATGAAGCGTACAGGAAGGAGGTGAGGCGAGAACTGCTCCAACGTGTTTATGTATGTGGCAGTGCAAGTAAATCACGATTTTGCCACAATGTAATTTGCCACAATTATGTGCCACTACGCAAACACAGACCCATGAATTCACCAAAAACCAGGTACTTTCTTACAATCAAGCAAGTAAAGGGGGCATGGGCGCCAAGGAGGCACAAGGACGCATTGTGTTGTTTTTGTGAATGACACCTATGTAAATATGGGTGCTTTGGTTTCGGAACTCCAAGCTTGCATAGGGTAGGTCTCTCTTTGGCATCTTGAGCCATGACAAACTCATTAGTTACCTCTTTGCGAGGATACGGACGATTGTGGAGGAGTGAATGTCTGTAATTGTCATAACATACGATATTCATTTCATTTGATTACATTCGCTTTGTTTCAATTCTAATTTAAATTCATGTTAAGTGTATGACATTTTTTGTCATTACACGAGTATGTTGTTACACTTACATGTTACTGCTATTAATGTAAATTTTTTATTAGCAACTTAGAAATTGTCAATTGTAAAACATTTCTTTGTACTCTACATTTGATGTGACTTTTCGAAGGCTCGTCTACAATGTTAGAAGCTTAGCGTGTGAAACGTTGAGGTTTTATATTAACGATATGTTAAATGTTTTGATGATTCAACTTGATTTCGGTCATTAAAATGGAGAATTCTGGTAAGCTTTACAATTTATAAATCTATACTTTGTTAAAAAAAAAAATTAAATGAAATATTGATTTTCGTTATTGATTGCAACGAAAAAAAAACGTATGGCAGGTACTTGACAAGGCAAACAAATCGAATTCATGTATAAAATGTTATTGGGTATGAACCATGATATGATGTTGAGTGTCTAATTCAATACCATTTTTCAAAAGCAAAGAAACGTTTAAGACAATTCCGTTATTTATTAATGACATATTCAAAAAAAAAAGGTTTCTTAAAAGTTAAAATAATTCAGTCTGGATACCAGCCCCGGTGCGAGGGTTAGTTTACGCGGCCATCGTTAATGTAATGGTAGGTTCAATCATTCTTTGAGCGATGATCATCTCTGACGAACACTTCGAGAAGTTGAGTAATTGACAAGTCCAGTAAATGCTTCTCAAACTGTAACGTTCGGAGGCGTCGTTAAACTGTAGGTCCTGTTAATTCAGCCTAAAAATAGAATTCGTAAAAGCTCTCTGAATGTGAGAATCTCCCTCATATCTTATTCATGGGATTCTAGTGAATTTATTTATTTTCTTTTTATCTGATTAAGACGGAAATGCCGGTGTTGAAAGTTTTAGGGTATTCAAATGATTAGTCTTAGTTGAAATATGGATCAAATCGGTATAGTTTTTCAAAAGTTCCTAAACATATTAAACTTCCAAGCTTCTTTCTTGAGGCTAGAACTATAAGATTATGATTTTCTGTCGAAATTTTGGCAAATACATGTAGAATTTAATCTTTCTTCCATCAACTGTACAATTGAAAATCTCTTGCAATATTTGGGAAATAACTGGAGTTTACTTCTTAACGAAAATAGGTGTCATGGGTCCCTGCATTAACGTAGATGGTATACAGGAATTTACGCAATATTTGCATTTTGCAATGAGAGATAAAGTACTATTGCTAAAAAAAGATTGTGTGACATTTGATGGTTATTTATTTGGATTTTTTTCGGATTATGGAATACCAGGAAACTGAATTCGGGTTTTCCAACAAAATCATCTTCAGAAATTGGAATCATTTTTATCTTGATGTTTTCGTTAATCACCAAATTTGTTACATTTACGATTCAGAAGATCTACAACTGATTGTTGAGAAACAAATTCTTCCACAATAGGATGGACAGTATTTGGACTGGAGGCATCAGTGGCTGACCAACCATTAATAATTAATGGTGATCTTTATAGTGATATAATAAACTGTTTAAATTACAAGACGGGCATTTTGATGAAGTTAATTCCGTGTTATTAACTGTTATTAATATCAAATTTGTTTTGTGATTTTGCCCTTCTATAAACATACCTATTCTATTAAATTTAACAAGAACGAAATCAGCCGATTAACGAATATAACCGATTAATTCCTGGAATGATTACTGGAGTCATTATTGATTTTGAATAATCAGAACTCTAATAGGAATTGGGTAATTGGATATTCCAATAGGAAATCCAAATTGGGGTCTTTGATCGTTATTAACTTGGAACATATCATTGTTTCACCCATTTATGGCACGGAGCCAAGGATTGCAGATGATGGCTATGGGCTCGGGAGCTTGGTTTTCTATTCAACAAATAAACCGCGATCCAGTTGTAGTTTGGAAGCTGATCTCACAATCTGAGCTACATCCGAAACTCATTCGCTCTTGGCTCTCACGCCGCAAGCCAACTGAGCAAAGTCCAAAAACTAGAAATGTAGATTTGCCTATATCTCCAAATGAGGCATCCGATAATAAAAATAGCCAAATTTTTGAGGTTCCTTAGAGAGTTGGTGGAAATGGTAGCAATCGCTGCGCACAAAGCCATGCTAAAAACAAATTACGTCAACATCTCCGAAACGGCGGATAAATTAATGAAAATAGGCGTGCTTTTGGAGTCCAATTGGATGTTTACACCAAATTAAAAAAAAAAAACGCCAAATGACAAAATCGCTAAAATACAAATATGTCCATGCCTCTCCAAATGAGACAGCTAAAAAAACAAATACCTACAGGGTGTCCATCGGGAAGGTATACTATTTTGTTTTGCCGCCATTTTGGTAAACATTAGCCTTGGCAGTTCATATTTGGCAGTCGTGAAGTACAGACGTGGCAAATTTATTACGGAAACATATTCGTGTTTCCAACGTGTTTAATCGTTAAAACATTTTATCAAAATCAATCATAAATTACTGTGACGATGAGAAAGTTATACATATACCTATATACGTGAAATTTTTGGGAGAAACCACGTGCCAAGACGCAGTATTTATCGTGTAGTGAATAATTTCGAAGAAAGAGGGTCTAAAGCTGATAGGATCAAGCATGGACCACAACGTACTGCAAGATCGGCTGAAAACATTATTGCTGCTCAAGAAAGTATTCAAAACAATCCATCAACCTCAATTCGACGCCGTGCTCAAGCCCCTGAGTCTTCAAAGAACAACTTTGGCCACAATTTTGGACAAGGTTTTGCATTTGTTTCCATTTAAGATTCAGTTGACACAAGAGCTTCTTCCACAAGACCATTTACGCCGCCGTACATATGCCAATAGGATGTTACAACTCGCCCATGACAACCCCGATTTTCATAAAAAAAATCATAATGAGTGACGAAGAGCAATTTCATTTGAATGGATATGTGAATAAATAGAATAGTCGGTTCTGGGCAATGGAAACCCCTCGAACTTTTCAACAATAACCTTTGCATCTATTAAAAGTGATAGTCTGGGGTGCAATTTGGTCAGAAGGAATCATTGGACCTTACTTCTTTGAAACTGAAAACGGCGTAACGGTAACTGTCAATGGGGAGCGATATCGTGATATGATTAAAAACGTTTTAACGACACAACTGCATGCTTTGCGCTTGGTTAACATGTGACATCAACAAGTCGGTGTCACATCGCATACCGCCAGGATTACAATGGAATTACAGCGAGACCTCCTTCCACAACAACTAAATTCAAGAAATAATGATTTTGATTGGCCTCCACGGTCGCCTGATTTGACTGCTCTGGCCTTCTTATTGTGGGGATATCTGAAAAGCAAGGTTTATGCAAATAAACCAGAAATGCTTGAGCTATTCAAACAAAATATTCGTGATGAAATTAATGAAACACCGCGTGTGAGAATGAAATGAAAAATTTACTCAAAAGGGCTCGCATTTGTGAGGCTAACAGAAGCGGACATTCATCTGATATTGTATTCCGTACATAATTGCCGACTTTAAATGAAACATTTACCAATTTAAGATCCATTCGCTTTCATTTAATCAAAAGTTATAAACCAACAAAGTGGTATACCTTCCCGGCGGACACCCTGTATATCTCGAATACGAAAGTAAATAATTTTTTGAATTACTTAGGAATTTGCAGATTCCTATAAGTTTTTAAAAATTTGCTATATGAAGCATAGCTGAATTGAAAATACGTCTGTATATCGGAAACTGGGCGCTCACAAAACGAACAACATTTTTGGAGTTTTAGAAAAATCGCGAAATGAAAAGATGACTGAAATGGACGAAAGTAGAGACTTTTGTTAGAAAGTTTAGATAAAATAACACCTTAACAAAATTTCACGTAAGCGCCAGAAGAAAAATCGCTAAAATGCAGGCATTTTCATATCTCGGAAACGGAGGGTCCAATCACGAAATTAGCCAACTTTTTGGGATCACTAAGGTGGACATGTGTTATATATGCTGGCGAATTAGGATTTTATTTTTTTGTTTTCTTTTTTTTTTTTTTTTGGATTGTTAATGCGAACCCGTTCTAAACAAATTTTGGGGTATATCTATTCCTAATTTTTTACGGCTCCCATTCCTATCCTTAGTTAAGGCGGCTCCTATCTTGCCAATGTCCCCTACCGAGTAACGGTGAGATAGCTGGAAATATTTTGTTGTGGCTCTAGACTATCAAGACGGGCTGCCTAATTAGTAGCCAGCTTGCGATAATTCATATGACACTATTTCAATAGTATTTCTAGTGTGCCGTTAACAATTTATATCATTAGAAACAATATGATACAAGAATTTAAGAAATTTGATGTGCTCACTACTTTCTGTTTGAGATGAATTTTTCAATTCACTACAATTTATGTCCATAAAACCAAATAACAAAAAAAAAATAAAAAAAAAATTTTTTTTTCAATAAATTTTTCAATTCACTGCAAATCAACATAGACAGGAAAGGTCTTAAAAATCCTGCTGATGTGTTCTATTAAAATCGATAAACTTTAAGATGTTGATGTCAGATTTACCATTACAAAATTAAATTTAAATCCCCTAAATCTGATCCATGTGTTCCGATCACACAAAGTAGTGCCGTTATAGGCAGCCTAATGCCAATACTTAGCAGTACCATGTCACGCATCTCCTTGTTTTTTTTTTCAATTTATTTAAATAAGTATGTTGACAAAATTACACTACGAACGTACAAAGTACCTGATTGTCATTTGCCTAATTTGTGTTCACGTCTTAAAACCTGCCGCATTACACCCATCGAAAGATATTGGATGTTCTCCAAGAGGAAGTAGGAGAACCTGAAGACGTGATACATTCTCACTTGAAACATCTCGAGTGTTCACATTCTAATGCGAGATTTAAATATTCTGTTATTTTTGTGTTTCTACTCTATCCTAAATAAGAATCTTATTCAGAGATGTATCTCTAATGTTCTCTTGGTTGAGTAAAACAAGTAAACAGTATAGCGATTTAACATTTCGTTTAAGGACTTTGACTGAATCTAAATTCACGCAAATACGTAATTTCATGTGCATATATCTCTGTACAAATAACTGACTGTGTTTATATTAAAATCAGTTTAATACATGTGTTAACTACAAAACGTGTAAACATTTGTACAACTAAGTTGGAGGCTTCCATGAAGGATAACTGAAATTTGTGTGTAAAAAACCAAGATTTCGCAAGATCTGATAGTGCCGAGAGCGGAAGAGGACACGTGAGCCATAGCGTTCAAATAAATGTTCATTATGCTTTATGCTTTGATATAGCAGCATACAAATTAACCATCCAATACTTGATTTATTACATAAGACACAGTTTTTGTAGTAGGTGATCTATACTTTGCACATTTTGTTTAACTATGTATTGTAGAATTCAACTTGACAATGCATTCGTTTTATATTTCATTAAAGAATAACAAATTCGTTTGTATTCCATGATTAGAAATTAATGCACACTCCAAGCTTGGCTCTAACTCCTTAACAAGTAACAGATTTCATTTCATTCATTCTATAGCATTTATTTATACGACCTGAACAACAATACTTATTTAGGGTTTTATATTTGGTATATAATACAGTGTATAACAATAAAAATCTGATTTTTGTTAATATAAACAAAAAAAATTTTATTCGGTAATTAAAAAAAGATTTTTTTGAAATACCCTGCATCGCTTGTGAACTATACGCGTGAAGGTAGTAAATTCCAAAGATGTACCTAGTCCTGCCATATGTTCTGTTACAAATATAAAACGCGATAAAAAAACCAATATTCATATTGTATTATTAAAAATTATTATGTATACTGTATGTAGTACATAAAAATATCATTCAGTTATCAAACTTCTGTGTATTTCCGGTACTAAGCCATTTGGTTCATTTGTTGATGTAAACTTGATATTATTGTACAAATAAGGAAGTCCAGGGGCATCCACAATAAGAAAATTTGGAGCACGTATCGCCAGTAAATTCTGAAGAGTAACTCCATACAACTTTTTTTTGCAGAGTCGATACTAACAATTTTTCCATTCCCATAAAACAAAGTGGACATATAATAAGTTTTAACCTGGTATAAAATGGGTGTCCATCGGGAAAGTATACTACTTTATTTCTTTATAATTTTTGATTACATGAAAGAGAATGGATCTTATATTGATAAATGCTTTATTTAATATCGGCAATTATGTATTTAATACAATATCAGATAAATGTCTGCCTCTGCTAACCTCACAAATGCGACCCTTTTTGAGCACATTTTTCATTACATTTTCACACATTTCATGCGGTATTTAATTAATTTCGTCACGAATATTTTGTTTGAGTTGCTTAAGAGTTTCTTGAAATAACTTGTTGTGGAAGTAATTCCTAATCCTAACTGTAATCCTGGCTGTATGCGATGTGACTCGGTCTTGTTGATACCACATGTTAATCAAGCCCAAAACATGCAGTTGGGCCGTTAAAAAGTTTTCAACCATATCACAATATCACTCCCCAAGTTCAGTTACCGTTACGCCGTTTTCAGTTTCGAAAAAGTAAGGTCCAATGATTCCTCCTGACCAAATTGCACACCAGACTGTCGCCTTTAATAGATACAAAGGTGGCTGATGAATAATTTGAAGGGTTTCCATTGCCCAGAATCGACTATTCTGTTTATTCACATATGCATTCAAATGAAAATGTGTCTCGTCACTCATTATGATTTTTCATGAAAATCGGGGTTGTCATGGGCGAGCTGTAACATCCCATTGGCATATGTACGGCGGCGTAAATGGTCTTGTGGAAGAAGCTCTTGTGTCAACTGAATTTTAAATGGAAACAAATGCAAATCCTGGTGCAAAATTGTAGCCAAAGTTGTTCTTTGAAGAAAAAGTCCTGAGAACGGCGTCGAATTGAGGTTGATGGATTATTTTGAACACTTTTTTGAGCACCAGTAATGTTTTCAGCCGATCTTGAAATACGTTGTGGTCCATGCTTGGCCCTATCAGCTACAGACCCTCTTTCTTCAAAATCATTCACTACACGATAAATAGTGCGTCTTGTTGACACGTTGTTCCTCACCGTATTGGATGATTGATTTTGGTAAAATATTTTAACGATTAAAACACGTCTGTTAGTCGAATATTTTTTTTTTATTTTTTTTTTAAATTTGCCACGTCTCTACTTCACGACTGCCAAATGTGAACTGTCAAGACTAATGTTTACCAAAATGGTGGCAAAACAAAGTAGTATACCTTCCCGACGGACACCCTGTACTTAGTGTTCGAAAGAGTTCGTAACATAGCACTTGCGTGTTTTATAGAAAACGATGCCTAGATTTTTCGACCCTAGTACAATTTCTGCCTTTTGGTTCTTAAGAACCAAACAATATCAGTTATTTGTTTCATTTATTTGGCTCTTATTACTAAGCATTTAGACTTGGAAGGATTTAAGCAGAGACCATTTGCTGTTGTCAAAGTATGTACACAGTGCAAATCTTCACAGAGTGTGTCTATAGAACAGAATGTTTGCTATAAATGTCAATATAAATTTGCACATCATATGCAACACCTATATAAATTTGTACATCGTTAGCATATAAATGTAAATCACAGTAGTTTTAACGATTCTGCAGGTCATAGGCGTAGTAGTAGGTCAAGTATTAATCCTGGCGAAGCACTTTTCAATACTGGTAATTGCAGAGATATTTTATTATTTGTTCAAACAAACTGGCAACGATCGTTTAAACAGGACGGAATTAAGGGTGTGAATGTACATGCTATGATTAACGAAATTAAATGTTTTAGAATGACATAAAAGGACCTTGAGAATTTTTTGTTTAATTTTTAACCATAATCACCTTTTAGCTCGATACATTTTTTCCTGCGATATTAAATAGGTTATATACCATGTTTATGGTAAGAAGTGTCAAACACCTTAAAATAGCCATCAACAGCAGACTCTACCTCTTCATTGTTGGCAAATCTTTCACCACCCACCCACTTTGTCAAGTTTGGAAATAGCAAATAGTCAGAGGGAGCTAATTTTGGCGAATAAGGCACGTGCTGGAACAATTCGAACTTTAATTCAATTAATTAATTTTGGCCATCGCAATAGTGGATTTGGGAACTAAAGTATTGTCTTGATGGAACAACATTTTCTTTTTCGTCAAATGGGGCCTTTTTTCCCAGATTCCATCACCTAAACGCTGCAATAAATGAGCATAATTTTCACCGTTGATGGTTACTCCTTTCCGAAGATGATCAATAAATCCCATGCGCACCACAAGAAAACAGACACCGTGACCGTAACTGCAGATGGAACCGTCTTCGCTTTCTTTGGACACGATTTCCCCATTCGAGTTCACTGCTTTGCCTGTTCCTTTGTCTCAGGTGTAAAGTAGTGGACTCATGCCCCATCCATGGTTATAAGTTGACGTAAAAATTCGGATTTATTGCTGTATAACATCGCCAAACACTCTACTAAAACATCTTCATCTTCATGACACTCTTTTTGTTCTGCTGAAAACAAGCGCGGCACCCATATTGCGCACAGTTTTCTTATCTTCAAATCTTCGGTCAATACACGATATACAGGGTGGCGCAATAGAACGTGCATATTGCACCATCTTTTTTTGCGTGGTAAAAAAGGCGCGGGCGAGGGGGTGCCTACATCGCTGGGTTGGCGGGCTCATGGAGTTTTAGTCGCGATGAATCAATTCGACGGGAAGCGTCGCGCATTTTGCGTGCCCGCATTTTACGAGAACTCTCGTTCATATATTGCTGCTAGGCGACTATATTGTGCTGAATATGGACTACGGCGAATTAGTGAAGCTCCGAGTGCTAATTTAATTAAAATATGGGTAAAGCGTTTTGAAGAGACGGGTTCAACATTTAAACCAGAAGCAAATGGTCGCCCAAGAACATCTAGGACCGAAGACAATGTTGAGAGAGTTATGGAGTCAGTACGAGGAAATCCACAAATGTCCACTCGCAAGAGATCGTCTGTCTTACAATTATCGCAACGAAGTTTGCTACGAATTTTAATTTTTGGATCTTAAACTGCATCTATATAAGCTGCAATTAATACAAGAATTGAAAGAGTCTGACTTCATAGCAAGGCTCGCATTGGCTAATGAAATGCTTAATCGATTTTCCAATTTTAACAATATCCTTTTCTCTGACGAGGCTCATTTCCTTATGAATGGGTTCGTGAACCGTCAAAATTGCCGTTACTGGAACAGTGAAAATCACAAAAATCAAGCACCAGAAACCATCGCACAGTCCTAAAGTGACAGTGTGGGCAGCAATCTCTGGCTGAGAAATAATTGGTCCCTTTTTCTTCGAAAATGCGCGGGGCCAAAACGTCACGGTTAATACGGAACGCTATGTTGAGATGTTGGACGGATTTTTGGCTCCAGAAATTGAAAGTTCAAGAATAGTGACTTCCGGAACTTGGTTCCAACAAGACGAAGCTACCTGTCACACACCAAATGACTCCATGGCGGTGTTGAAGCAGATGTTCCCTGGCAGACTGATTTCGAAAAGAGGTGATATCCCATGGCCCCCACGTAGTCCAGGCTTGACGCCTCTTGACTTTTTTTTTGTGGGGATACCTCAAACACAAAATTTACAGTAATAATCCAAGAAACATCGTTCAGCTCAAGGAGAATATCCGTGGTGAAATGGCAGCCAGTATTACTGAAGAAAGTTTTCAATAATGTTCGTTTGCGGTTAGGGGAGTGCCGTCGTAGAGAGGGTCACCACTTAGATGATGTTATTTTTGAAAAATAAACTCCATTTGTTACTCTACAATGCCTTATATTTATTCTAACCATACCTTTTGTATTTATTTTTTAATCTATTTTTAAATATGCACGTTCTATTGCGCCACCCTGTATAACACGTTTTGAATTATCTATAATTTCAGGTATCTCACACAAATTCAGCCGACGATCATCCAATACCATTTTGTAGATTTTCTTGCAAGATCGTACGGCCTCGTTTAAACTCTGCTCCCCAATATTCTACACTTTGTTTTGCAAACGATGCAGCTGACTTCCCCAGAATAGAGCCTGATTTGGTTTTAATATTGGTTGGACTGAGATCTTTTAAATGGAAATGTTGAATTACATAACGGTGACCAATTTTTTTCATGTTAACAAATTCACTGAGATCGTTTACTTTTGATGGCTCAAGTAAAGATACTAAACAACGTAGTGCCTTAAAACTTAAAACATATGTTTTATATGACACTTTTCATCAAAATATTTTTTTTTTAAGTTTTTTTTTAACTACAGGTACTATCTATACGTCAGGTTTAGTTTTGGGATCGCCCTTGTATTTCTAATATCAATATTTTTGAGTATTTCCTAGGACACGTCAAGAAGAGCTGTTGTGCAACTACGCTTTTGTCGAAAGCCCAATTTTTTCTGTGAGAAGGTTAATTTGGTGTAGGAAATCATATATTTGTTTATGAATTAATTTTTCGAACCCCATTGATAAATGTGATAATTTAGCAATAGCTACAGTTATTATCTGAATGCACTTGAACTCTAAGGCATATGAAATTCGTGATAATTGTCTAATTTTGTAGCTTTGGATGGGTTAAAGGAGGAGCTTATTGAAAATGTTCGGTGAATTTGTATTTACAGCAACAAACGAACAAGTGTCCCCCAGGGAAGTGTATTGGGCCCCTTGTTATTTTCTCTGTATATATGTAAATGACTTGAAAAATATTGACTTATCGGGTAAAATGTTTGTATATGCTGATGATATTGTCATTTTTTATCCATATAAATATGAAATGGCTGTGAAGCCTTACATAGAACGAGGAGCAAGTCTATTAATAGAGTATTTGCGTATTAATAAACTTTTCCTTAATCCAAATAAAACGAAATTGATAAGATTTAGGCCACATTGTCAGTTCAACGACAGCTTTAGTATATACGTAGATGGGGAAGAAATTCCAGAAGTTAATTCAGTTAAATATTTGGGATTATATTTTCAAAGTAATATTTCTTGGACACGGCATATAGAGTATCTGAAGTCAACAGTATCACCTGCCATAGGTTTATTGTATAAATTTAGAAACAAATTTAATCGAAATACTAAGTTTCTAATATTTCAAGCTTTAGTTCAAAGTCATTATAACTATTTAGCCATTATGTATGGTTATAAAAAGAGTTCTGAATTGAAATCCCTCCAGTGGCAACAGAATAAAACACTAAAAGCTGTAGCGAACTTGCCAATTTCATATCGTACGCTTTCTCTGTATAGAGACGTTTTTCCAACAGTTTTGCCAGTATATGGTTGTTATAAACTAAAATTGCTAATATCTGTGGTCACAACCCATAACAGCCTAAGTCTGTTTTTCAATATTTTCAGTACAGGAGTTTAAAGTTTTTAATCTTCACTGAAAATCAGGAGAAGGTGTTTTTTGGAAAACTGCTACAGATTCCAAGGAAACGAATTTCTTTACTTAGTTGTTAACAAAAAATAGTTGTTTATTCTCGCAGTCAAAAGATATTATCGAAAAAGACACTTTGGCTCTTATGAATTGTTGAACGAAAGAAAGTCAAAAAGTTCAAGTTGAGTTAGGCTATTATTCCATATTAAATAAAAAACTTTAAGTTTGGAGAAAGACCTTAACTCAATTCATGTTTATCAAAAAACGAAATTGTAATTCGGAATAAGAGCTTAACTCAAGTTAGGAAAATAAAATTGTTTCTTTATTTTTTTGGATTAACGACTTAAGTTGATTTAGGCAATGATGAAAAAATAATGTTTATATTTGTTGTAATCCTAAATTGACTTAGACAGTTATGCCAAAACAGTTATTTAGAAAAATAACTTAAGATATTAGGTTTTTTAGGATTAATTGCCTTCCTAGAAGAGATACAAACATGAAAAATTTAGAGCAAATAAATTTAGATACGCTGAATACGATAGTGCTAATAACTCAATTGTGTCCTAATTCGAGTTAGGCTGTTACGGGTTGTGACCACAGATATATGTTTTCAAATGCTTGCATAGCATTGGCCATCACACGATAAATTTTTCCCGCAATCAGTATATTTTTAATACGAGAAATAATCACAATTTAAGAGTAGGTATGTGTCGATCTGAAACAACAAAACAACGTATAGAACATTCTGGTAGTAGTCAGTACAATATTTTACCACAACAGTTAAAATCACTAGAAACACTTTCATTACTTAAATCGTCAATGAAAGGGTATTTATTGCAAAATGTCGAAGAGCTTCTGGTATGAATTTTCAGTTAATATTGAAGTACATGCCATGAAATTAGATTTTTTATAAATATTGTATTTTGCATTAAACTATTGTTATTATACAAACAATTTTGATGTAGTTATTTTGCCAACTAGCCTCTATAATGCCATGCGGCGCTGAGGCGTAATTTGTATGAATTTGTGTGATATAATAAATTAAAAAAAGGCGTCTCGTAAATCATGCTTTTCGTTACAATATAGATATTTGGAGCTTCAATGTAGCCCTCACATAATATGAAGCCTAAGACTGATTTCGGTGGGTTTCACAAGTTATAATTTTTTTTTATCAGAATTTAAGTACATGTTTATACAGGGTGGGCCATATGAGTGTTGGCGATTTAATTCTTCAATTTCTCGGTAACGCGCGGCGCGGGGTGGCGGGGGGATATGTTGTTCGCTGCGCCGCTTCCTGGAAATTTAGTCGCCATGGAGCCGTACACGGGAGTGCAGCGTGCATTTTGCGTCCGAGCGTATTACGAAAACAATAAATCAGTGATTACTGCACGACGTTTGTATCGGCATGAACACGGTTTACACGATTTAAGTGAAGTTCCAAGCGCCAATGTGATACGAAAATGGATCAGAATGTTCGAAACAACCGGCTCAACAGTACCAATTACGGTTCGTGGTCGCCCAGTTTCTGCAAGATCAGCCAACATTGTGGAGCGTGTTCGTGTTTCAGTTCAGCGAAATCCGCAACAGTCAACACGTAAGAGAAGTCAGTCTTTGGATGTCAAAAGAATAACTTTACGACGAATTTTGAAACGTGATTTGCATCTGAAGGCTTATAAGATTCAGATAGTCCAAGAATTAAAACCCGATGATGCCAATAACCGACTTAACTTTGTCAATTTGATGCTAGAGCGGTTCAACAATTTCAACAACGTGATTTTTAGTGATGAGGCCAATTTTCACCTTAATGGCCATGTAAACAAGCAAAATTGTCGGTTCTGGTCCGAGACTAATCCCCGACGCTTGCATGAACGTCCACTTCACAGCCCTAAGCTTGTCGTATGGGCTGGGATAACGGAAACCGGTATTATTGGACCATACTTTTTTGAGGACGAAAGAGGGCATGCGATGACGGTTAGAGCGAACAATTATTGCAACATGCTAGCAGACTTTTTGGTGCCAGCTTTGCAAGAACTTCAAGGCAATACCTCGAGGATGTGGTTTCAACAGGCCATGTCATATGGCTAGGGTATCCATAGAACTGCTGAAAAATGTTTTTCCTGGAAAACTCATTTCGAAAAGGAGGGATATTAATGGCCCCCACGTAGCCCCGATCTCTCTCCATGTGATTATTTTCTATGGGGCTACCTCAAATCGGTAGTTTACGAGAATAATCCGACCAATTTAGAGCAGCTGAAGAGGAACATTATTCATGAAAGTAACAAAATACCGAGAACAACTTTTCAACGAGTTTTCCAAAATTTGCGACTTCGGTTCCAAGAGTGTCAAGCAGCCGAGGGAAGCCATTTGGACAACATTATTTTTAAGTCTTAAAAATTCCCATGCTTCTACTTTTTAAAAATACAAATATATTTTTTTTATGTTTCGTAGTTTTTTTTTTAATTGAATATTTAAACCGCCAACACCCTTATGGCTCACCCTGTATAATGTCCCAAAACAACATTAACTAAATATTCTAGTTTCATCTAATTTGATCTGCTAAAGGTACAATAGTATATGGCCGTTTATAAAGAAGAAGATGGAAAAAATAAAGAAAAATTTCTTCGAATCAATATAGATTCTTACAATTTTGAGGTAATTGTTTCTCTGCATGTAGCCATCAATCAGGTACAGCTAACCAACAGCGAACCAAAAACAAAATACATTTATTCACTTTGATCCTCTCTTTACAAATAATTCCAATTATAATTAATTACTAATTCTTTTCTTATGTCTTGTCCTAACAACAAAACCCTTTGTTGATATGTGACTACACCATGTGCCATAGTTAACAAACAGCACATTCTTTTGCACTTGTGTATGTGCACGTGTTTTTCCTGTATGCGTGTGTATGTGAGTGCGTGTACTTACATCTACACAAAGAAACGTTTGTGAATGTATTTGTCTCTGTTTGTTTGTTTGTATTGACATACCTGTGCAAATGTAATGGATGAATATGCCTGCGGACGGACAGTCTGTCTATTTGGCATTAGAGACATGCTTTATTTGTTATTTGTATTATAAATGAATGCTACATGAAAATTTACAAAATTATTATGCAAAGTAATTATGCAAATGGCATATTAACAAATATCTACATATACATATATACATCCATCCATACGAATACACTGTATAGATATATTTGTATTTTAAACACAATATATCCAAATTAGTTGACTGTATTTAAGTCATTGAATTGTGAATTAAATGCAAAAAAAACCGCAGTTATTTCCCTGGAAACTCGATAAGAATATCTTAAATAGTTACTGGTGAAAGTGACTTTTGAAGTTTCAAGTTGCATTCTATTACGGTAATGAGTACTACGGACAAATATAACGAGGGCGGCCCTAAAGTAAGCCAACTAGACGTAAAGATGGCGCCAGTAGTTTAAAACAAATTATTTTTGAGAAAATCGGCTACTTTATAAAATATATGTTTTAAGTATCATGGCGCCACATTGTTTAGTATTTTTATTTCAGCCTTCAAAATTAAACCATCTCAGTGAATTTGTAAATATAAAAAAAATTGATGACCATTATGTAATTCAGTATATCAATTTGAAAGCCGAGATAGATTCCACTCTGGGGGAGTCAATTCCCTCGTTGACGACTGTAAAGTGTTGGGTAGCAGAGTTTAAATGAAGCCGTACGAGGTGCCAAGAAAAGCATCATGGTGGCCGACCAATTGAGGTGTTCACGCCAGACATTGTTAAGAAAATCCACAAAATGGTATTAAATGATTGTCGGTTAAACATGCGTGAGCAAGCTGAAATGATAGGAATTTCAAAAAGTGATACCCATCGTAAATGAGAAAGCAGTGCAGAAAATGGTTGCCGCCCTGGCTCTCAATAGAGCAAAAACAGCACCGTGAAGATGTTTCAGTAAAGTATTTGGCGATGTTTCACCGCAATATAGTCGAATATTTGTGTCGATTTACAACCACGGATGATATATGGGTTCACCATTTCATACCTGAGAAAAAGGAACATGGGATTATGTTTATTGATTATCCTCAGAAAGGAAAAATCATGAACGGCGAATACTATGCTAATTTATTGCAGTGTTTAGGTGATAAAATTATGAAAAAAAAACACTGCATTTGGCGAAAAATAAGCTGTTGTTTCATCAAGACAAAACTTTAATTAATTAATTTTGCTCATTGTGGACGAGTGAGCTGGAGACACGATGAGCAAAATTAATGAATTAAAGTTTGAATTGCTTATTCGCCAGGTTTAGCTTCTCCGGACTTTTTTCTATTTTCAAAATTGATAAAATGGCTCGACGAAGGTGCGTGAGCTATTTAAAATGATAGACATTTCAAAAAGTGGTACACATTGTATATTGACCGAAGATTTGAAGATGTGAAAGCTGTGCGCAAGATAGGTGCCGAGCTTGCTTTCAATATAGCAAAAACAGTGAGTTGAACATGTTAAAGTGGAGTGTTTGGCAATGTTTCACCGCAATAAACCGAATTTTTGCGTTGATTTATAAACATGGATGAGACATGGGTCCACCAGCTCACACCTGAGATAAAGGAACAGTCAAAGCAGTGAACTGGAATGAGAGAATTGTGTCCAAAGAAGGTTCCATCTGCAGGCAAGGTCATAGCGTCTGTTGTTTTTTTCTTTTTTGAGATGCGCATGGAATTATTTTTATTGATTATCTTCAGGAAAGAAAAATCACCAGCGGTGAATATTTTGATAATTTATTGCAGCGGTTAGGTGAGGAAATTATGAACAAAAGATCGCATTTGGCGGAAAAGAAAGTGTTGTTTCATTAAGACAATGCTTCAGTTCACACATCCACTATTTCTATGACCAAAATTAATGAATTAATAGTTTTGATTGTAACATAACTAAATTGGACGCATGCACTTTTGCTAGATCGCATAACAACCAAATTCAAAATAACAAAATACCATTTTCGTAAAGCCATACACAAGTTTGCAACCCCAGCTTAGTTTTGTCGCCTGCGAAAGACACAGTTTTTTTTATCGGGTTTTGGTCATATTTAGTAGGTATGTTATAGATGTGTTAAGGATAGCCCAGTGTAAGGAAACATGTCTCACCAAAGACAGACGCCACATTTGTAACAGTGAGACTTTTTAAAGATGCTTTCAAAAACTTTATCAACTGATAGTTAATTGCAAGCAATATATGCAATACATGGTGATAATATCTGTGGTCACAACCCATAACAGCCTAACTCGAGTTAAGACACAATTGAGTTATTAGCACCATCGTATTCAGCGTATCTAAACTTATTTGCTCTAAATTTTTCATGTTTGTATCTCTTCTAGGAAGGCAATTAATCCTAAAAAACCTAATAGCTTAAGTTATTTTTCTAAATGACTGTTTTGGCATAATTGCCTAAGTCAATTTAGGATTACAACAAATATAAACATTATTTTTTCATCATTGCCTAAACCAACTTAAGTCGTTAATCCAAAAAAATAAAGAAACAATTTTATTTTCCTAACTTGAGTTAAGCTCTTATTCTGAATTACAATTTCGTTTTTTGATAAACATAAATTGAGTTAAGGTCTTTCTCCAAACTTAAAGTTTTTTATTTAATATGGAATAATAGCCTAACTCAACTTGAACTTTTTGACTTTCTTTCGTTCAACAATTCATAAGAGCCAAAGTGTCTTTTTCGATAATATCTTTTGACTGCGAGAATAAACAACTATTTTTTGTTAACAACTAAGTAAAGAAATTCGTTTCCTTGGAATCTGTAGCAGTTTTCCAAAAAACACCTTCTCCTGATTTTCAGTGAAGATTAAAAACTTTAAACTCCTGTACTGAAAATATTGAAAAACAGACTTAGGCTGTTATGGGTTGTGACTACAGATATGTGAAATCTGAAAAAGCTATCCCTACCTCCGATTCGATATATTATGTTCAAAAAATGGGGTTTGGAAGTTAAATTCCAAAACTGATATTTCTCTTTGGCATTAGTTTGTCTTGACTAAAAATATAGTAAAAGTTAAACTGTGTTCCAGTCATAGAAAAGAACAATGTAGAGATTCAAAATCGCTGTTGGCACCACATATAAAATGTTCGACTAGTAGACTCAAACAGATTTCTTTCGTTTAAAAGAGTTAGATGCCATTGTAGTAGAAGGCCATGCTATTTACCATTTATTAACTGTGTAAACCAATGGAGATGTCCTCTGAAATCATACCACAGCATGCTTTCAGGCGTAATGACCCGTTGCATCAAAAATTGAAGACATTTAGTTTCCTCAAGGCAACGGGGAGTATGTGAAACAAGCGAGTTCAAATCTATATTTCTTCCACAGTTCTAATTTGGTGCAGAAATTATTACAAAATTCAATAAACTAAAGGTCTCTGTATATAAAATGGCTTACGTGAGAAAGGGGTGGGCCGAAAACGAAGCTGTCGCTACATTTGCAGTCGCAGTTTTAAGCTCAATTACACTTCGATTCTGTCGCTATGATTTTGCGTCAGAAGGATATAGAGAAGCTAACTCTCTCTGAACTCCAAAAGATAAAATATCCATGCTATTTACCATTTTTTCAGCTTAATGAAATCAGTGCCAATGGCCTCCAGAATAACACCACTGCATGCTTTCAGGCTTCATTTACGAGTAAACCGTTTTATCAAACATTGAACCCATTCAGTATGATCGAGCTTACGGAGTGTATCTGAGGTGAGCGAATTCGTTTCTCTATATTATTCTCATCTATGCGAATAATATGTATACCTATAGAGAAGCTAATCGAATTTATTTTTGTTTGCTTTTTGTTATTCCGAAGAGTTAATAAAATACACTCAACCATATTGTCAATTTCAACAACCGCATAATTACATTTTTTGGAAGTACAATCTATCTAGCCCACATCAGGTCATATCAATATCAATATCGAAAACAATATTAAATTCACAGTAAGATAGCAATAGACAAAACTAAACAATAATTAAGTAAACATTATATTCATAATTATAATGAAGCTGAAATGGTGTATTAATAGAGAATGCGAGCTCAATATCAGACATAGATTTTAACAAACATATTATTAAAGTATTAAAATTTCACTTTTGTATTCCGCTGACATAACATTTTCACGTTGTTAATTTTTTGCCCAAACATACTTATTATGCAGCAACAACAATGGATGCACGACCTACGATAATACGTTAATGCGACTATCTTTGTACTTAACTTTCAACATTAAATTTATATTGACAACTGTAAAATTTACACTTTAATGAATAAATTCTTATCTATAATATTTCTGCTTGACTTAATTCATCGCATTCAATTTTCGTGTGGGTCAGACATCCCAAGGATCAACCACATTGGCATTGATGACCCCAACAGAGACAAACACACACACACACACACAATCATAAACTCCATTCCCCTATCATTTTAAAGTCAGTTATCACCTGCCTCAATTTTGGGTGGATTTCATAGAGCAGTGCCAACGCAATCTGGTAGATGTCATAAATTAACAAAATATAACAAGTGAGCGCAAAAAAATGTCATAGCATTACCTAAATTACCTGTCCAAGTGGTGTAGAAAAGACGAAAAAAAGGCAAAAGAGAAACATAAAAAGTCGGGAAAATAAGCACAGAAAGTAAGTACCAGCTAAGGATCAAATGGGCGATAGTGTGCCCTACAAAATTTAGGTTAATATCTTTCACAGCAAGCCGTAGTGTGAAACTGCTGAATAATAAAAATTATCTGTATGTCGTCTGATTAATTGATTTCAATTATTATCATACTACTCTTGTAGGTCCGAAAAAAATCATGTCGATCTAAGCATGATCGCACGTCCATTGAAACTTGCACCACTTCAGTCTGTATTTTGACATAAAACAGTTTAAGCAGCTTAAGTTCGACGCTGGTCAACATGATTCCAGCGGGGAAAAGTTTGCCAACAAATTGCCCGAATTTATCTCTAGGAAAATGTGGACTTAGTTATTAAAATGTACTAAATGATTTGCATTTTCACTGAGACAGGTTATCCATTTAGTGGTTTCAAATCTGCCGGTCATCTGAAGTGTTATTTATTTAGTGAAAGTTTTGCCATTTACGAATATGGATCGTTTAACAAACGAAAAACGCCTACAAATAGTTAAAACTTACTACAAAAGTGGTGATTCACTTTTCGTGCGTTACGGCGAGATTAAGGTCGTCATAATCGACCTACAGTGCAAGGAATTGTCAAAATTATGAAGAGATTTAAAAAGGCTGGAGGCGTTAGATTTGTGGTCAGGTTGGTGAATCATCGCAATTTACGCACTGCCGAAAATATCACTTCGGTTGGTGAAAGTATGGCGAATATTCTACTCAGAGAATTTCAATTCAGAACACTATGGTCATTTGACAATCGACTTTTTTGACCTGCAATTGAAAATTATGAACTGGACGATATGTGGTTTCAACAAAACGGTGCCAGGAGCCGCACAACACGTCCGATTTTGCACGATTTATTGCATGAAGAGTTTCGAGAAAGGATCCACTGTTCCCTTCAATCCAGAAGGACATTGAAATTGAAATGACATTGTATTTCGGACATAATAGCAAGGTCCAAGCATTATAATGAAATAAAAGTTTCATCGAAATCATAGTTTTATGTATATTTTATATAACTTTACTTTTGAAAACAAACAATAGATAACCTGGTGTAATCGGACAAATCCATTTATGTGACGATGCGACGGTACTAAATCTTTACAGAGGACCGCAAGAGGCATACGTGAATAAGAAAACTTGCACGTATAAGAACTGAATGAATTAGGCTTCGGAGTAACGTGTATTTTCCATCTTTTTTCTCAAAAATCATGTCATAAACTCTTTAATTAAAAGTTATGTACGGTGATAGTAAATAGTTGTTAGAAAGGGTCGGCCATCTCAATTCAAACATTTTCTAAAAATTGCTATATATTATTATACATATGAGAAAAAGACGTCTTAGTACACCCAATTATTTGGCGATCAGTCGGTATACAAGCTTCTTCCCAGGTAAACTTAAGGGTCTGAATATAGTTGTGTCTGTTCACCTTTTTTTAAATTAAGAATCAATTGCTTATGAAATCACCCGATGGTATGAACTTCACAGTGAAAATACAACCAAACCAAGGCTTAAAACAAATTTAACATAACGGTAAGTCCAAGGCAGCTATATTGTAAACGAAAAGTTAGTTTACGTTAGTTTTTCTTTGTCTACCAAATGTTTCCGTAACATCGAATCAGTTTTCGGCTTACACGATCTAAGACTCATTCGGGTCTAATGGAATAAATATCGCTTCACGTGACTGAAATTTCTCTACCGGTCATTTGTTTCATTCAGTTGAACAAAATTCAGTCAAATTTTGAACGCTTTAAGAGTTTGCTAAATTAAAGTGTGCGAATGAAGATGGACTACATTGTTATGCTGCTTTTGGTACTTCCCATAAAAATTGACCGATTTTCCGTAGATCAATCTTTTTCCTGTATTTCCTAATCAGTGGGGTTTAATAAAATATACATGTGTCCATTTTATTGACCGATTATACAAGATGACCGATTAACAGAAATGTAATTTTTTCGTTTGTAATTTCTAATTCGTAAATATAGTAATATTTGTCAATTTGTCAATTGTATCACATTATAATACTTGGTGAATTTTGAAAAAAAAAAAAACCGAAAGGTCAGTACGACCAAATTTACTGCAAACTACTTAATTTCGCCCATTAGGGACAGGCATTTGAAGTGTTACCAAATTCATGCTAACGTAGCAACCTAACGGCTAATGACAGCGCTCTCATTTTTTGACAAACGGCATTCTGTTATATTTTTTACAAACCTACGTTTACGTTTTACGTTGTAGTTAAAAAATTTATCGAAATTAAATTCAAAGGCAGCAGTGTTATTGCTTTGTATCAAAATCAAAGCAATCCTTGTTAATAAGATACGGCATTTACTTATATACAAAATTTTGGTGTATCGAACTATCAAACTTTATTATGCTATTGTTAGCATCAAAAAAAAAAAACACTGACCCTAAAAATACCATAATCGTCAGAAATGGTTCAAAAGGTGAAGGCAGAATTCAACATAATCCACGACATATCGCATTTCAATTGGCGAAATATTTCAATGTGTCTGCTTATAGTATTGGGCGCATATTAAAAATTGAACCACAAATAAAGTCCTACAAAATATAACACTCAACTCCGAAACAACGTGCTGAAACACTGGCACGCTGGTGGCGAGCTTGAAAATGTTGTTGGCTTTTCTGCTGATAAAATTGTTAAGGTTTAGAAATATGCATACAGACAAAACGATCGTGAATAATTGGAGCGCGGTAATTGCCACAAGGCACCCACCGCCCGTTTTCATTAAACAGGGCATAAAGGTAAATCAACAAACCTACCGTGAAAGGATTTTTAATGACGCGTTGTTACCTTGAATAAGTAAGCTGTTCTGTAGAAACTATTGGCCGTAGCTGCAAGGCTCAGCAGCATTCCATAAAGCCCATCAAATCCAACTTTTACAAGAAAAATTTTAAGTTTAATTTCTTCACAACAATGATCAACATATTCCCCGGACTTGAACCCAATGGATTTTACCACATGGTCCATTTTGGAGGCCAAAATATCAACTACAAAATATTAAACGGTCAACATCTTAAACAGTGATGTTCACCGAGAAAGGGATAAAATATCATTAAACAACATTCGTGTACAATGTGACGCTTTTGCAGATAGATTCAATGCTATTAACCGCGCTAAAAGCGACTGCATCGAACAATAATGTACATATATAGGGTGTCCCAACAAGAACGCAAAATTTAAATTTGGTGCCATTTGAAGTGTCATTGTTTGATATTTGAACAATTGTTATTGTTTGCTAGTAGAAGGTAGGAGATTAGTGAAAATGGAGCGCTACATGAACAACGCATTCTCACTGTGAAATTGTTTTACCAAAATGGTGAAAGTTTTGCGGCTACAGTTCGATTCAATTTGGGCTCACAATAATGCTCCAAAAGAGTCAACTGTAAAGAGATTAATGGATAAATTTGCCAAAACTGGATCTGATAGTGATGTCAAAACAACAACGCGCCTTCGACCAGGTCGATCGACCGAAAATGTCGCAGCTGTATGTGATGATGTCGCTCAAACTCTATCCACCTCAATTCGACACCGGGCTCAGCAAATCGGTGTCTCCAAATTCACTATGCAGCGAATTTTGACGAAAGATTTGCATCTTCATGCATAGAAAGATCAATTGACTAAGAAACTGAAGCCAGCTGACCATGGACAGCGAAGGCAGTTCGTTAATTGGGTATTGGAGAGACAACATGAAAATGCTGATTTTGCCGATAAAATCATCTTCAGTGACGGGCCGTCTTGACGGCTTCGTCAAAAGGCAGAATTGTCGCATTTGGGGTGAAGAAAATCCTCGAGTGATTCACGAGAAGCAAATGCATCCTCAACGTGTCACTGCGTGGTGTGTATTTTGGGCTGGAGGAATCATTGGACCTTTTTTTATGAAAATGGGGCATGTCAAGCGCATACAGTCAATGGTGTTCGGTATTGTGAAGTGATAACCAGTTTTTTCGTGCCTATAATTGAAGAAATGAATGTGGAGGGCATGTGGTTTCAACAAGATGGCGCCTCATGTCATACAGCCAGAGAAACAATTCAATTGCTGCATCAGTCATTTCCCGGTCGTGTTATTTCGCATTTTGGAGACCAGAATTGGTCGCCTAGATGGTGCGATTTAACACCATTAGACTCTTTTCTTTGGAGTTTTTTGAAGTCGATGGTTTACGCGAATAAGCCGACGACGACTCAAGTCTTAAAAGAGGAAATTGGACGCCACATTAATGAAATATCGCAGCATTTATGCAAAATTGTCATTGGAAATTTCATTAGAAGATCGCGTGTGTGCCAGCAAAGCCGTGGCGACCATCCGCCCGATGTGTTGTTCCATACATAACCTCATTCTGTCTACTTTACGGTATAATAAAGTTTCACGATTTTTTTTAAATATCTTTGTTTTATTCAAAATTTAAATTTTGCGATGTTGTTGGGACACCCTTTATAAAATATGAAATGTTTTTGTGATATACTGAGGTTTTTAAATAAACAAAAAAAATTTAAATTGGCAAAATTATAGTATTTTTAATTGTTAATTCTTCGAGCGCCGACACTTATATTTTCCTAATTTCGTTTCTTTGTATCAATTGAACTCAATGCTGTATAATGCCATACAAGTTAGCACACATCAGGTGTTTAATAAATTTAGTTCTGCGAAAGAAGGTGGACTGTATCGCCATACCTTATAGGGTACCTCACAAACAAATTGGTCTATTTATAATTTTATATGGAAGACTTCACTAAGTTATAGGGAATGTTACTCATTAAGTGGTGAGATTAAAACTAATTTAATTACAAAATTTCTAAATCTCAGTTAATACGTCTCAATGCCTTTAAAATGTACTAAATTTTATTTTGAATTTTCGCCAATCTAAGTACGAAATTGTACATATTATTAGTAAGAGGAATTTTATTATTGGAAGTTTTCTAATTACAAATGAAAATTTCGAATGTCCGCTAGAATTTACTCGGTGGAATATAAAAATATTAAATATCCTCAGAACAGCAATGGGAATTTGACATTTAATTAATTTGAGAGAAATTTGCTGTTGTAGATTTTGTTAAAATGTTTATATTGATTAGAGTTTTACAAAGAGTGCTTTCAGTTTTCCGTCAACATGCTAATACGGATATTATTTATTTTAAATAATCACATTTTAGAGTTAAAAATTCAAAATTGCAAATCATTGTTTGTACTTTCCGTTCAGCTGCAAAAGTTTTCGCCTTTTTCTATTCAAGCACTCTAATTCAAAAATCGTCTCCCACAATCTTGTAGGGTGTACATAATTTATTTTATTATTTTTTATTTTTTTTTTTTGTTCTATTTTCTTGACTTTTTCCTAAACCCAAATTAACACCTTTTTGCAGAACAGCATCAAAAGGAAAGATTTCAGCCGAAAACATAAAGAAAATTAAGAAAAAAAAAAATGGTGAATGAGAAAAATGTCAAGGCCGTTTATTGTAAGCGAATTAAGGGCGTGATAACAGCTAAAGAAATAATATAAGAACACTTCGGTCGTAAACATTTCAACACGAAATCATATCACAGCTATGAGAAGGACAAAAAGTATATCCTGGCAACCCACCCTCCAGAGAAAGCTTTTCAGCACCTGTGCACGTCAATATAAAGCCACCATGACTCCCAATCGTATTTTTAGATGTTGACCCAAAAAATCAGCCACCACCAAACAGAAAATACGTAAAGATTAAATTGCGATTATAAAAAAAGGCAAGCCAACTGCTAACAAACCAACAATATTCTAGTAATGTTCAGCTATTTTCGTGGTCGTTTTAACCCCAGTGTATTTTGCTTCTTTTTTTTTTGGTGAAAGTTTTTATATTTGGTTCAAATTGAGTGCAGGACATCTTCATTTCGCGTTGCTGCTGTTGAGTTTCATAGCCGCTTTGCTTAAACTAAGACATTTTATGCTCGTCGAGCGGCTTAAAGAGTCATGTCCATTGGTCTCCGATTAATGTCAGTCTACTGTATTCTGCGATAAGTGATTTACATAAAAACAACGACGGGGGGAAAATTTCACGTGCCCATTAATTTCATTTAATGAGCTTTTAAAAATGTAAATTTACGCGCCACCATCAACGAAGCTTTTTACGGAAAATTGTAGTCAATTTCAACTCAATGTTTGAGATTTTGCTGAAAAAATCGACGACAGTTAATTAATATTATGTTAAAGAAAAAACGTGTCCCATGAAATTGAATCAACATGTTGGACATAAATACTATTCATGCAATTCTAACGAAGGCGAATCCTGATATGTTTTACATATTTTGATATGGCGGAGAGTAGAAAATACGTTGTTAACTATTCCGAAATTTTCAACATAAGTCTACTTTGTGGTTTGGATTTTTGTTTATAATAAATAGTTGTGAAAATGCATAAAAAGACCGTGACCACTGGACTTACTTGCATACTTGGCAACGTACTGTGGTGCAAAATATGAAAATATGGCGAATATTTTAAAAATGAAAGCAAAGTTTTGAGGCCCAAAATCACAATCATGCTAAAGAATATAAAATTCTCCACTATTTACTATCACAAAAGCTTCTGTGCTGTTTAATTGTGCCTCAATGGTTATAAATATGGAAAACTAAATGGTGTCCCAACAAAAACGCAAGATTTAAATTTGGCGCCATTCGAAGTGTCATTGTTTGACATTTAAACAATTGTTATTGTTTGCTAGTAGAAGGTACGAGGTTAGTAAAAATAAAGCGCTACACGAATGAACAACGCATTCTTATTGTGAAATTGTTTTACCAAAATGGTGAAAGTTTTGCGACTACAGTTCGAAAATTGCGATCAATTTGGGATCACAATAATGCTCCAAAAGAGCCAACTGCAAAGAGATTAATGGATAAATTTGCCAAAACTGGCTCTGTTAGTGATGTAAAGACAACATCGCGACTTCGACCAGGTCGATCGACCGAAAATGTCGCAGCTGTACGTGATGATGTCGCTCAAACTCCATCCACCTCAATTCGACACCGAGCTCAGCAAATTGGTGTCTCCAAATCCACTATGCAGCGTATTTTGACGACAGATTTGCATCTTCATGCATACAAAGCTTAATTGACTCAGGAACTGAAGCCAGCTGACCATGGACATCGAAGGGAGTTCGTTAAATGGGTATTGGAGAGACAACATGAAAATTCTGATTTTGCCGATAAAATCAACTTCAGTGACGAGGCCCATTTCCGTCTTGATGGCTTCGTCAATAGGTAGAATTGTCGCATTTGGGGTGAGGAAAATCCTCGAGTGATTCACGAGAAGCAAATGCATCCTCAACGTGTCACTGTGTGGTGACCTTTTTAGACCTTTTTTTATGAAAATGAGGCACGTCAAGCGCAAGCAGTCAATGGTGTTCGGTATAGTGAAATGATAACCAGTTTTTTCGTGCCTAGAATTGAAGAAATGAATATGGAGGGCATGTGGTTTCAACAAGACGGCGCCACATGTCATACAGCCAGGGAAACAATTCAATTCAATTCAATTTAAATCTCGCATTCTTGTTGGGACACCGTTTATAAATTTGATCAGCTCAAGTAAAATATCTTTAATATGGGAGAACAAAATATCTTATTCAAATAATGGATTCTTCACCTGCAGGTATTATTATACTCGTATTATTAAACTTTTGAGCGTTTAAGTTTTTGTTTTTTTTTTTTTTTTGTTTTTTAATTTTCTAAATTTATTTTGTTTTTTAATTTTCCAAAAATGATGGGGTTTTTGTTCGTATTGGACGATATGATTCGAAAACCAAAAAAAAAAAAAAAATACCTTCATCACATGAAGGAGATATGGGACAGCTTACGCGCATTCCATTAACGATGATTCCAAACGTCACAGTTTGAGAAGCATTTAAAACACTTATCGATTGCTCAACTAAACGAAGTGCTTGTCAGACACTTCAAAGTGGCCGCCGCTCAAGTAATTGTAAATTGCTGTGTGCGGGATTGGATTTAGGATCGTACGCTCGATAGTCACATGTACTGATCTTCGCGCCACGATCGGTCATTTTACAGTAGTATTCTGCAAATGAAACCAGTACATAATTTACATGTACTTTCTCCAAAGGTCCTTTGCATTGAGACAAAAATAAGCGGCTTACCAAATCGCTGGCTTCTTATAAAGAGATCTCTGAATTCAATAAAACAAAACAAAAAGAATAAAAATTAAAACTTACTGAACTTAATTATTACAACTAATAGTCCTCCGCCTAGACATTGTGCTGGTTTTGATAAGAGATTAATCCAGGTTTAATGTCTGAAGGTGTTGTTGTGACACAACTTAGTAGAGAGATAGTGGACTGTATATGGGATTGGTTTGGAGTTTATTAATTGAGGGCCAATTCTTACGTGCTGGGCAGTAAGTTCTGGGCTAAAGAATTGGCGGGTTTAGATTAATTGCATAATTTCTAAGAGTTGAGAACTTATACAATTAAATTTAAGATTTAATATATATAAAATATATAAAAGTAAGAAAAACTGCAATAAATTAGAGTAAATTCAATAAGTTTATTTTTTGCGATTGAGATGCTCACGGTGCAAGTTGTGCTGCAAAAGTGGCTGATTTTGAATGAGCAACTTTGCTGATAACACTGGGTTTTCTATTTTCCTTTTTTTATATTTTCTTCAGCTTACAGTAAATAATTCACAATAATAATTTGGATATTTATCGATAATTACTTAGATTAGATTTAGATAACTTAAATAAGAGTGTTATCTTTTATAATATTTAAATTTGATATTTTCATTAAATTCAAAATTAATTCATTAAACTTAAAAGTAAGTATAAACTTGGAGGTTTATACAGGCATTATGGAGAAACCCTTGATTATTGCAAAATCGGTCATATGATTTACTGCAAGGAGGAAGACAATGCATTCGATTTTCACTTGCAGAACTTAGTTTACCAAAATTCGGATGAAATTATTAGATTGCACAGAAATTAGTGCAGCTAAATTAAAGATATCAATCTTGGAATATTTATATGGCTTACATTAGCAATTTGCACTGTAGGTATCTGGAATTGTGGTTTTTACATTATATCTAGTATTCAAATCCGCCGGTATGACAAGGCTGTCAGCTGTTAAATATTTGTTATCTGAAGTGTTAATTAATTAGATGAAGGTTGCCATTTACGAATGTGGATCGTTTAACATTGGAAGAATGGCTTAAAATAGGTAAAACTTACTACAAAAGTGATGGCTCAAACATGCATTATGGGATGATTATAGTCGTCATAATCGAGCTACTGTGCAAGGAATTGGCAAGATTATTAAGAAATTTAAAGAGACTGTAAGAGTTAAAGATTTGGTCAGGCCTGTGCATTATCGCAATGTACAACGCACTACCGAAACTATCGCTTCTATTAATAAAACTGTGGCGGATACGCCGAATTTGGTTATTCCAAGGCGTTCTCAGAAATCGGGCCTATTTTTATTTCCTTTCATTTATTTAAGTCTATGGAACAAAATTTCCTTACAGACTAAAAATGGCAAAACAGTAATAATTTTATATTATATTATTATTATTTTATATTATATATCTATAAACAATTTAAAACATATATGTAATTATTTAATTTTAGAAATCTGTTAAGGTATAACCGAAACAAATATTGAGATGAGTCAAACTCCATGAGTTGATTGGAATCTTGATTCAAGGCATATTCATTAATTTCATTAAGAATATAAAATCCACGATTCAGAGTACTGTTTTTTGTATAAGAAGTAAAGTCCCGAGGTATATCAAAAATATGTGTTCGCTGGAGGGAGCTTGGACCTGGAGAGACCTGTGCCAAAAGATTAGAACAGTCTATGTGTTTACAACTCACTATAGAGCATTTTGCATTTGCATTTGCACCTTTATCCACATAGAGTCAAACTCATGAAGCAATTAAAGCCGGCTAACCATTCACAACGCCGTAGATATGCTAATTGGTTACTACAGCAACAGGATTTCAATGCTGATTTATCGAACAAAATTTTCTTCAGCGGTGAAGCTCAACAAAATGATTGTGGAAAAGCCATTGCATCCGAGTAAAGTAACTGCTTGGTGCGTATTATAGGCTGGAGGTGTCATTGGGTCGCATTTTTTCGGAAATGACGCTGGTGGAACCGCTAACGTCAATTCAGAGCGCTATAGCCGTATAATAACCAAGTTTTTTAGAATGCAATTGAGAATTATGAACTGTATAACATGTGGTTTCAACTACACGGAGCCACGAGCAACACAACACAACTGATTTTGGGTTTACTGTTCCATCGTGCTGGAACCAAATTCTGGCAAAAAAAAACAACTCCTTCAATATTTTTAAATAACAGTCCCCATTGACACTTAACAGTAGCACAAATCGTGCACCATCCTGTATCCTAAAGTAAGTCTGAAAATCTTTCTGCTGTCGTTACAGAATTTCCAAAAATGCTTTGTTCATCTGTGGAAATTACTTTGGAATTGGGCATTTGTAATCAATTAATTGAAAGCCTTCTTAAATTCCATTTAATAAGTTTAGTGAATTCAACGTGAATGGAGATAGTAGAATACAAAGCGCTGACGTTATTATATTAGCCCACAATCAATATTTTTGGATACGTGGAAAACATCGAAATAAAAGCTTTTCATTACTTGTCTTTTGTTCATTCGAACATATGAAAGACAATGTATTCAATACCATTTTGGGGTGTTGGGATATCAACGTATTCCTAAATTAGATTTTGTAAAAGCTACATAATTTTTAAGCTATTTGTAATAAGTATAAGCAAAAAAATGTTGTTAGATCCAGCATCGTCGTAAAGTATTTTTTTTTTTTTTTTTTGCTGAAATCCCTCCAAGTGTTATAGAGATTTCGCAGAATTTGTTCTTGAAATCGTGGCGATAATTACAATATTTTATAGCAGATTACATTCACACAAAATTCGGCACATAAATTCTAATTATATCTATCGAAGAGATCTCCACGTACAAATATAAATTAGCAATTTTCCTATCAAATGGATGCCTTAAGAATAATGTAAACATTTACCTAGACGGCCAGTCATTTAACAACATTCGTGTATTCATATAATGAATGTTTATTTGCTCTGCATTAACTTTGTCTCGAATACCTTAGCAATGATAAAGTAAAGAACATATTTTCCATTTAATTATTATTCTGGAAAGAAAATTAATCAGTTAAAAAAATTAGATGGAATTATTGGTAATAGAATGTGTTTGCATGCGTATGTGTACACGAGTATATGTGTGTGTGTGTTGTTTACGTTCGTAAATAAATAATAAACTTTATGTACGCGCTCATTGATAGCCATGATAATGAAAATGGTATGATGTAATTAAATTTACATAAAAAAACGTGACATACAAGTATTACGCGTCTGTGAAATACGATTATTTGTGTTGTTTTACATTTTTCAGACATTTCTGACACAGACAATGGGAGAAAAAGTTGCAGCATTACAATCCGATGTCTTTGAAAATTAGTTTAATAAGTAATTATTTAATAAATAAGTTTCTATATCGGCATCGACGTGGTCAAACGCATTAATATGCAGCGATTGCGTTAGCTGGGTCATGTTGTGCGGATGGACCCAAATGCTCCGGCACGAAACGTTTTCGACAACGAACTCGATGGAAGGTGCAGAAGAGAGCAGCCAAAACTCCGTTGGAAGGACCAGGCTTTTGAAATACTATCGAAACTTGGTGTGACGAATTGGAGGGGAAGCGCAAAAGATCGAAGCGCATGGAATTATTTTCTACTTGCAGTGTTTAAATGATAAGGATGTCTATTCCAGTCTCTACCTAAGAAGAAGAAGAAGTTTTCGGTTTCTCTCTTTCTGTAAATATGACTTTTCTAGAATTACGTTTATGTTAAGTTATGTTTGTTCCTCTCACTCCCATTATATAGTCTATTGTTATCTACTTTTCACTTGTTATTTAAATAAGAACATTCTAGAATTAAGTCTATGAGAACAACACTATTCTGTAAAAATTTTAGTATAAATAGAGCAACTTCGTACGTTTGATGGGATTAATAAAGTTGCCGTTGATGTGGAAATACGTTCCACGATACCAAATATATGGCTTGGATCTTACCATTATGTACGAAATATAATACAATGCCATTTAAATAACCGTCTCTGGATTGGTTGTAGCAGTGAATCTTCTTGAGGTAGTTTTCGACCACTTTTTCGCAGACTTCTGGCGGTATCTCGGTGATAACTTGACAAATGTTAGTTTTCAAATGCTCCAATGTTTGGGGATTATCCACGTAAATACTGTCTCACAAAAAAAGTGTAAGGTCATCAAATCGCTTTATCTAGGTGGCCAATTGACGTCGCTAAAACGTTAAATTACGGTTTCTACGTATACGAGTATACGCATACGCAATAAAGCCAAAATCGAACATGTTGTGTTGCTCGTGGCACCGTCTTGTTGAAGCCACATATCGTCCATTTTATAATCTTCAATTGCAGGCTAAGAAAAGTCGGTTATCATATGGCCACCACCTGAAGCGATATTTTGACAGTGCCTGCATTGCGATGACGCACAGGACTGACAGTATCTCTTAAAACTATTCTTTAATCTTGCCAATTCCTTGCATAATCACTCCGTAATGCCCGAAAAGTGCCCACTTTTGAATTACCAATTTTGCAGTAAATTTTAACTCTTTTTACGCGTTCTTCGGTAATTAAGTGATCCACATTCGCAAATGACAAATTTTTCACTAACCAAATAACACTTCAGATGACAGGTATAAATGGATAATGACTAGAAAACGATAAATGAATAACCCTGTACCTTGATCGAAGATGACACAATGATTAATACACGCAACTGCCGTTCAGGTGATCTTTGATTTGATATTCAATACAGCTGCCGGTAAACAATTTGAGTAGTCGAACCATAGGCAAGTCTAAAAAAAAGTTTTCCAAACATGCCGTTTAACAATGATTTCGAACGTCAGTTTGCGAAGCTTTTGCAAGACATGTCGATTGTTCGAAGTCTTCGTAAACACATTGATGTGAACGCCGCTCAAAGAAAGAAATATGGTTGTAAGAAACATGCGTTCTTTTCGAGTTCGGTTTACTTTATTTGAGAATTTGTTTCAATAAACAATACTACAGCAGGTATTTCAGTCAGGTGAATTGAAAATATGAAAAAAAAGTAGTGAAAAATTACAAAAATCGCCTGTGATTGCAAAACTAACTTAGATGGAGTAAAATGAAGCAAAAGCATTAAGAAACACTCGAGTGCGCACAAAATTCTTTTCATGCAGGACTTTAGGTTTTAGTTTACTATCCAAATAGTGACCCGGGCTACATTAGTGGTGTGGGTGATATTAGAGGCCTATTTCAAGTATTACCATGTTATGTAGTTTTATTTGTGGATATCCTCACGGCATTGCAAATTACGTCATAAGAAGGTGCTTCGTTTCCTTTTTGACTGACCCAACATTACATATTTTTGTGGCTGACATTTCCACCAGCCGTAAGATGTGTCATTTACAGCGCTGGTTTAAAAAGAAAATTTCATGCTGCCACGGTGATGGCATATGAACATTTTATATTATCAAACTGCATTAATTCTTATTTGTAATCACATTTTTTGCCATTCAAAATACATATATAATATGAAAGGTCAACTGCTGTGCAGAACTCTAAGCACAGATTCGAAGTGAGCTAACAGAACCAACCTCACAAACGCCACGAACCAGATGTACGAGTATGTGACAAAGAATTAGAAAATTCTGTGCAATATTGAACAGAAATACACTTCCGCTGCAAATAATTTTTTCACCCCACTGTGCCTACAGTTATAAGAGCAAATTACACACTTGAGCTCATTTATTTGATGAAATATACACATGTATATGCTTGTGTGTGTGGGTGCATCTGAAAATAAATTTCTAAAAAAAGTATTTGTTGTTCCACCCATATGAACATCTCATTTAGATTATTTTTATTTGTAATAACATTTCCTTGCACATAATTTAAATGGCAGCATCCAGACATCTTTTGATTTTCCTATTTTTCCAGACACCACTGCTTCGCATTTCGCCATTAAGTCCCATGTCAGGAATATTTTTCTTTTATTATAATTAATTTGAAACTACAATTAAGCAAATTAGAAAAAAGTGTAAGAATTTTAAACTGCCCGTATTTTAATATTTATGAAACTCACATATTTTGTTCCATCTGTTTCATGTGATTTCTCTTTGTTTTAGAGGAATAACTTTTTCAGAACCGTAAGTATTTTTTCATGGATTTTGAAGGATTCATGGGCTTCAAGAGGATACGTCAATCAATACTGGACAAAAATACTATGACAGTTTAATAAATTTAGTCTGTAGTACCTATTGGAAAACAGTATCTCAAAATCATTATTATCGATTGTAATAAAAAAACAGACTTCGACAAGTTTATTCCCAATGAAATATCCAGAGAATTATGTTTTTAAAATTTATTAGAAGCTATTCCCCGCAAAATGACGGTAACCATTACAATCTGATAGAACTTGAATGGTTCATTCCACCGCCTGTCAATTTGCATTAATCACATTATGGCATATTACCTTCAAATAATGTAAATACTGTAGGAAAGTGTAGAAAAATTTTAATTTTCTTTTTAGCTGTGAGCTTGTCTTCACACGAAGAAGTTTTTTCATACTGAGCAATTGCCAATTGCAACCCTAGCGGTTCTAAGATTGTGTATAAGTATAAAAGTAACTGCATTGGAGTGGTTCCTTCCCGTATCTGTCGATAGTCATCAACTTAAGATGACGAATAAAAAAGTAGAAATATTATGGAGAGAAAATATCTCCGGCATCTGTTATTGCATTCAGATAACTAATAGTAGACAAAATCCGATTTTTCTAGCAACGGGCTTAATTCTTGTAGTTTCTTTTTTCTAGATTTTAAACAATTCATAAACTGGCCTGCCTATAACGAAAAAACATATACAAGGTGTCGCATCAATTGTGCTGCAATAAGAAATTCAAAGAACTTTTTTAATCAATGTTTAATTTCATTTATTTTTTTTTATTGTATAGAAAATGCAATTTAATTTTATATTACTAAATGATTTTGAAGATGATACACCGTAGATGTCCTGCATGCTCATTTACGCATATGCGACACCTAATCAGAATGTTATTCATCGCGGTCTGAAGAGTTGGACTGCTTCAATGTTAATGGACTAATTTAATTCAGTCACCTGACCTGACTGCACCAGACCATTTTATGGGGTTATGTCAAGCGAGAGTTGTACAAAACGAAACCAAAGAATTTGACTGAACTGAATGTTCATATACATACACATATTATACATATTATGCACATAGGGTGGCCCTTGTTTTTCAACTTTCTAAAAGTTTAGCTCCCAACACCCTATCTTGTTCCAATAAACAAAGCAGCGATATGTGCAAAATTTAAGCTCAATTGGGTAATTGCAAGGCGAGCCACATCGGCAATGAACTTTTGAATTTTTCAAAATTTCATGTTTTCAAAGACCCACAACTTTTGTTTGCCATAATTCGGGAACGCCTCGTCCGATTTTATTTAAAAAAATGTAGAAAAATTATGAACTACAATACCTTTAATCTATTCCTATACCATTTCTCAACATAGTTAACAGTTTCACAGTTAAAAATATATTTATGAAGAAAAAAAAATTATTTTTGATTTAAATATTTTATTATTACACAAGGTGACATAATGAAGATTTTTAGGGATGGTATCTCATTTCGATAAAATTTCTAAATTAATATTAATAACACAAACATTCCATAATTATAAAAAACCTATTTACAATACCGTAGAGACGTTTCTTCGATGTTTTTAAGAAAATGTTATAATGAAAATGCAGAACATAGAAACACAGATGCATTTTACGATACTCACAGGTGTAGAAAAGGTTGATAGACTGGCAATAATAGTACCTTTCAAGAAAGCAGAAAGCAATTATTGGGAGTCCCTGAAATCCCTAAATCTTCAGAAGAAGGCCAAGCGATGGCTGTTTACCAGGCAGTGGAGAAGTGAGATTTAAATGACAAAATTCAGGTACTTTGCTGTGATACAACAGCAAGCAACACAGATCGAGTAAATGGTGTCTGCACAAATCTAGAAAAGTTGTTCAATCGTGACCTGTTGTACCTACCCTGCGGTCACCACATTTTTGAGCTATTTTGAGAAGCTGTTTCGACTCGCTGATGGATGCAACTTCTGGTCCAGACATGGCGCTTTTCAAAAGATTCAGAGACAACTGGGCGAAAATCAACAAGAATGTTTACATAACTGATAGCAGTGAAGTGCCTGATGATGTACGCTCTACCATTCTTCAATCTATTGAACATCGCCTTTTTACACAAAAACAACAGCGAGATGATTACCAAGAACTGTTGGAGTTAATGATGATCTTTCTTGAAGGCATTCCGAACAGGGGGGTATCATTTCGTATACCAGGAGGTGTGAGTCATGCTAGGTGGATGGCAAAATCAATTTATGCATTTAAGATATATCTGTTTCAAGATCCATATAGGGAGTTATAGGGAGAAGAACTCTTTAAGAAGAATATGTAATTTTCTTGCTCCAGTGTGCGTTCGAGCCTTTTTTCTGTCCACAGAAGCAATTAAAGTACCTTATCATGATTTACTCTTCATGCAACAACTGATAAATTATCAGGATATTGATCCAGAAGTTAGTAAGGTTACTGAGTAAAAATTTTCCAAATAGGTGTAGAAACTGTGGTTCTATTCTTATTTGATGACAATGTTCCAACAGTTGTTTAGACACGTATGGCTCAAATTATGCTGAAAGTAGATAAAAGCGAAGAAGAGGAAGAAGATAAGATTCAACTAAAGAGGTACATTCTGCACCAAAAAGATTTTTCTTCCTTTACAAACATTGAGTTGTCGTCGTTTGTAACTCCTAGTTCGAAAAATGTCTTCACGAGATTTTCTCTCAGCACCGATTTCCTCCACAAAGACCCCTTAACATGGAAGGATGATCTTGGTTATAAAAGTGAAATTGAAAAACTTGAAACGATAGTTGTTGTAAATGACGCTGCAGAAAGAGATGTCAAACTCATTCAGAATTATAATAACATTCTCACAAAAGATGTACAGAGCGTTTTTTGTTTATTGACACAGGATCAGAGGTTGGGAGCAGCAAATATCTAACATTCCAAAATTTACTTATAGCTAAGGGCCGCCCTAATTCATATATATTCGTCCAAATTTATTTTATTATATTTTTATTTATTTATTTGACTTGTAATTTAAAGCCTTCCGGCTAATTATAAGTATACAATATGCAACAATTCATCTATTAGATTTAATCTGCCCAATAATATAAATTTAAAAAAACACGTAATAAAACTTAAATATAAAATTTATAAAGTATAATATGATTTTAAACAAAGTATGATTAACGACAAAAAATTTGAAAAAATACCAATTTAGAAGTTAATCGGCATATAATCTGGAAATATAAGATAATCGGTATGTAATAAAGGCTGCTCACAATTTAATTGAAAACAAAATTTTTCTAGAAAGTTTGAAAGTGGTGCAGAATGTGCCTTTTGTAAGGATCAGCACATAATTTAAAACATTTCAAATGGCTTTGGTAGTTAATTGTAAATCCATGCTGCTCTTACTACAAAAACACGGCGCATAAGTGTGGTAATTTTAGAATTAAGAAGCTGCTTAGTACGAGTGGAATGTGAAAAATTAAACGAATTAGAAAGAAATTGGGGACTACACAGTCGAACAACTTAATAAAATAACAACAAAGACCTTAAATCGATATAATTTTTAAAAATACAGCCCAAGAAACGCTTAACATGCGGTGTTATATGAACACGACGTCTCGGTAATTACAAATACCTCATAACTCCATTCAACGCCATCTAAATGTTCCTCATATTTTGTTTATTCTCCTTCTTAGGTGGCGACTGGAATAGACATACTTATCTGTTATACGCCGCCCATAGAAAATAATTCCAAACACTTCGATCTTCTGTGCTTCTCCTCCAATTCGCCACACCAAGTTTCGATAGTACTTCAAAAGCCTGGTTCTTCCAATGGAGTTTTGGTCGCCCTCTTCTGCACCGTCCATCGGGTTCGTTGTCGACAACTTTCCGTGCCGGAGGATTTGGGTTCATCCGCCTAATATGACCCAACCAACGCAATCGCTGGACATTAACGCGTTTGACCACGTCGCTGTCGGCATATAGCTCATACAGCTCATTGTCCATGCGACGTCGATACTCTCCGTTAACTATGACAGGTCCTTATATTTTCCAGAGTATTTTCTTCTTGAAAACTGCTAGTACTGATTCAACCGCTTGCTTCATAACCCAGGACTCTGCGCGATATAACAAGACAGGTAGAACCAACGTCTGCTGCAGTCAGATTTTTGTTTGTCGAGGGATGGCTTTGTCATTGCTTAGCCTATAGTAACATCTGTTAGCAAGCAAAGCTCTTCTCTTTATCTCCATGCTGACATCATTCGTTTTGTTTACAGCGGAAACAAGGTAGATGAATTCTTCCACCACTTCAAAATTATAATTGTCAACTTTCACACAGCGTCCCAAACGCGTAGACTCTTTGTCCGTTCAAACCAATAAGTTTGTTTTGTCCTCGTTTACTACCAGACCCATTTTCGTTGCTTCCTTCTCGATGATTGAGAAGGCTGGAGTTAACATCTCGTAGTTTTCAGCAAATAATGTATATGTCATCTGCATATGCGAGCAACATATGGCTTTTATTAAAGTTAGTACCAGTCGTGTTAACTGTAGCTTTCCTCATAATCATCTCCAACAGTATGTTGAAGAGGTCGCACCATAGACTGTCGCCCAGCCTAAGTCCTCGTTTGGTGTAAAAAAGCTGGCTTAGATATTTGCCTACCTTTACTGAAGACTTCGTGCCAGTCAGCGTCACCTTACAAAGACGTATAAGCTTCGTAGGAATTCCAGCTATGTAGTTCTAAACAATATAGAATACTAGTCATGATATAAGCATGAACCAATTTTTCCTTAATCGATCTAGGCAACACTAAATCAGTGCGATAAAAACTTTGAAGTGAATAATTTAAACGTCGGACTGTATTAGTTAAAGTTTAGTTTGTTATCTAAGCCTCTTAGCTCAAGCAGTTTGGCAACTGTCATACTTTCAATATATTTGCCTATACAAATTCATACGACGACTAAGAATACATACGTTTATATCCCAAGGTGTGAAGGTATGTGTCGTTTGGCAAAAATGTATCACCTAGAAAAAAGGAGTCTACAACACGGAGTATCTTTTGACCAAATGGGTTTCACGATTTTTATGTCGATCGAGGGATGTCCGTCTGTCTGGTTGGCTGATGGTAGATATGATAACTGTCGTAAATATGTTGTCCCGCCACCTATAGTACCTTCAGTACAAATTGGCCGATTTTACGAAATTCAGTTCATTACCTGTAACTTTAAATCTGTAGACTAATCACGCTCATTCTAGTTCTGCCATACAACAGCAAATTACAGCCCATGTCTGTTATCTATATCTGTTTTCCAATTTCACTAAATTTAAATTTGGTTAAACTTTAGCTGAGACCGCATCTGAGAATGAAAATTGAATTGTTCGTTTGTTATATGATTTTTAATGCCTGGTAAAATTTCAGAAAAATTCAAAAAGAAATCATGTCCTCTTAGGATTCTCTAAAGTATGTATAAAGTATAAAATAAATCCATTATTTTTCCAACAAACAGGTTTAGTAAACTGTATCTCGCATTAAATAAACGAAAAGATTCCGTGCTCAAAAGCTGCTCAGACAGTTTTGTGAAATCTTAACTCATTATTGTTAGAGCCCGCGTCAAAGATGGCCACTGATAAAGAAAAAATACATCATATTTCGTAGTTTCTCTTCCATAAACGCCAAATCGCTTGCTAGGCGATTGGAAATATGAAGTGTTCACACTCCTGACACTGTAACAGCCAATCAAAAGAAGTTCGTCAATCAAGAGCTTCGCCAATTCAATTCCAATAGTTTTGATGTCGATGGAATAAGAGATATCCTTAATTCCGATCGTCATGTAAGCGCTTTTTCGATTGCCCAGTAGCTAAACATGGGAAAACCCCATTTGAAACCATTGAAATAAAACTGTATCCAAAGGGATGCCCGATGCATAGATACCTCACGAGTTACCGCAGAGGAACCTAATGGATCGAATTCCCATATGCAAAACGCTGCTGAAACACAGCAAAATCAGCTCATTTCTGATGCTGATGGTGACTGGTGATGGAACGCAGCTCACTTACGACAACGTCAAGCGAAAATGGTCGTAGTTGAACCAAAGTGAGCGGACACAAACAGTAATCAGGCCAAGATTGACGGTCGCAGTGGGATTCGCACAGAGTCGTCTATTATAAAGAAAGCAATCACCCAGAAACAATTAGCATTGGCCAACAGGAGTGGAATTGTATTCCACTAGAACACTGCCAACATAAACACATTGAAAGTGATTCGGCAGACGTTCCTGCAGCTTGGTTTGGAGGTTCTTATGCATCCACCTAATAGTCCAGATTTAGGTAAAGTGATAATCACCTTTTCCTTCCTGTGAAACTCTCTGCTAAATGAAGCCATAAATGTCCTGTTTCGACGAATTGGTTTCACTCAAATGCCGCGTAATGCCCGTATAATATTGTATAATATTCTTCATCTGCCATTTGACTTTCTGGTAAGAATTCCGAGTGCACAACAGCGCGGTAATCAAAACAAGACGGTTAACATTACAAGTACTTTGACGTGTTTTTCCCCTCTATATCGGTTCGATTGGAAGCCGTCATTCCGACACCTGTTAGTTAGAAATCATGTTACGAGTACATAGAAGGGATTGACTTGTTCTTGCTGTTCTTCATCAGCCTTTAGCAGATTTTATTTTTGAAGAAAACTCGGAACTAGTCGAGCAGCAACTCCTTTCATATCGTTGCAATCGTGTACGGACTGATGCGTGAGATATAGAAAGTGCAGTTATTATCTCTCTAAAACATAAGTGGCGATTTCCAGTTTGTCGATGTTGATTTGAATCTACCCCTTTTTCCCCTCTTTTGAATGCCCTGTACTGCTCATAGACGAAAAATTTCATTTGTTAATGAACATTTGAAATAAATTCTTTATTTTATATTTTTATCCATTGTAAAAATGGCAAACACACATTCGAGATGAACTGCAAAAATCGAGCAATGTCAACAAACTAAAAGACATATCGCGCTTAAAGTCCTTGTCAGTATAGAGAACAGATGTGCCAATTAAGTGACAAAAATAATGTCGATAATCCTTTTAAGTGGACTTTTAAAATTATCAATTCCCGGTACTTTATTGGCGAAATCTATATGCAAGTTAGATGATTCAAACACATTTTTGATACATTTACTTTCGCCTAGAAGAGGCAAAGCATGACTTTCAGTCAAACGTTTGTCTCAAGTTTTATTAATTAGTTTCAGTAGTGTCTATTAATTAATTTCAAGGGGTATCAAATGAATGACAAAAACCAAGTCTACCACAATCGTTTACGACCACAAACAATACCGAAGCATTAAAACAAATACGATGCCACAATTAAGAATCAATTTACAACATCCTACCCAAGTCTGCAACATTTACATAAGAAATACCACAAAAATCCCAACAAAATTTTGTGGAGAATTGCTACGTCACAGTTTTGTACTGAATATATGATAGATTTCATTATTTCAGTTTCAGCTTGTATAGTTTTGTGTATTTATTTAGCCCAAGTTCTTATAAATAGGATCTTTGTCATTGTTCTCGGCTTCACAATTTCAATTTTCAACCAAGACAAGTCTCGAAACACGGTCATTTGATATGCGTGCGTATCCATACTCATCGTACACATCTGAGATGTTTTATTTTGAAATTGCCTTGAACTTTGTTACGTACTCGAGTTATCCATAGTCAATGTTAAAAGCATGAAACCTGCCACACATGGACGAGAACAAAAAAACGCAAAACTTGCAACAAAACAGAGCTGAGAACAGTCGGAAACAGAAAACACATTTAAACGAAAAGAAACTAATTGTTCCGATGTGGGAAGGACTCGTTGTTTGGGACGGTGGTATTAACCGGCAAAAGGGAAATTTCTCATATAGACAATTTAAGGGAACTCAAAAGAGAGAAAGTCCTTTGAACTCTCTTCATGTGATGTCACATTTCTGCTGAGTCTGTAAAGGGTGTTGTTCTGCAACATGTTGCTTCTCCATTTGGAGAAATGTATATAAACATTTTGTATTTAAATTTGCAGAATTTCATTTTGTTGGATGTACTTTAAATCCTCGTAAGTAATATTCTTGTATTCCTGCCATATTTAGGGCAATGTTTGCACAACTTGAAATGCTGAAATTGAATTTTGTACTTGAGCTGTACACAGAAAGAGAAGTTGGTCGGTCGGTTCGTTTGTTTAAATATTAAAATTTCGAGAGACCTTTTAAATTTTTTGTAAGTCGATAGTTGATATATCAGGACATTTTACTTTCTGGCAAAAAGAAATGCTGCTGCGTTGAGGATGGCATGAAATTCGGATTTATTGTATACTATAACCACTAAAATATTTGTTATACTTTACTGTGTTTAAGAGGTAAACTCGCTACAGTAGTGATTCTAACACTTAATATTTGTTGAAGAGATTTGGTTAGTTTTTATACTTTGCGTTTATACCAATCAAAGGGATCGAATTTAAGAATAAGAATTTCCAATTTATCCATGTTTCTTTTAAAGGATTAAAGGTAGAGATTTGTTTTCTGTTCATCTTCGTCTACAGCGCATTACATTTTTAAAAAATGATACTCGACCATTTAAGGAATAAACGATATCTTATAACACAATACTTTTGGGCATCTCGAGATCGTAATATCGTTCCCAAAGTTATTGTTTTATCCACTAAGATCAAAAATGTTATACAGTGGGGAACATAAATGAATACATGTTTGTCCTGATTACACTTCATAGGACGAAGCAAATTAAAACAGTATTTTAAAGGGTAAACACTTGTATTAGAAGTAGTAAAAATAAATATTGTATTTTTGTATGACATTGAATGCTTTATTTAGAGTAGTTAGAATGATCCGATTTAGTTCGAATATGTGTTCAATAACTTGTTACCATATTGAAGGTAATTCAAAAAATATGGCTTTTATTAAAGTTTATTTAAGTTTTATGTAGCGTGCCATTTGATTGCTATACAGTCAGTCATAACCCAACATAATGAGTCTCTTGTCTAATTTCGCACCTGTCCGGTTGATTTATATGTTTCCCGCATAATCGTTTTATATCGTTTCTACTGGCAATGGCTGCCACAATTTTAAAGGATCGATATTTTCAAAAGTCAATAATGACTCCACTTTCACTATATGTGATGAAATATTAATCCATTGGGGGACGCTATGTTAAAAAAAATACCGGGAATTCGTAAACCAAACCGGAAATATTTAATGTACCGCTTTCAGAATGGGCCCGATCCAAAATAATACACTTATGTCAATGAATACTCTAATCATCAAAATGCTTTTCGAACACTTTATTTATCCGATAAATTCTTCAATTCTCGTTGCGAATTCTCTTTTATGTCTTCTATCGACGCTTCAAAGTGGTAATTTAAGATTTGAAAGAGAACAAGGTCAGCCGGAGCCATATCAAGTAAATATAGTTTTACTATGATATTTATGGTGAGTTTCTGGTCAAAAAATTGTTTACAATGATGAATCCTATGCGAAATCGTGATGCAAAATACATAAGTTTTCTTTCAACAAAATGAAATTTTGCAATGGATTTACTCTGTCTAATCCCGCACAACGTCTAGATAATATTCATTATTTGTGTGACTTGACAAGATTTCCGGATGTGCAACAACGCGACAACCAAAGAAAACAATAACATTGTCTTGATTTTTAATATACATTGACGTGGTATTTTCACTTTTGATTCATTTAGACGGCGCAATTTCAAAGCTTATTGACTGGTTCGTATCTCACATTCGTTAACTCTTGTCTACCAATTATAATGCGGTTTCTGAATGTGAGCTTGAAATTGATCCATTCTAGCATGTCTTTACAGACTTTTACACACGTATCCAAACAATAGTGTAAAGTAACAGGAATTAAATCGTGAGGCAAAGGAAGTTCAACGGCTAAATCACCATTTCCTTCAATTTTTAGATGTTAACTTCAGTAGAAAACATTAATGACTGGCCAGTGCAAGGCAAATTTTCACCATATACCGACCGGTTTCGAATTCACTGTAATACTGATACACATCCATTGAGTGGTTTCAAAACCGCCCTCATGGCAAGACTGTCAGTTGTTAAATACCTGTCATATGAAGTGTTATTTATTTAGTGAAAGGCTTGCCATTTACGAATATGTATCGCCTAATAACAGAAGAACAGGTGAAAATAGTTAAAACTTACTAAAAATGTGGTGAGATTCAAACGCAGGCACATTTTTCGTGCATTACGGGGTGAGTATGGTCGTCATAATCAACTTACTGTGCAAGGAATTGGCAAGATTATATACAAATTTGAAGAGAATTGAAACGTTACAGATGTGGCTTGTGCATCATTGCAATGTACGCGCTGCCGAAAATATCACTTATGTTAGTGAAAGTGTAGCAGATAATGGGAATTTCGATTCAAAACTGTGGCATAGAAAAGGACGGGTGGTAGTCATTTAGTATCAGGTCCAGACTATAATATTGATGTATAAAAAAGAAGTTCTCAGCCAAACTCCGTGACCTATTGGTGAGTCACTATTCGCATGGGCAGCAGAGCATTGATCCGTTGAAACACAATTTCTCTAATATTCGCCAAAGATGGTTGTTTCTAAGCGAATGCTTTATTTAAACGGTTCAATTGTAGATTGCACAGGTGACATTCAAAGTCCCTGGCAATCCCACCAAATACGAAGATGCGGAATTGGAATAATTTCAAGAAAAATTTATGTCAAACGCAAGAAGAACTTGCAATTACCTTAGTAGTGACCCAACAAACAATTTAAAATTGTTTAAAATGCCTGGGGATGATCCCAAAGTAATGAAGTAGGGTTGCATGTGAACGGACGTCTGGAAATGTTGAACAATGATCTTGTACGACTCAAATGATGCGTAAACGGAGGGACTTTTGGCATCGTATAACCACTTGTTACGGAGATTGTTGGTGTACAATAGCCCAAAGAAGAGGGCAGTGTCCATTCAGTGTATCAAACCCTAATTCAACCGGTCTAATCCTTTGTTATGACGCAAGCATATGAATCAGCTCTGAAAGTCTGGGAAAGAAAATTACCCCATGAAGTAGATGGACTCATTGTTGGTCAAGCCAAAAGTTGGGATCAACTTGATGTCGTGTAGTATGAGTTGCTCAAACTGAGCAAAACTATTACTGGAACATAATTGATGAGTTTGGACCAAGCACTCAAGGAAACCCTCGACATTACTACTTAAGACACAAGAAAATTATTCTATTGCACTGCAAAGCTCGACCAGATGTTGATGTGCGGGACAGAATATTCTTGGAAACTCTCATCAAGCATCGCTGCTTTCAATTATCGCTTGTTTTGATCGATCACGCATAGCCTGTCTGAGCAGCTCTTCATATTACATAATGAAACCAAGAATTGGTTCGCTTCCAGAATAGCCTCAAGAGATGATTCGTATGGGAATCAGAGCATAATTTTAAGCAAAAGAAATAGTTGCAGAGACAGCAGAAGAACTTCCATTACTGTCATTATTATAAAGGTATTATTATAAAGTTATGTTATGGTATACGGGTCTCCTCCCCCACAAAGGATATGATAAAAATCTAGTCACGGAAATGAGAAATTCTAGTCGTGAAATGTTGATAGAATAGCCAGAGCTAGGATGAAAAAGCTAGATTCCAGCTTAAAGACCACAAAACTTCGGGATGACATATCAGCAAAACTGTTTAGGTAGGTAGCAATTATCTGACAGTGGTCACGCAACAACTTCTGAATACAATTTGGCTCAGAGCAACAACGATGAAAGGTAAAAATCTTAATGAGTCATTTTAACATCAAACGAAGTCTCAGGCAGGGCGACAAATTCATCATGCGCCCTCTTTAATTTTTTTTTGGAAGTTGTCATGAGAAAAACTGGATTAAACGCAACCAGTGCCATTTTTTAAAAAGAGCTGTGGGTTACATCATTGATCGAAAACTACGAGGTGTTGCTGCAACCTTCTTCAAATTTGAAAAAGATTCATCAAAAGTAGGCTACAACATAAAACAGTACAAAAATTCCAATATGATTTAGCCAAAAAATTCTGCCCATATGGGACACTGTATGAACGCCGACAATTGTAATTTTGTTGTGGTAAATGATTTCATCTACCTCGAATCCGTTGCCAATAAAGCTAATAATTAGGAGAAGGACATTGCATAAAAACGGTTGCAGTAGTGAGCTTAAAGAGAGATTTAGCGAAATAATAACGAAACTTCATCTGGATCAAACCCTTTTCCTACTCGTCTTGTTGCTATGACGCAAGCGGTAGTACCAGTTTTATAAACCTTCTAGAAGTACCCTTGGAGTAAATGGACTCGTCATCATGAACGAAAAGCATCACTGTCAAATGAATCATAAGTCGTACACCAACGTCGACGTGGTCAAGCAAACCAAAAAACAGCAATTGAGAATGGGTTGCGGTGTCAGAATGAACCAAAACGCTTCAGCTACAGAATAACCTAGAAGAGTTCGATCAAAACTGTATGTAAGGGTCCAAACTTTTAAAATATTAATAGAACTTGGCCCAACGAATGGCAACAAATAAAAACCCCAGAAATTACTTTTTACGTGCCGTACATAATAAAGAGGTTTGCTTACAGTCCGGATTGATGTTGACACTCTTACTTATTATTCAGTTACTGATGACAAATTATCACGTCAAATTACAGGATCAACCAGCACGTGCCAGTGATAAAACGTTATTAACAAAATGAGCGTTTGTCAGTGTAAATATTGTGAGTGCTTAAGACCATTTTCCGGCATATGAATTGGCCCTTCAAAGTGGAATCCCTAATATATGGTGGCTAAATTCGAGACCGCCTGTGCTGTGAGTAGTCAACCAACAACCGCACTTCAAACAAATGAGTCCAATATATCGCCACTGTTTGCCAAAGTGTGCAGCAGAACTCACGACAGGCAACTTTCGCAAACCTCAACTTTTTTTGCATCAGGGCATAGTCTTGCTGAAAATCGACGACCGTAAACAAAACAGTTTGTTCTCTGACTGGGATTCGGAAGACGATCCTAGTTTTGATCGAAAAATCATCCTTAGCGACGAGGCGCATTTTTCGGGGAGACACTATGTTAACAAACAAATTAGCTGCATACGGAACAACGCCCATACATGAGGCACGCAAGTTGTTAATGTTTATTGCGGATAAGTAACTTTTTGTGTGGATTTTAAGTCGGCAGCTTCATTAATCCCTAGTCAACGATAACTAATTTCTTTTGGATTTGGATGGCATTTGGTTCCAGCAGGGCAGAACTATGTGCCGCATAGTGAACCTCACAATATATATTCTGCACGAACGATTTGAGGGTACGGTTGCCTAACAGGGAGGTGACGTAAATAGGCAACAAAGATCGTACGATTAGAACTAGCTATACTTTTCAGGTGGGGTTTTTTTAAGTCGCAGTCCTGTGCCAATAAGCCGCAATCGACCGATGCAACCAAAGTTAATATAGCCCAGGTTATCGTTTAAGTTCAAGCAAATCTATGCGGTCGCAGGGTCATTGGAGATTTGACCTCTCGAATCCTTACTACCGTATGGAGTTGTAGTAGACATTTGAACGACATTATACATTATGCAGGGATAGGGCATACATAGGCCGCCCTACTTGGAAACCCCTTTGTACGCATCAGCCAATAAACCAATAAACTCTTTTTCGTTAGGAGAAAACAGTCAACAATTCTCTCTGCGCGGGATAAGTGAGAATTGCATGACAACATTTTAAAGGAATTTCATATAAGGCTTATGGCAATGTAAATACATTACATATGCTGACTTATGCCAAATAATTACATCGTAGATAAACGTTTTTTTTTTTTTTTTGCTTTCATTTAAATTTAACTACAAGGCTATAAATCATTCCAGAAAGAAAACAATCGAGTAAAGGCTTTTAATCATAACTTATGTCCAATAGTGACACCTGAGTGACACTTAATTAGTTATATAAACGGCGTCCACGAGAGAAAAAGAGAGAAAAAGGATAAAAGCTTCAAATAGTGTGTCATTCATGTGACATATGTGAGGACTGCTGTACGAAACAATGGCTGAAGGATGATGATGCAAATTGCTTAAATTAACCAATAAATGGAATGAAATTAATTAATTACATACTTTGTTGAATGCAAATTGATTTAAAATGACACCAACACCACTGGTATCAATGTTGGTTGTGTCATTGCGACATCAGCAGAAGCAAGAAAACAAAAAAAAAAAAGTGCCCCATCAACATTAAGTTATAACAGCAACAAAAGATATATGTAGGTGGTCCAGTAAATAATTTCACTCTAAGTGTGTCACAATTAACTCTTCATTTCCTTTCCAATATTTTGAGCGCAGGAGGGTCAGACGTACATTTTGCTTTATTTTTTTACCCCAGAAATTTTAATATCCCAACATTTTTAATTTAAATCTTTTTTTCTCCCTCTTTTGGCTTTTTACGTTTTAATTTAATTTTTTACATTCGAACTGTGTAATGACGTTAATGTGCGCACATCACACCCAACAACACCCCCTCGAATTTGTCAAAGTCACACCATAAACGCAAAGTGGCAGCAGCCATGGCAACGTTAAAGCAGCAACAGCCGCATCAACACCATCAACAACATGACCTAAAATTCGAGGAAAAAACAAATCGGACTCAAAAACCATTGAAATTCAAATGAAGAATGAATGTTTAGTCTTTGGTTTCTGTCACCGCCTGCCTTTCAATCATAGCACTACCATACAGAACAGCATTATGACTTATATGCGGCATTTGTAGCGTTGACTATTTGACATGAGAATGTAAATGAATCCTTTAAGTGCCACAAATGGTGATTTTGTCGTTTCCTGAAAAACTTGTGATGGATTCCCTTATTGGCAGGCCGAACGAAATTGTTGAACGAAGTTATGCCCAAAAAAAAAAACATAAAGAACTTTCCAGAAAGTGTTTTTTAAATTACTTCAAAACACTTTATGTCATATAAGAGGTCACTCTATTTCCACAGAATGTTATTAAATCAGCTTCAAATACTTATACGTCCCAAAATCGGACAAATAGAAATCACTCAAAAACTACGTTGCAGTAATCTGTTAAATAGGTTTGATTCCGAATCAGTTTTGTACCATTTCTAGGTTAGAATTTTTGGATATTTAGTTCTCGTCTATATCTACACCACTTTCCGAAGTTTGTTGACTGATTTGCATGTACAACTCAAATCCTTGTCCCTTCACCAGTTCGTTTAATGAATGTGGAGTCGGAATTGACTAGCTTTACCAAGTCTTCAGCGACCTTTTTCGTATTCGTTTCTTACTCTGAGTGAGAACTAAACCATATGTGGGATCGAAAAGGCCAGGCGCCAAACTACGAAAAATACAAATTGTTCAAACAATTTATTTTCTAAATTTACAATACCTCTCATAATTTTTTCTGTTTTCATGAAACGGAAATCTGTCTTTCGGAACCAATATAGTGGCAATGAGTTTCGTACTCAAAAATAGCGTAAAATAGTACAAATCTCAAACTTAAATAATGATTTTTAGTCCTTCACTATATCCTTCACAATATCGATGTTAGCTTCAGTTGAAGGCATTGATGACCGATCAGAGCGAGACAAATCTTTCACTATTTCTCGTCCGTTTTCACTCTTAAGAGCGTGTTTTTGACAAACTCGATTTGCGCCAGCCTTCAGTAATAATTTCGGCGATTCGGCACAAAAAATTCCATACAAAATTTTCATTTGCAAAACCAAATTTGTGACAAATTATTCATTTCGTTATTTTTATTCATTTTAAAAATCGCAAAACAAACTTGAGATGAACCGATAAAATCGAGCACTGTAAGTAAACTAAACTAAACTAGATCGCATTAGAGAGGTCAGATGTGCCAGCTTACAGACGAAAAGCTTTTTAAATATTCAGTTCCTGGTAACTTTTTGACAGAATTGATGTTTACTGTGAAACAACTAAAGCTCCACACTGTTGATAACAATATTGATAATAATGAGCAGAACAAAAAAAAAAATTAAGTAAAATTTTGTAGCACATTGAGACATCGTTTTTATACGTTTTGGGAGAATAATTTCTACATAATCCCTGTTGATATACATGTCGGCAAAAACATATAAGTCGCTGGCAAAAAGGACACGACAATCGCAACTCCTAATCATGACAATTCATAAACTATACCGATTTTGGACTTAGTTCTTGCTGTTTTTTTTTTTTTTTTTTTTTTGTAATAGAATTTACTAGAATACTTAAATCAAAGATCGTTAACATCGGATAGAAAATGTCTGTTTTTGCGTGGAAAATTTATGGTTTTAACCAAAATTTCCTACGGTGGCAAAACATTGATCCAGTTTTTAAACTTTTTTGTTTTTGCTCACTCGATTCCATTTCCCCGCTTTCGATATATTCCTCTATATAAAATACACTTATGCCAAAATTTTTCCATAACATGAAAAATGACAAATTGTCACCTTCCGTTTTGGTCCTCAAAGAACGATGCGACTTACGTTGAATCTCTTTTATCGATTCAAAACAGCATCCCTTGATTTTTTTTTTTAAATAGTCAAGAGTCATGTGATGCTAAATCAGGAGATTACATTGGTTGTGGATCGATATTAGTAAAAATTTTGGGTAAAATCTCACGATTTGCCAGGGCAATAGGATATGGCGCATTATCGCCGTGCAAAACCAAAGATTTGCCTGCCCAAAAAGCTGGCGTCTTTTCGCGAACAGCCCCAGGCAAAAGACACAGACTACTCAAACAATTTGGCCCAGCGAAAAAAAACGATAATGCACAATACGACAATATGACGACATTTGAAGAAAACTGTCAGAATGACTGTGATTTTTGAGAAATTTTGACGCGAACTTATCAGGTTTTGCTTCACTTTTCATTTATTCACTCGTTTGGTCACTTGTTGCCAGATCATAAGCATAGATTTAAGTCTCATTTTCCGTATTAATGCATTTTATAACGTGCTGGTAGCAAACTTTCGAAGAAGTTGAGGATTTTTGGTACCATCGAGTTTTGATACGTCTGAGGCCCAAAACATCTTTAGACATGGAGTTAACCAATCCGTTTGAAATGCTAACATAATCGGCAAGCTCTCTAATTGCTAATCGCCGGCTTTCAGACACCAAATCTCGGGCTTTTCGCATTTGACTTTTATTGGCAGAGGTTAACGGTCATCTGGGGCGATCTTCGCCTTAAACTCGTTCTCATCCTTATTTAAACTATAGAGTAATCCATTTTTCGGTTTCAAAAGTAAAGTTGAATAAAACACACATAAAGCTATGATTTCGATTATAATGCTGAACGATGTTTCTTGGATTATTACTGTAGAATTTGTGTTTGAGGTATCTCCACAAAAAAAAGTCAAGAGGCGTCAAGTCTGGACTACGTGGGGGCCATGGGATATCACCTCTTTTCGAAATCAGTCTGCCAGGGAACATCTGCTTCACCACCGTCATGGAGTCATTTGATGTGTGACAGGTAGCTCCATCTTGTTGGAACCAAGTTTTGGAATTCACTATTCTTCAACTTTCAATTTCTGGAGCCAAAACTCCGTCCAACATCTCAACATAGCGTTCCGTATTAACCGTGACGTTTTGGCCACGCGCATTTTCGAAGAAAAAAGGACCAATTATTCCTTCGCCAGAGATTGCTGCCCTTACTGTCACTTTAGGACTATGCAATGGTTTCTGGTGTTTCATTTTGGGATTTTCACTGTTCCAGTAACGACAAATTTGACGGTTTACGAACCCATTCATAAGGAAATGAGCCTCGTCAGAGAAAAGGATATTCTCAAAACTGGAAAATCGATTAAGCATTTCATTAGCCAATGCGAGCCTTGCAATGAAGTCAGACTCTTTCAATTCTTGTGTTAATTGCAACTTATATGGATGCAGTTTAAGATCCAATGATAAAATTAGTTGCAAACTTCGTCGCGATAATTGTAAGACAGACGATCTCTTGCGAGTCGACATTTGTGGATTTCCTCGTACTGACTGCATAACTCTCTCAACTTGTGGTTTAAATGTTGAACCGGTCTCTTCAAAACGCTTTACTCATATTTTAATTAAATTAGCACTCGGAGCTTCACTAATTCGCCGTAGTCCATATTCAGCACAATATAGTCGCCTAGTAGCAATATATGAACGAGAGTTCTCGTAAAATGCGCGCACGCAAAATGCGCGACGCTTCCCGTCGAAGTGATTCATAGCGACTAAAACTCCATGAGCCCGCCAAACCAACGATGATGCAATATGCATGTTCTATTGCGCCACCCTGTAGTAACAAATAACTCTCATTTCATTAATAATGAAGAATAGTTGTTAATAGAAAATTTATAAAGACTATAAACACAATCATATTCACTTTCATTATTCAAACTAGTATATTAATCAATCAGAACCCAATTATATATTACCTACCTATAATTAATACAGACAGGGATTGGTGTAGGACGAATCATTTTTGAGCTTTTAATGATTCACAATGTACATGTGCATTAAATTAACAGGAAGTCGGGCCCAGAGCATTGCCCGAATTCCTGTTAATTTAATGCACATTTACATTGTGAATTATTAAAAGCTCAAAAATGAGTCGTCCTACACCAATCTCTGTCTGCATTAATTCTTTTTATATAAAACATATTTGTATTTCCTCTTTAACCCCAAAACATTATATTCACAGAAGGCTTATTAGCAGGAATCGCTAAATAGGAAAAGAAACATAGAAAGTAAACGCAGAATACGAAAAAAATCTCCAGCACAAGCAACACCCGAAGAATGTGAAAAGGAGACTACAAAAAACTGTTAAGGTCATTTTATTAATTAACCCATAAATGGAGAAAAAAAAACTCCAGCACAACCGGCTAAAGAGCACACACACACACACAAACAAACACATTGTATTTTAGCTTAATTTAAAAAGGAAAACTCCCCCAGCCCACTTACTTGCATACCAAAAAAAGAAAAAATAAAACGATAGCAAACATAATAAAGACCCTAGAAAAGAAAACGGTTCAACGAAATGAGTCAAAAAAAAAAATGCGGGATAGAACCCGGAACGGTTACTTGCAAAGCGCGCTCCATAAAACCGTAATGTAAACCTAAAATGCGGTAAATTGCAAACATTTTTAATAAAAGCGACGTCCGTGATTCCTTCTCGCTTCTCTGCTATTCATAGCCGTAGTCGCAATCACAATCACATTCACTTTTCCCATTCACATTCACATTTACGTTCACGTTTTTATTTTGGTGCCGCTGTAATTCATTTAATGATTGCACCGAGCATTTTCGCCGTTAATGTCTTGTTCAAGTGCTGCCTGCTTCATGGTGGACGCCGAATCCACTGAAGAGAACTAGCGGAGGGCAGCGTCATGTCGACGAAAGTGCAAATGCTATAATGACTGTTTTGGTGGGATATTTTCTTCTTCATTAAATTTACATAATTAAAATTGTAATCTTGGTTGTTGGTTGTCTTGTGTTGTGAACGAAGTTTTCGTCTCTTTTTCCATCATATGTTCTAATAGGCCATTTATTAATGCTTTTTGACTTCTGAACAATAAAATATGTACAGATTACAGAATTAAGTATTGGTGAAAATTAAAGCGTAATTATCCTCCATTAGCAATAGGCGGCTCGACCGCAAATTGCGGCAAAAAAAATGTCTAATGTATCATAGGGTGGCGCATGTATCGTGCTGCTGTCAACTATCAACGAGGATCATTATTTAAAGATGTTGAAAGAGTTTCTTTTTACCCAGAACAGCGCCGAAGACGTATCCGTTTCAGCGGCAATTAGTTCCAGCAAAATGGAGCAACGGCACACATAGTCAGACTGGTTGTGGTGGGACTCCAACGAAACTTCCCAAACAAATTAACATCCAAAACCTCCACTTCCCTCTGGCCCCCCCCCACCGTCGCCTGGCCTGACTGCACCGTATTTTTTATGGGGATATGTCAAGCAAGAGGTGTATAAAACTAAACCAAGAAATTTGACTGAATTGAAACAGTCCATTAAAACAATAATTGAGGCGCTCCTGTAATAAATAATTTTCTGATCAGGTGTCGAATATGCGTGAATGAGCATGGAGGTCATTTACGGTCTATCTTCTTCAAAATCATTTATTTATATAAAATGAAATTGAATTTTGTATACAAAAAAAAAAAAAAAAAAAAAAAAAAAAAAAAAAAAAAAAAAAAA
>JAHXMU010025955.1:277744-323521 GCA_019455685.1 Philornis downsi | reverse complement strand
AAAAAAAAAAAAAAAAAAAAAAAAAAAAAAAAAAAAAAAAAAACAATAAATAGATAAATAAGTAAAATACATTGATTAAAAAAATGTATGTGAATTTGTTATTGTATGGCAATTGTTGCGTCAGCCTGTGGCTAATATTTTAAAAAAATTTACTTTAAAGCAGGGAACGAGGTTTGCCAACCTATCAATGGGATGAAAAAATGCCACAAGTACACTTGTTATCAAGAGTTATTGCCGTCAGTTTATTTAAAGGCAAATTGTAGGGATTCTGCATTAGGTTCTTTTTTTTTTTGTATACACTCGCCATGTGATTGGGTTGTTCTAAGATTGTCACTCCGTTTGTAACAGTCAGGCCGACTAAATAGTTGCAGTAGGAAAAAATTTGCCTATACATAGATTGAATAATATGACCGTAAAAGGATGTCTGTAAGCCAACATGGTTATCTGCTAATCACAACGCGAGACAACAGGTTGATCAAGTGCTAGTAGATTGATTGTCATGGATATGGGGGTGATTCGTTGTGCTAGAATAGACTCATATCACCATGTTCGCATGAGTACAGCGAAAGAAAACTAAACGTCGCTATGCTGAATACACCCTGCATTGAAACTCCAACCAACTCTCTAGTACTGCTACAAAATATTCCTAACCCTGATATTCTTGGCAAACAGTAGTGACATGTTGCGCATTCTATTTCTACTGCCACAAAACCTGTATTTGAGCGTGTAAACCCTTAGACAACCCCTGCTGAAAAAGGTGCTTCCTACATAGCAATGCTGCAGCAGATTGTAACGCATGCCGTACGGGAACAGTACAGGAAAAGAGGGAAGTACATGGAGTGTTTAAGCGGAAGAAATGTTACTGGATAGTGCGGGAAAACGATGCAATTGGAAAATCCATTACCAGAAATTTAAAAGCAAAGATTCTGAAATGGGGCTCGCCTTCTCAAGGACGACTATGAAAATTTGGAACCAGACATGCACAGTTTAGTGTAATTACGGAGAACGTAGCACAACTGAATAATTTACATCAATTACGGACGATGTCTGAGATTGTACAGTAACGATATCAAAATAGCAGATGTGTGTGAAGATACATTCGAAATTTAACTATTGAAGACAAAACCATATCATTCAACATACTCGTCCATCAGTTAGGGACTTGGCAGAGGTCTGTTAACATGTAATTGTGTTAAGAACAAGATTTTCTATGGTATTTTTATATAAACAAATAATTTTATTAATAAATTTGGTAGGACAGACGTCAAAATCATTATATTCTGACCATTAATGTAAAACACGGAATGAGATCAAAGGCGTATAAAAACATACGATTTTTAAACCTATATGTCTCATTTGCGCCTAAACAAGGAGTTCTTTCCCAAACCAAACTTATACCAGGATAACGTCTTTGGAAAGGACTTTTAGCATCACTCCCATATCCATAAAATTCCAACTTGGTTAAGGGAGAATTCTCCGTTTAGCTACTGCTCGAATATGTTAACTATGAAAGCCATGTAAAAGTGAAGATTCCAGAGTTCTGATGTTCTTCTGTAAAATCCTTCCTACTGGCAATATTGTGGTATAAGTTAGGTTGAGAGAGAATTCTTCGTTTAGGCACGGTGACCTTATATGTTAACTATGAAAGTCATGTAATGAATTCAGAGTTCTGATATTCTTCTGAAAAACGTGGATAACTTTTCTTGAAAGTCCTTCTTAATGGCAATGTTCTGGTATAAGTTTGGTGCAGGGGGAATTGTTCGTTTATTAGGCGGTATGCCGAATATGTTAACTATGAAGGTCAAATAAAAGTGAAAAATTTAGAGTTCTGAAAAATGTGGATGATGTTCCTTGAAAATCCTTCCTAATGGCAATATTCTTGGTGAAAGTTTTGGGAGAGGGTGAATTCCTTGTTTAGGCGCAAATGGGATATAAATATAGTATTTGCCTTGGCTGGATCATATTATGCGAATGGACACAATGAACTCTATGGTTAGCGCAAAAGAGGACTACCGAAATTCTAATGGAAGGAGCAGGCTTTTGAAAAATTGTCAAAGCTTACTGTGATAAATTGCAGAAGAAACATGGAAGATCAAAGCTTTTGGGATTATTTTCTAGAAAGAGCGTATAATAAATAAAACTGTCTATTCTAATCGCCTTAAAATAAGGTGTACGAGTATATAGATTCCCTAAAAGAAAAAGAATTTCTCAAAATTATTCAATAATTGTACAATTTATTAGCTAACTAACGTGGCTATTGAGAAATACTAACAATAAAGCATATTTCTAGAAGAAGGGGTAGGTAATCCGACATATTCTACAGGATGGCTGATGAATGTTGCCACATTCATAAACTTAAACAATAAACTTAAATTCATGTGATCTAATTTTTCTTAGCTTATTTGAAAAATAATAAATATTTGGACATAATTTAGTTGAAATTGATTATACTTTGCGAATTATTCTTATTACTATCATCATGTGACAAATATTAATTTTTTTATTGTTATGCAGAACAGCCTTGTACGAAGGTTGCCATTTTCATAATTTGAGCTGCTTCCTTCAATTTGCTTTTAGATTCTTACTCTACTAAATTTACATGGAAATACACACAAAATTAGTATATATACGAACAGAATAAAATAATCTTGTGGTCCCTCGTACTTCCCAAAGAAACTGCTTCAAGAAACAATTATTTGTGAGTAATACAACAAATGTTCTGTTCTTAACTTCTGTGCAATTCATTGCGTTAACTAAGCCTGTTACAATTAGTTATAACACTTTTTAAATATTTTATTGAGATATAAAAGCTTGCATAAATTAGCACTCATACTGACTTCAATTCTCCCCTATGTTTGCCTTGCGCTCTCCCCTCCTAAGTGCAAAACACTTTCAGTTTATGCACCTTTTTCCTTCTCAGGTTGCACGTCGGCCGGAAGACACATTCCATTGCTATTTTCCTTTACGGCGGCTCTTCCTTCCACTGCAGCTCAGGTTAAACAGCTGTTATTGTTTAATGGCTGTTTAAACAATAACAAAAAGACGCTACTGCACTTGAAGGAAGTTCACAAAGCCAGGCGACGACACTATATGTGCGGTTAAAAAACGCCAGCTACAACACAAAAAGCGCAGCGCCAACAATAAACACATATGTAAAGTGCATGGCTGGCAATGTGATACCCTTTCCGTTGTTGCTGGTGTTCGTTCTAGGGGTCTTTTACTCCTCAAGCAGGCGCCAAGTATGTGGCATAGTTTATTTTTTCCCCCATTCACTTCCTTTGTCTACGGCAAAAGCTTATTTGTAAATAGTTGTTAGTTCCGTTTGTATTTGCTCCCTTTTTTCCTTGATCCTGGAATTGCTAGAGTATGAACTAAACGAATCCTTGAGGATGTGATGCAAAAAAATAATGTTATTCCCTTCTTTGTTTCCCAGTTCTTTGTTAGATAAAGTGCACGATAAAAGAGTAAACTGAATGAAAAAAATGCTCAGTTATTTTCCTTACGCTCTAGAGTAGAACAGAAGACCGCCGAGTCTGAAGAAAAGTTGCCGTCGTCAGCGTCGTTTTAATGTCATACAAGATGTCTGCTCATTTTCATAATTGCATACTTAAGGGAATTTTCTAATTTGCACTGAACTTACATATATTATGCACTATATGTGAACAACATATGAAAGGGAAGTGCATTTGGTAAGCGAATGTTTCAAAGAAGTTATGTGGCAATTTATCCAGGAATGGTCAGAATATGGTTTATCTCCTACCTTAATGTTTGATTATTTCAAAGACTTTGATATTAAAATGATATCCGAAAATAGAATAGAAAAAAAAAATAATTATGTCACATTTGGTATTCCAACTGGAATTTCGGAATTTCGTAAATGAAGGAGCAGTCTTCCCAAGAGTAGAATCTAGCTCGGTTTTAATACTGGTTGAACTGAGATCTTTTAAATGGAAATATTGAATTGACCTATTTTTTTTTTTCGTGCTTACAAGTTCACTGAGATCGATTGCTTTTGATGGTTCAAATAAAAATACTAAACAACGAGGCGTCTTGAAACTTAAAACATGTTCCATAAAATTGCCACTTTTTACTAAAACAAATGTTTTAAACTACTGGCACCATCTATACGTCGGGTCGGCTACGGAACTACAAATCTGCATTGATTCGGTTTTCCTATCATTTGGATTTTTTTCGTTCCTCAAAATATCGATTGTTCCACTTGGCTTTATAGTGTAGAAAACTTTGTATTAACCAATTATCACGTAAATGAGTCCATATGAAAAGCCCCCTTATAATACAATATGTGTGGACTTAGTCCTTTTTTTTTTTTGTAAAAAGTCGTATGTGTTTGGATAGTTCTTTCCAGTAGTTGTCGATATTACTCTATATTTATTTATCGTATAAGTTATTCCATAGAAGCCGTATTAAGGTTGTCATCAAACCAAATAATTGTTTTTGGACTTATGGTCACCATAGTTATTCGATTGCAGACATAGACCTACGACCATATAGCTTAAAGAAAAATTTCCATTCTGAAAAAATATATATGTGTGTTGGTACTTACCTAACGATACGTTGACAGTTCATCGAAGATTCAAAGAATGAGTCTGCAATATGAAAGAAAATTAAAATCGGTGAATGTCGGCAATGCGAATATTTAAAAATAATATTGAATATAAAATATAGCAATATCAACATATCAATTTGACGTGCATCTAAACGAATTACAAATCCTGTGCTCAAAAAAAGGCGACAAGAGTTTGTGCCAACTGCCGCGGGATTAGAGGTGGCAATTTGACAGTTAACCCTAAATTCAAACTGTCATAAATCCTGGAGAATACCGCATTACTAACTTTAGAGAATACATAAAGTTTCAATAAAGATAGACAAATTTTGTTGATTTGTGGTGTGCCAAACGATGTCATATAAGTGGCACAGTCTATCGTGTAAACATATTTATCGAGATCTGAAAGGTGTTGCTGCAGTCTTCTTAAGCATTGGGAAGGACTTTGAAGAAGTGTTTAATTTGTTGCAAGGAACAAGAAGTCTACTAATCTGGGACACCGGTTTAATATTGCCATTTATATCTTTGAAATGGTGGAAGATTTCATCCGTCTCGGTTCTGCTGAGTGATAGCCACCGATAAATTAGGAGATAAATACTGCAAGCAAACAATTAATTGAGCAAGTCATTTAATTTTAAAGCTTTCTTCAGCAGAAGGAAAAAGCAAATGCACCAGATGTTAATTTTACCAGTCCTGCTGTATACCGCATAATACAAGGTTATGACACAAGCGTATAAAACTGAAAATATTCGAAAATAAAATTCCTCCTATATATGCTAACGTTATTAATGAAAAATATTGACGTCGAGCTATATGACTCGTCTATTTTCATTTAACATATGTTTTGTCAAAAAATACAGGGGAGTGGTAATTTAAAAGGCACGATTAGACGAATTGTCTAAATTATTTTTGTTGCTAATTATTATCCTTTATATTTACATGGAACTGGAGCGCGATTTGTCATTAAGTTTGCTTATGATGTTCGAGTTTATTTGTTCACCTCTGGTGTGTTTTGCAATTTTAATTTTGAACAAAAATATCAAACAAAATATTTGTTTCAAATGTTGTATTACAAATGGAATTTCATGTGCCGAATGGGTGAAAATACTGCTTATGTTGAGTCGAATTTATCAAAAACATGTGCATGAGAGTGGTACAGTGCATTCAAAAGCTGTCAAGATGTGATGGAAGATTTTTTCCGTGTTGCTCGGATATCAACTTCATCTACTAAAATTAACATCGATAAAGTGAAGGAAATGAAGACTGAAAATCATCTTTTAGGTTTGACAGAGATAGTTCTTGAACTTTTTACGTCTCATGAGTCAATTCATACTATTTTACACGATTATTTGAGTGTGAAACGTGTTGAGTCCACGTTTATAAAACGTATTATAACTGGTACTGAGACATGTAAAGAATTCAACAAGCTATGGAATGGCGCCTTCCAATTGGGATAAAACAGAAAAAAAATGCATCAAAGATCAGAAAATAAATAAATGTTGACTGCTTTCTTTAATTATGGCGATGTTGGGCATTCAAATTTCTTGGTAGAAGATTACACCATAAACGAACCATATCATTTATTTGGGCTTTAAGCAGATTTTGAGAGCAAATTCAAAAAAACCGGATTTGTCGAAAAAAACTAATGATCTATTGTTCATTAATAGATAATATTGTTCATTAATAGATAATGAAAACCAATATAATGCAGCCTTTTTCAGACCTCAACTTGCAATGGCATAGATACCATATTTCAATCAAAAGTTTAGCTGTTACAATACTAAACATTTTATTACAATATCAAAAAGTCCTTAAGAATGTAGGAAGTTAAGTCAAAATATGAATGGTTTGGAAAATTCGAATCCTTTTTTATGTTTTTGTGGATGAAAGTCTGTGTCCTGTGAAATCAATAGACCGATGCATCGAGTTTGAATCGGAATATAGACCGACGTGGTCTAATTTCAACAGGTTTGGTGCGCAATCAAATCAAAGAGTATGTACAAAAATATTGTTCATTTCGAATAAAAACTGCAAATTATGGGAGCAAACACATTAAGCATTACGTTAAAACAAAGTCTGTAGCCTTGTGAAGAACCGGTTTGTATAAGGACTATATGAGAACATGGATCGATAACTGGCGTTTCTGACTAAGTTGTGGATTACACCCTGCCTGGAAGACGAAAATATATGACTGCTATATCAAAGCCTGCACCGATATCACTTGCTTTTAATCGCATTCATATTTGGACTAATCCAAATACTTTGTTTTGGCATTTTAACTTTATCGCTTAATCGAACCAGAAAGTGATTCTATGTCGATTGGAACAAATTTTATTTTATTTTATTAGTGGCTCAATCTCTAATATTTTAGAGCGTCACACTCAGTAGCATTAAACTAAAATGCTCAATGCCACAAGCTTTAAACTCGTATTTTGTAAAAATACATAAGCCTTAATGCAATCACCTCTGCGCACGACATTAAGACATACTTTTAGTTTAACTATTCCCCAATGCCATCATTCAACATTGTCACTCCCTACCCACGGCCGTTGGTTTCACTTTATTTATAAAAATTTCATAATTTCTACTTTTTTCATCATCTCGTTATGAAAGTCAACGTTTTTCCTTTTCCTTGTTGCCTCTCGTAATAACAACATCTTGCGACGATCTGAATGAACCCTTCATTCTTCATGTCCCCGTGAGTATAGCGATTTGCTTCATAAATGTTTTTCTTTATGCTAAAAAAGAAATCACAACACTGAGAAGATGAATAAAGTGAAAAAAGCTGGAAAGAAATCGCTTACCATGGAGGCGGCAACCTTCATGGGCTCTGTCAGCTTACATTCACTGATGAGAAGCAGAAGGGATAACGAAAAGTGTAAGCAAGTGTGAGAGTGAAACCATAGAGGTTAATTTTAAATTTAGTGCAACAAAATTGTGTTGCGGTGGATGTCACTTCACTTTTGCGAAATTGTTTGTAGGTGAGTGCGAATCCTTGTGAATCAGCGAGTGTGTTGGCCATGTCGTGTGCGTGGCAATGCTAAAAGATGATGCGGCGCTATGTGGGTTCTATGAACATATATGGGTGGGGGGCATGTTGCACATGGCAATAATTGGAGCATACAACATCACTCTTGACATTATGACGTAATTTCCCTGCAGCAAATTAATTTTTATCATAAATTGCATTTGTACACTCCACTCAACCCATTCCTTCGCCTGTTGGGGGTTTTCTGCAGTTCTTATCTCTAGAAAAAAGTGTTCGTGTGTAAATTCATATGACTCTACACAAGTATGGAAAATATTCATTTAGCTGTATACATGTGTGATAACGTTAATTTAACTAACAATTTTGCAAACTGAAATTACTTAATCAGGAACGTATGACAGGCTTAAACCGAAGAAATAAGAGAGCATAATTAAGGTGAAACATTTTACTGACGAATTAAGCTACGCTTGCGTGGATTCAAGTAAACATTAGTTGGGCTGAGAACATAATTTGACCTACGAATGGATTTGCTACCCATTCGAAATTTGTTTGTTTCCATTATGCACTTGTGTGGTTTTAAGTAAATATTAGGTTGAGAACATATTGTGTCCCTTAGGAAACTGATAGTGGGTTTGTTGACCATTCGAAAATTTTTCTGTTTCCATTTTGAAAATAAATTCCTAAACATTAGAAATGTTGAGCTTCTAAGTGTCAATCTTATGTCACTTTTAAGAGAAACTGTTTCTTAGATGGCGATTTATCGGTTACCCTCACAACAAAGAATTACATGGGTTTCAGTTTTATGCTCCTCTTTCCAATCGCATCAATATTAAACCGAATATAAAAACGTGGTCCTGTCGATGGAGGCATGACATAGTCAAACAAAATAAATCACATTACTCAGCATTATGCGTTTTGCTTTTCAAGAGAGGTTTTGTTATCAAATCGCTCATAAAGACCGTAGCAGCATCTGTTTGCAAATAATACTCTTCTTATAACTTTCAAGATATTCTATAATTTGTTCAAATTGATAAAATGATTAGCCAATAATAAATGGTGGTTGTCAATGTTTACGCAATACCTCAGACCAGTAGACTCTGACCATTTCTACTTACACTTTTTCAATACTGGAGAAAACTACAGTAGGTTAGGTTAGGTCAGTGTGGCAGTTTGAATAGACAGACTCACTTAGACTGTATAGTCCATTGTGGTACCACGGAAACTAGACTAGAGATGTCCATAGTTTCCCCCCATTGAACCATCCTGAGCGCTTCGAAAAGCTCTTAAGTCGGGCAATATCTACTCGTATATCGTCCAGATCTCCTAGGTACCTAAAGAAATAAGAGCATAGTGTTGATCCCCGCCTGTTCGCCAGAGTGGGACAATTGCAAAGAACGTGGTCTGTGGACTCCCCCTCTTCTTCATCCCCAAAGCTCCTGGAGAAGTCATTGGTCGCAACCTTCACTTTCATTGCATGACTTCCAATCAGACAGTGTCCCGTCATGACGGATACAAGCAAGACCCGATGTCTATATGTAGGTCTTGATAGCGACAGCAGTGTGTGTGAACGCTTCAGATCTATCCGAGGCCACATCTGTTTGGATTGATTACAGCCTCGCACAAATGCCCACCTACAATTTTCTGCTAAAAATGCTTTATCTTGCAGTAGAAGCTTGTAATGGCTAGAGACATGCCCACGAACTACAACTCGGCTGGAGCCTGTAAGGTTGTCCCTAATCTTGACAGCTCGTCTGCTCTGCAGTTCCCTGGTATGTCCCTCCTGTGGCCCAGCACCCACATAAGGTGAATGTTGAAATGCTGAGCCATTTCGTTAAGAGATCTGCGGCGTTTCATGGCTGATGTAGAGTTCAGGAAGACAGAATCCAGGGATTTAAAGGCAGCTTGATTGTCAGAGAACAATTTCATTTATCAAAATACGATCAATGGTATCTGTATTGTCAACTTAGGAAAGTGGCTTTTGATTAATATGGTGACAGTTGTGTTCCTGTGGCTTTTCACAGTCTTACCTTACATTAGAATTTTTTATGTCAATAGGTTGTCCTCTTAAGGACTCGTTTGAGTTAAACGTCTTACAAAGATTTTGATCCATCTGATCATATCTATTAACTTTCCAAGAACACCGAACTCAGACAGTGAGCCCGGAAGTATCAGGCTGCCGAAACTAGTTTCATAGTCGATTAGAAACGGCGATACACATCGATTTATTTTCCCTGGGTCTTCTGCTGAATATTTTGTAATGTAGATAACTAGCCAATTGTTGAATTATCAAGTCTAAAGCCACACTCATAAGATCCAATCAAGCCGGATTGGACAATTTTTGAATGATTACATAAAATGCATATGCTATGCCCAAAAGACTGATCCCAAGATAGAGTGCATAACATAATTATCCTTTTCAAAAACAGGATTCAATCATTATTATCTCGCCACTACATCTTCTATATGGTTTTGCCGGCAGGCCAGAGATTCTTGAAGATTTTCAAGCCCTTGTTTTGCTAACTTCGTGTTTGACATCTATATAAACTATATTTATACTTAATAATTATACTAACTATGAATTATATGTATAACCTTGAATTATACACATGAACTAATTGAGTCAATTACCTAAATTATCTAAGTCTAAATATTAAGCTAAATTCGAAAACAAAATAAATTTAGTTATACGCAGATTTCTAAAAATTTTGTGTCGCACAAACGTATATCAAATTTGAATAGTCAGTTTGAGAAATTTGTGTGAAATTTCTATCATTTATACTCCAAATTTGTGGTCAAAACTACAATAATTTCACATTTCGCTGTAAATATAAAATATTTATTAATATTTTGTTTTGTTTATTTTGAAAGCTTAGGTTTGAAAGTTTATGATGCTGGTCACTCTACACTATATTCACAATGGTAAGATAATTCATCTATTTGTTATGTACTTCTTATACAGATAAAAATTTCCACTTGCTTAATAGAATTTGCATGTGAAATTTTTCGGCACGCAATTTTAGCCCTCCCCCGTCCCCTCTGTTCGAAATACTTCGCAACGCTTCTGCTTTATATCTGTCAATTTTCTAAACATTATGAGATATTTTCAAAATCATTACATTAAATCCATCAAATATCTAAAAACCTTGAAATCCCTTTTCCCAAGCAAGCAGGAAAACATATTTCCACACTTTTATTTACCCCATTTGTGGGCTTTTGCCTTTATTTTTTTATCAAATGCTGTTGCATTTATTAGGCTGACATCGTGATAAGCCTACTTTTTACTCTTTCTCTCGCTGTGGCGTAAACCACGTATTTTGATGTTGGAGAGCCTCTTAAACCAACATTTCACCTTTTTTTACCCTCATGCCATGTTTATATCATCGTCATCAACGAAAAGGGCTTTACCCTTCATCTTTCGAAACTCATAATATGCAACAGCACATCGCAGTAGCGAAATAGTTGACTGAAAGGCCTTCCATTAGGCTGCACATTAGAGGCCTTCTAAAAGATTTCCCGAAAAATGCCTCAAGAATTTCTCTGATTCGCAAAATCCATTAAATTGAGGATACCGTTTGTGGTGTGTTTAATTTAAATTTACCCAGGACAAATATTGTATATCAAATATCGCAATACTCATCACAACTATTCAACAGGTTGTGGTATAAATTTAAAATTAGTATTGGACTGTCATACCAGGTAAGTACTTGCAACTTGTCAACCATTCAGTAGTGCTTATATGTAGCGCTATTATGTAGTTCTGGAGTTAAGTTTCTGAATATATTTCTCAAAAATATTTTATCTTTAGGCGTAGGGAGAAATCTTTAGGAGAAATGGCTCGCACAAAGCAAACTGCCCGTAAATCGACTGGTGGCAAAGCGCCTCGTAAGCAATTGGCCACTAAAGCTGCTCGTAAGAGTGCGCCTGCTACCGGTGGTGTTAAGAAGTCACATCGTTATCGCCCTGGTACTGTAGTCTTGCGTGAAATTCGTCGCTACCAGAAGAGTACTGAGTTGTTGATCCGCAAATTGCCCTTCCAGCGTTTGGTGCGTGAAATCGCTCAAGATTTCAAGACAGATTTGCGTTTCCAGAGCTCTACTGTTATGGCCCTGCAAGAAGCTAGTGAGGCAGTGAGGTCTCTTCGAAGATACCAACTTGGGCGCAATTCATGCTAAGCGTGTAACCATCATGCCTAAAGACATCCAATTGGCCAGACGTATCCGTGGTGAACGTGGTTAAGAAGTTTTATGGAAATATCATCAAAATAATTTTTATACACAATCGGTCCTATAGAACTAAATGGCAAAAATTAAAGTTTTAAAATCAAATTGAATGTAATACTTTATCAATCCATGTCTAGCTGTTTAATGTAATGCGTTAAATTATATTATATTGAGAAAAACAGTATTTTTGTTCAAATTAAGTGGCGATATCTCTTTTTTTGTCTTAAAACCGTTAAAACCTTTTAATTGAAAGCAAAACAATTGATTATAATACTCCAAATCATTATTTTCCTATAAGTAGAGATATTATTCATACTTTGAAGAAGTCATTGGAAGTAATCTGTAAGCACTTCTTCTGGAAATAAATAAAGAATCGCACGTATTGCTTTTTTGCCACTAATGAAAATGTTCTCTCTTTTGGAGACCTCCAGTTTTCTTTTGCTCGGTACCTATTTGTCGTGTGTTTCAGTTTTAAATCTACTTCATTATCACCGGAATTTCATCTCGTCACTAAAAATTGCACAATTAACTCTTTGACCTACCGCACTTTAAATACTTCCTTGCTTTTATCCCCTAGGAAACCTTCAGTAAAACTTCCACAGGAGACAATATTTATGGATGACGGCAGGCATTCCAACCAAGCCTTCTTTTGGCAATTCTTTATTAATTTCCCCCGATGTAATGTGAATGTCGATGACCTCCTTCTGGAAATTTCGAATAAGACTGAATACAAAAAGAAGCTCAATGTATGGATGTCACACGAATTAATGCATAAAAACTTCATGTACCGAACTTCCATCTGCGAATCACTGACAAATTGCAACAATATGAAGAGGATGGTGACTGGTGATGAAAAATTCGTGATTTAAGACAACGTCAAGCGAAAATGGTCGAATGGGGTCGAATAGAGGTGATCCGGCACAAACGCTGGCCATGCCAGAATTGACAGGTCAGGAAGGTTTTGTCGCGTGTTTAGTGAAATTAACAGTGACGCCGCATTCACTTTTGGCCGCTTCCCTACAGTTAACAATAAGATTGTTTGAAGGAATAAATCACTCACAAGCAGACAGCTTTGACCAAAAGGAGAGAAATTGTACAGGGTGGCGCAATAGAACGTGCATATTGCATCATCTTTTTTTGCGGGGGCGGGGGGCGCCTACATCGTTGGGTTGGTGGGCTCATGGAGTTTTAGTCGCTATGAATCACTTCGACGGGAAGCGTCGCGCATTTTGCGTGCGCATTTTACGAGAACTCTCGTTCATATATTGCTACTAGGCGACTATATTGTGCTGAATATACTACGACTACGGGGAAATAGTGAAGCTCCGAGTGCTAGTTTAATCAAAATATGGGTAAAGCGTTTTGAAGAGACCGCTTCAACATTTAAACCACAAGCAAATTGTCGCCCAAGAACATCTAGGACCGAAGACAATGTTGAGAGAGTTATGGAGTCAGTACGAGGAAGTCCGCAAATGTCGACTCGCAAGAGATCGTCTGTCTTAAAATTATCGCGACGAAGTTTGCAACGAATTTTAACATTGGATCTTAAACTGCATCCATATAAGTTGCAATTAACACAAGAATTGAAAGAGTCTGACTTCATAGCAAGGCTCGCATTGGCTAATGAAATGCTTAATCGATTTTCCAATTTTGACAATATCCTTTTCTCTGACGAGGCTCATTTCCTTATGAATGGGTTCGTAAACCATCAAAATTGTCGTTACTGGAACAGTGAAAATTCCAAAGTCGAACACCAGAAACCATTGCATAGTCCTAAAGTGGCAGTATGGGCAGCAATCTCTGGCAGAGGAATAATTGGTCCTTTTTTCTTCGAAAATGCGCAGGGCCAAAACGTCACGGTTAATACGGAACGCTATGTTGAGATGTTGGACGGATTTTTGGCTCCAGAGATTGAAAGTTCAAGAATAGTAAATTCCAGAACTTGGTTCAAACAAGATGGAGCTACCTGTCACACATCAAATGACTCCATGGCAGTGGTGAAGCAGATGTTCCCTCGCAGACTGATTTCGAAAAGAGGTGATATCCCATGGCCCCCACGTAGTCCAGACTTGACGCCTCTTGACTTTTTTGTGGGGATGCCTCAAACACAAAGTCTACAGTAATAATCCAAGAAACATCGTTCAGCTCAAGGAGAATATCCGTGGTGAAATGGCAGCCATTACACCAGTATTACTGAAGAAAGTTTTCAATAATTTTCGTTTGCGGTTAGAGGAGTGCCGTCGTAGGGAGGGTCACCATTTAGATGATGTTATTTTTAAAAAATAAACTCCATTTATTACTCTACAATGCCTTAGATTTATTTTAACCATACCTTTTGTATTTATTTTTTAATCTATTTTTTTAAATATGCACATTCTATTGTGCCACCCTGTATTAAATCAGGGCAATGCCAGGCCTTATGCAGTGATAGTAACTCGCCTAAAGTTCAGGTAGCTTAACTGTGAGCTGTAGCTTAACTGTGAGCTTTCTACATATCCATCTTATAGTCTGGACCTGGTATCGTGTGATTGCTACTTGCTCTTGTCTATGGCATATGGTTTTGCGAGTGCAATATCCGCCTTAAAAGAAACTTGTAAAAATAGACTATCCCAGTGTTTTGTCAATGTGGATGAGGGTTTCTATGAAAAAAGCATAACGGACTTGCCTTCAAAATACCATCAGGTAATCGAACTAAACGGTGCATAATTGACTTCAAAATGGCATCACTTAATTAAAAGAAACGGTGCATATTTGATCTAAATCGGATCATTCGACCTATGCCAAACGATACCTTCAATGTCAGGCAAAAATAATGGAAGATAAGGATACTGTTGACCATGTATCAAATAGAAAATTAAAATAATACAAGAGCCTTTTGCAATTCTTTCATATGTCACGCACATTGGCGTGCCATACTGTGTTTTTTGCAAAATATATATATATATTTTCTAAGCAAAAGGCCCTTGCGTTTCCGCTACTGGGATATAGTAATGGTATGTAAGCCTGTGTACGTAATAGCAACCAGCAAGAAATTTCAAAAATGTTAGCATTTTTACCACTTAAACTCATATGTCAGGTTGACGGGTCGTTGAGTTGTCGGTTTGGCTTATTCAGATGGATGGCTCCGACTGGATAGGTATGAGTTTTCGGCCCAACTTCCACCTCGCATTTCATGGGTATGGCTTGACAACATTTTGTGACGTTAACTTTTTAATAAAGTTGAAAATGTGTTATCGTTATGAAAATATTTATACTTTCGCATTATTCTGTTATTGTTACAAGTGTTGCTGCTGCCGTTGATGCTGGTGCTGATGCTGATGCTGATGTTGTTACCGTCGTGGCAGTTATGGCATTTACCAGTACTGCTCCTGTACATGGTGTTGTTATTGCTGTTGCCAGTGCTGCTACTGCTGCTGCTTCTGTTGCTCATTTTGTGGTTGTTGAATGTGGTTATTATTGTTGTAGCTGTTGATCGCAATTGTTTTCGTTTGTATTATATATGCAGATGTAAATGTGAAATATTTAAACAAAATGAAACTATAAATATATTAAAGACTAACTTTGTTGTGGCTTTGAGTAATTAGTACTATATGTCAACATATTTAGTTTAAACTCTTTGTGATATGCGTTTATGTTTTTAGATCCTGGTTATGTAATTTCAAATATTTATGTTGCTAGGAGACGGCAATGTGTGTGTGTGTGTTAGATCTTACCATTCTATTATAACTTTTGTATAGTGATGATTATGTACAGGTTTTAGTTTATGTTATATTAGGTGAAAAGACGTTGCAAATATATGAGGAGTTATCAGCGGATAGTGAAAATCATACGATTAAAAAAAAACGACCCACCACAAACAAGTTTTTGACTAGATCCATCTGATGTTGATGATTTTCGGATTATGTATTTTTTTGTATATAATCATAGTGTGGGAAGTGTAAAAATTTGATTCAAAATCGTCAAGGTTTTTGTAAATGTTACAAAACCAAGTTCTCATTACTGAAATATGGGAGAGCTTCTCACTATCCTTAATAACGTTTATTGACGATTCCGAACGTCACAATTTGAGAAGCATTAACCAGGCTTGTCGACCAAGGTAACCACTCAAATAATGACAGGTGGCAGTATGTGGTTTTAAGTCCGGGATCATGCGAACGATAGTCGCGTGTAATAACCATCTCCTCACGGTCGATCACGGTTTATGAATTTTAGCACCTCATGGTTGCGACTTGTATTGTCCTTTCAATCAAACAATGTTACGTTTGTCGTATTACATATGAGATCACAATGAAAAAAGACTACATAACGGGAGCTAGGAAAAAGTGAACATTATTAGCCGTTGTTGTTGCTCTTTTTTCGACACATATTTACGCATCCTTAAAACTCTTGTTTTGTGTCCAAGCGGTATTAAAAATTTCTGTATATTTCGAAATATTTAAAATCAATAAATTCCATTGCGAATTCAGTCTTTTATCCTGTCGACTTTGATATGTGAAAGACTAAAGCCGATTCTAACTGACCTAATTGGACCTTATCAGGCTTTAGACCTGGTAAATCAACAACTGACCAGATATTCACACTACGACAAATTGTGGAGAAGACCCAAGAAAAACAGATCGACACGTACCATCTTTTCGTCGATTATAAAGCTGCCTTCGATAACCCAATACGGCAAAAACTGTATGAGGCTTTTTCCGAGTTTGAAATTTCTACGAAACTTATACGTCTTTGTAGGATGATACTGACTGACGAAGTCTTCAGTGAAGATCGGCAAAAATCTCTACGAGATTTTTACACCAAACGAAGATTTAGGCAGGGCGACAGTCTATCGTGCGACTCTTCAATATACTATTGGCGATGATTATGAGGAAAGCTGCAGTTAACATGACTGGTACCATCTTTAATAAAAATCATATTTTAATTGGTGATGACGGAAACGCCGTTACATCATACATATAGATTTTCACGGTTTTTTCTAAAGAAAATCCATGCCCATATTTGTTGCAGTCCCTCAAAAAGCTTATGAGCTGAAATTGGCCTTTCAATACCATCACATATAGCTTTTTATTCGTGAATAAATGGTACAAATATTTACAAGACACTAAAAATTTCGATTATTCCAAAGCTGGATTTTCTTCTAGTAATGGAAAGGTCTTCGATAGTGGACAGTCCCTAATTTGGTGGCTAGAGGACATTCTATTGGCAATACCAAATAGGTGCTCGTGTAAGAAATGAACTTTTTGTCATACATCATATATCGAATTGTTGTTTTTTTGCCGTGAATGCCGTGATATTTGTAGAATTTTTTCAATAACTACGCCTAAAATTATGACGGTTGATTTAAAAATTACACGAGTTGGAACGATTCGTTCCGCATTTTTCTATTAGCTAGTGAATGAGTGGTAAAAAGTTTGGAGGAAATTCTGATAATTTTTCTAGAGGTGGGTTCAGCTCTTCGGTTGGCAAGTTTTGTCCTACTTGACCAGTTTTAAACAGTCACAGATATGCTAAGATTCACATAGATTTTTACGGCGATCAAGAACATATACACAACAACATACATAAGGATTTAAACATATGTTATATTTCCGAGCAAATAAGAAAATTAAGCAGGTCATATATATCGAAGTTGTCCTCCCACTCAAACTTATTCGCTCAAAACTTTTAACATTTTCCCGGTCATATACGGCTAAGAAGAAAGGACACGCTAGACTTGGTCCGGTGATACAAAGTTCGGGTCACCAAAAATAAGATCTGGCAATGGTAGGATACTTTAATTTAAGATAGGGTTAAGATATGAATACTTATTGTAAATTTCAAAGAAAAATTCAATAAAGAAAATGAATGGAAAAAAGAAATATATACATTTTAAATGATATGAGATGATTATTTCCAATTGTTACAAATGCAATGTCCAAATAGATATGCCCCCCTATGGTGTAGGGTATACAAATTAGGAATCTATCTCTCCGTCTTAAATTATTTTTTTGCACTCCACCCGCATCTAATTTTTAACAAATAGTGTTCCTCGCGATTTCAATTTCAGAACCGAACTTGTTCTCTACATGATTGTATTTACCCCAATTATTAACAGGTCGATGGGGATGCTGCTACATCACATCCTTTTATTAAAATTTATTTATTTATTTTTGTTTTAACTAATCTCACAAGGTCTATCTTGACATTACATTTTTGATAAATATATTAGCTATCGCCTTTTCGACTATACGCCAATTATATTTTGAAAATTTCTTTAAAGAGAAGTTGATGTCATAAGTTCTAAAGCGGTATCAATAGCTACACGATAAACTATTCCCGTAGGCAGATGACGACACAAATGCAGCATTCTTTGTTTATAAGGATATATGAGTCAAAATTGTGTTAGTACGCAACTTTTGATTGGACTTTTACAGTTTCGTTTTAACAAATTTGGATAGAATATATAAACAAATGTCGTCAAAGTCGAAAAGATCATCTTGTGTCGAAAATTTATGATTTTTCTCAAATAACTGTGCCTTTAGTAGAATATTCTCCACAAGAATCACTATTTATAAGCCAAATTTTGAAAAGCAAACCGCACTGCACCCCCAAAGTGCATCATAGAGATGCAACATGGAGTTTGTTTTCCGGATGATTCCCCAAAAATCTGGAAATGAGCTTTTGAATATTCTATTTTAAACCCACTGAATGGCACCTGCACCTTAATGACGATTTCGAAGGTCTGTTTGAGAAACTTTTGTGGACTTGTCGATTCCTCGACTACTTGAAGTGTATGTCGGCATGTCAGTGTGACCCTAAGAAAGAAAAATGGTTGTATCGGAACATACATTCTTTCTGCATACTTTTCCATTATGCAAAATGTCATTTTGGTTAACATTTTTGTACTGAATAACTTAACATTGATACTAAGTTTTAGCATTCTATACTCAAAAGCATTGAATTGAAAAGTACTACGAAATATGGATAATTTTTCTAATCACTGTATTCGACTCGAAATGACCAATTTGCAAATAATTTTTTGCCTCATATAAAATACAACTCATTCAAGAACTGAAACCGGGACACCTGCCAGAGCTAAAAATATTGTATAACTTTTTTTAATTTGTTTTTCCAAAACAGTTGCATCAAAATTTAAATTTTTAACTACATTTTGGTACTATATAATCAATAGTATTTATCGCCCGCATTTGGATATATCCAAATGCAAAATATCTGTATTAATCATACCTGGCTTTCAAGTAAATGTATGTGTTGTTCATGTGGTGTATCGAAACAATGGCACTCTCTGGATTATTATGGTGCTGTTTTAAATTTCTGCCACAAAGGAACGTATTTGTCCATGTTAATGATATCATTCGAAAGAAAGCATAATAATTGCAGTTTCAAAGGAGCCACGAAACTGTGATCCCCAAAAACCAGTTCCTTTAAAATACGCTTAATTGTCCGTAAATATCATACATTTTACGGGCATTCATTTCTTTCAATATTTTCCAATTCATTTGACAGTGCACCATTAAAAAAGCTGAACGCACAAGCGAATGTAAAAAAAGAATTCTCTATAAAATCGAAGACAATAATGTGGACAAACCTGCATCAGTACGCATAACAACAAATTTTCATATTTCGTGCCACAAAAAGGGAAAAGAGCAAACAACAATACAATTATTGAAAATAGTAATGGCAGGCAAGTCCAGACGACATGACGGCCACATATAGGGATGGTAAGCAACTTTTATGAGTACAAACATGCAGCACTTTTTCACTAATTGACTTTAATATTTTTATTTCTAACAAAACTGTAAAATATTAATGTAGAAGTTACAAAAATGTAAATGCGAGAAGCCACAAATGTGGCAGATCCTATGTTTTAAAGAAATACCTTAAAATTTATTGTCAATAATGAGTATTACGAAGTAAATACAGTACTAACCAACTTCAATTAACAGCAACCTTTGCTCGATGTTTCGACAATACGAAGCTTACAAACATCATATTTACATATTTTTTTACAGCACTTTTTTTTTTTTTTTTTTTTGGGAATCTTCTAAAGTGTGGCGCATAAGTAACGTTAACGGCGACTATATTAAATGTGTTCTTGTGCATCATTTGGTTTTAACCTCTGAACCAATTATATCCATCGTACATACATTGAAAAAGATGTAACATATGTAAAATTCCTTATAAAGACCGCCTAGATATCTCTAACTGTTGAGAACGTCGCCAGGTGGAAGTTTCGGGGTTTTCCTCAATACCTGCTTGTACTCGAGCAATGGTCACTTCATTTCGAACTGCAAGAGATCTTCCAAGATCTTCCAAGATCACAGACAAAACGCTGAACCAATCGGTAAATTGTTGGTGCGCTAGGAGCATTTCGAACATGAAAGAAATTTCAATATGATCTGAATAATCGAATGCCGGCTTTTAAAGCAAAATTGAGCAAACTTGGTTCTTTTCTTTGTGCTGAGCCTTTAAATCATAAATTTTCCAAGTATTATTTAGTTAATTCTGTAAAGAGACGAAAAAAAAAACGACTTAAACAAAAAATGTATTCACTAATCAAATCTTAGCGTTACTTATGCGCCACCCTATACATAGTGCAACAACATGGTGATCAATAAGTCCATTTGAATCATTCCCTTATCACATGAGAGCCTGTCAATGGCCCTCCATATCGACCAGCATCCTTCTAGAAAGATTTTAATTATTGTTCCAATCCCGAAAATATACTCTTGATTAATTTCCCAAGGTATCATCGGAGATTAATTGCACATCATCTCTACCCCTGTACCTTGCAAGATGCGAGGTATCACATTTTCTGCGCAGCTGTTTTGCGCTTTAAACAGGACCGTCTGCCAAGCGTCCTATGGCGTTCTCGAGAATATGTAGCTTTCGGAAGTCTAGCTTCTTTTCTCGCTTTGCATACCTTAGTTGCAATCATGTGCTGATCTCAGTCTATGTTATCCATAACAAGCATGCTAGAAATATGCCTTATCTCTACTACGATGTGATCTAAATTATGGTGCTCCGATATGGGTATAACCAAGAATGTAGAAGAATACCTTCGTATTGCAATCTGGTCCCACTTATTGCCAACTTTTCAACGCGGTGAAAAACCCAGTCTGATCGCTTTTCGAAGGGTCTCTATTATGTTGACTGCATTTATTTTCGCGTGAATTTCTTTTAGAACAAAAAACGTATGTCTTGATCTAGATATTAATCTTTCGTTTCTTCTAGCCCAAACTAAATTTTTGCACTCTTTGCATCTGTCTTCTAACTCTTGTCGTACTCTCGGCTTTTTGTATGATACCCCCATTAAAAAGTTGCATCCGCTGAAGCAGAAATTCACCGCAATTTTTAAAGAAAAGTGACGAAGATTTGTTCGTTTTTGTTGTGACAATGACAGAGCTCCTTGTTTAGTACGCTTTTTCATTAGACCAAACAAATTTTGTTCTTCAAGCATATAAATTCTCTTTCAAATGTGATTTTCAATTGGCTTTCCTATGCAAATATATTATTCTGAATAAGATAAATATGGAAGTGTCCTACAGCAGAACGCTCATATTTCAGTAGGTTACTTAATCTCGGGTCTGTATGCAACAAACTTACAAAAAAAAAAAAAATAAATTGTTTAAGCCAGCATGTTTATCATATTGCTACTGTCACTAATAGAAGCTTTATTGTCAAAATAATTATGTGGAAGTAAAACCAAATCATTTTTTTCCATTTCGATGCAATTTAGTTCATATAAAGCTACTTAATTGATTTTGGTTTGGGAGTGACATAAAGTGTTCCTTTCGAAGCACATATTTTGAGCTTTTGGAAGGGGTGAAGGTGTTATTCTTTTTGAACGACTTCCAATTTTTCTGATGGGCGGTGGCAGAAGTGGCTGTTATTATATCGTGAATATTTTGTGCAAAACGGTCTTATCAGCCAAACATTTATCTGATTGAGCACCTTTCCCATAAAGAGTCCGTACATTTTAAATTCAAATTAAATTAAAATTATTATATTATTATTAAATTCAAATTATGGTCCGCAGAATGTTGGCAGGAATAGCCACCAAATCGTTTCCCGTTTCACTGACAGTAAAAAAATCATGAAACGATGTCTTTTGTTATTCAGCACTTGTCTGCTAAGTAAATCAGGCAGAGAAATTGCCCAAGTGGAGGATTTTGAGTTGAGTTAGGATAGAAATTGCACTTTCCATCTCCATCGAAATCACAATGGAAACATTTAATTCCCATATAAAGAGCATCACTAGCTCCGGCTTTTTTCAAATAAAACATTTCGTACCAAGAGGAAACAAAAGTAAACAAATTTCAATCATTTACTGATTTTTAATCTTCCGATTTAGAGCACAAAAAAAGAAGCTTATAACTTTCTGAAGTCCCCCTCATAAAAATTATAGCGGCATTATTTTCGTTGATAAACCTACAAATTTGTATGTATGGCACCTGAAAAAATAAAACGAATTCCCTTGTATCTCATGAATGAAACATGGGAATGCTTCTCACATTCAGTGATCGTAGGCGCATTCTATTTTTAGGCTCGCTCAATAGGACCTATAGTTTAACGACTATTCCGGAAGTAACAGTTTAAGAAACATTTACAAGACTTGTCCATTACTCGACTACTCGAGGTGTTCTTTAGACACACAGAGGTAATGATCGGTAGCTATATGTGGGATTGAACCTTCAATTATGCGAACGATAGTCACGTGTACTAACTACCGCTCTACGGTCTGTAACATTGCACCTGAAACTGCCTGGCGTGGTAATAAATCTTTTCCCATTCACGAAACTAAATGACCGATGCTTGCTAAATTATATTGAATTTAATGCAATTGAATAAGGGATATGATATGATAGATAATTTGTGGTTATCCGACCGATTTTTTCAAATTTTTCCAGTCATTATAATGCAGTTCAGGTACTATAAATTTAAGCTACTGCGGCCTTCGAATAAGAGAAAAATTAAATTTCGGTAAATCAGTCAATTTGTATAGGAGGTGTGCGAGAATGTCATCTTTTTCCATTCTCATAACTAAGTTTATCAAGCGTAAAATGTGTACCAAATATGCTGAATTTAGTATAACGTCTTGAAAAATATCAAGCTACGAATGTATGTTATGTTAGCTGCTAATACACCCTCGGATTAAATGGATCGTATAGGACAGATCGGGTAGGGTATGGTTGCTGGAAATATTTTGCTGAAATTTAATCAATCAATATAAATCAATGTAATGGATAAAGTCGATGGTACTGTAGTCTACTAGTTGGAAGTACAGACAAGAGATTTAATTTGGAAAATATGCCGGTTTTTATAGGATGTACCAGAAAGAGGGTGAGAATATTATATACTTTCGTTCTCATACCCTACTGTAGAAAGCTCTTAACGGGTAGCAAATTTGAAATTAGTACAATTAAATTAAAGATATGATATCCTATGAACCATATTTAGGTTAAATCGGTCATTTGTATTAGGGGTACCATTTGTATAGGGCGACGTTAAGATTTGATTAGTGAATACATTTTTTGTTTAAGCCTTTTTATTTCGTCTGTTTGCAAAATTAACTAAACAATATTTGGGAAATTTATGATGGAAAGGCTCAGCACAAAGAACCAAAGTTGTTCAATTTTATTTTGAAAGTCAGCATTTGATTATTCAGATCATATCGACATTTCTTTAACGTTCGAAATGCTCCAACAATTTACCGATTGGTTCAGCATTTTGGGCAAGAAGGGGCTGTCTGTCATTACTCGAGTGCAAGCAAGTGTTGAGGAAAGCGCCGAAACTTCCACCAGGCGACGTTCTCAGCAGTTAGAAATGTCTAGCCGGTCTTTGCAAAGAATTTTACATATGTTACATCTTTTGCCATCTCTTTGCAATTGGTTCACGAGTTAAGACCAAATGATGCAGAAGAACGCATTCAATATAGTCGCCGTTAACGTTACTTATGCACTACCTTTTATAAGGGGTATTGTTAAAAATTTTACAAGCATTGTAAAACAATGCAATTGACTAAAATTTTACAACCCATTCTATGAAAATCTTATTCTGCGTAAAGTTTTTAGTGGTTTCATTAAGACTTAGACAGGACTTGATCAAAAGACACTTTATTCGTTCAGGGTAATGTATTTTTGCCCGTATCGAATAAATATATCTCTTCAAACCCTCGAGTGAAGGTGTAAGAATTTATAATCACTCTGAAAAGTGCAAATGACCCGAAAACTGTACATTTTCGCCAATGTATTCTCGCTAACGTCATTATCACCCTTAGCTTTATATTGTCCCACTCCAAACCATTCTCAAATTCTCGCATCCACCATATTTCTGAATGCGAACGCGTTGGAAATGCATTTGCTACGTTTCGATGCCAAAAGAGAGTCTCTCAATGCAATGACAGTCAGTTCTGTTGGCTTGACGACTATGATATTGACGACAGTTATGTTTGCCTCTGTACTGCTTCACAAATTGTAGCATATGTGTTGTAGTCAGTCAACTGGTCGGTGTCTATTGTATCCATACCCATTTCAAATAGTGCAAAATATTGAGTGGTTGAGTAACAGTTGTGGCCGCTTTTGTATGGGCAATAACAATAATAATAATAAAATTATTATACGGTCATTTTATGGTGGCCAGCATTTATGCAGCCATTAAATCTGTCAGGTGAAATCTGTGCACCCAACAGTGTAAACACACAAGCGCAATAGACAAATCGTTGGAAAGACACAAGGACAACCCAACCGAAAGACACAGATACACATACATATACATATATCGCATAGAGCTAAACCAGGACCACAGCGAGATTTTGAAATAGCTGAAACACAACGGTTACACATGAATACGTAACATCAGGACATGTGGAGAATGTAAGAAATAATAATAATACTTGCAGCAATAAAACAGTACACTCGAGACATGAAGAAAACTGCTAGATTGTTGTTGTCTGTTGCACAGACTGTTGTTGATATGTGTGGCAACATTTAAGACGATACAGAGAATCACCGTCAGCAAAAGTAGTCTGAGAAGGGGGAAGTCTAGTAGCAACGGTAATAACAACGGCGAACCATAACAATGAAAGTACAGCAAAAGACAACAAAGAGCAATATTGTGTCGAACCAAATTGAACTAAAGAGATTGCACAGTGGTCTGAAGCAACTAGCAGCTTTATTTGATTCAATACGCCAGTATAAGGGAATGGGTTACGGTACAGCATTTGAGGCAAATGAAGCTACATTTTCAAAACTACGTTGAAAGAGAGTCCATTTGTTTCAAAAAATGTGGTACAACTTGTCACCAAACCAGGCCTGTAGTATGTCACCAAACCAGGCCTGTAGTATGTATAATGTAAAGAATTGCATGGATAAATTCCCAATAAACTGATTTCAAGAAACTTAATCCGTTGGCCTCCAAAATATGTTTACGCTGGTAGTATAACAACATATGATTTGTTATATTGTAGGACACAAAAATTGAAGCAATTCACTTCACAATATAATGAATAACTATGTCGTCCAAACTTCACTGAAACATTAAAAGGAACGTTATAAAAACTTAATAAAAATTTCGTATTTTTCGATCCCAAAACTAGAATACCTAACTTATAGATGGTGCCAGTAGTAGTAGTAGAAAAACAATTATTTTGGTGAAAAGTGGCAACCCTATAAAACATATGTTGTAAGTCTCAAGGCACCAAGTTGTTTAGTATTTTTATTTGAGCCATCACAAACAAACGATCTCAGTGAATTTATAAACATGGAAAAAATCGGTCTTTGTTATGTAATTCAATATTTCCATTTGAAAGGTCTCAGTTCAACAACTATTAAAACCGAACTAGACTCTACCCTGGGTGAATTTTCTCCATCGTTTATAACTGTAAAATATTAGGTAGTAGAGTTTTAACAAGCTTGTAGGAGCTGCCAAGATGAACATAGTAATGGTCAACCAACTGGGGTGTCCACGCCAGACACGGTTGAACGTGAGTGAGCCAGATGAAATGATAGACATTTCAAAAAGTGCTATCCATCGTAAATGAGGTAGCAGTGCGAAAAATGGTTGCCGCGCATGCTCTCAATAGAGCAAAAACAGCATCGTGAAGATGTTTCTATAATTTTTGGTAAAAGTTGGAAAAATCGACTGACTAAACGGGCCATACCTAGTACGTCACATACAAATGATTGGTTTAACCCAAATACAGGGTGTCCGTTGGGAAGGCATACTATTTTGTTTGTATATAAATTTTGATTAAATGAAACAGAATGGACCTTATATTGATAAATGTTTTATTTAATGTCGGGAATTATGTATGGGATGCAATGTTCGCCTCTGTTAGCCACACAAATGCGAGCCGTTTCGAGCACATTTTTCATTACATTCTCACACATTTCACGTGATATTTCATTAAATTCATCACGAATATTTTGGTTAGTTGCCCAAGCGTTTCTGGTTCGTTTGCATAAACCTAGCTTTTCAGATATCCCCACAAAAAGAAGTCCGGAGCAGCCAAATCAGGCGATCCTGGAGGCCTATCAACATCACCATTTCTTGAAATAACTTGTTGTGGAAAGAGGTCTCTCAGTAATTCCATTGTAATCCTGGCTGTATGCGATGTGGCACCATCTTGTTGATACCACATGTTAATCAAACCCAAAGCATGCAGTTGTGACGTTAAAAAGTTTTCAATCATATCATGATATCGCTCCCCATTAACAGTTACCGTTACGCCGTTTTACGTTTGAAAGAAGTAAGGTCCAATAATTCCTCCTGACCAAATTGCCACCAGACCAGAATGTCACTTTTAATGGATGCAAAGGTGACTGATGAATAATTTGAGGGTTTCCGCTTCCATTCAAAGGAAAATGTGTCTCGTCACTCATTATGATTTTTCCATAAAAATCGGGGTTGTGATGGGCGATCTGTAACATCCTATTGACACATGTACGGCGGCGTAAATGGTCTTGTGGAAGAAGCTCTTGCGTCAACTGAATCTTAAATGGAAACACATGCAAATCCTTGTGCAAAATTCTAGTCAAAGTTGTTCTTTGAAGACCAAGCTCCTGAACACAGCGTCGAATTGAGGTTGATGGATGCGTTGAAGACTTTCTTGAGCAGCAGTAATGTTTTCAGTCGATCTTGCAGTACGTTGTGGTCCATGCTTGGCCCTATCAGCAACAGACCCTCTTTCTTCGAAATCATTCACTACATGATAAACAGTACGTCTTGTTGGCACGTTGTTTCTCCCAAAAATTTCACGTAACTTACTCATCGTCACAGTAATAGATGATTGGTTTTGATAAAAAAAACACGTTGGTTTATCGAATATTTTTCCATAATAAATTTGTCACGTCTCTACTTCACGACTGCCAAGACTAATGTTTACCAAAATGGCGGCAAAACAAAATAGTATACCTTCCCAACAGACACTCTGTGTTATCAGATTCATATCTTCTATACTATACTCAATATTCAGTTATATGTGTGTAGTAAACACAGTAAGGATTCGGTTATATTGTGTTTGGAAATGAAAATGGACTGCATTGCCAGCCTCCTTCTAGTACCCCCCATTAAATTTACATACAATAAAATTTGGCAGATATCGTGAGTCTTGCATTTCAAGTAGCATTAAATTCAACAAAATTTGACACAAGTGCGCTTGTAAACTTTGTTCTGAGAATGAATATAGACTGCATTACCTTGCCCATTCAGACACCTCCCATATAAATTAACCTACTTAGTGAGCTTTAATTTTCTCCTTGTAAAACCGTAAACCGTATCACAGCAGTAACTTAGATTTTTGCTAATAGCGGTTAATGTTATGCTTAGGATAATGCGAAAAGATCGATTTGTTAACCCAGCCGGTTCTGGAATATCATATACAAATTATCTAATCTAACTCATATACCTCTGAATTCATATATTACATTCAATTACGCTAAATACTGTGCAATTGTGCATTAGTTTCCCAGCAACAAAAGTACATCAAAAGTCACAAATGAAAATAAAATGGGTTGTCATAAGAGGGAAGCATTATTTTATGATGCCTCTTCTCTTCATGGGTGACACGGGTGTAATGCAAATTCAAATCAAACTTTTATTATTCCAAGAGCCGATTTCTTATTGTATTATCTTTACTGTATTTATATTAACAGTCAGATTAAAAAAAAATGGCTGCAAATTCTTACAGATTTGGTACTTTTTATGAAAGAAGAAACCCGGTAGACAGGCACTGAGTTAGAAGAACACCTAATATTTCATAGTCCATAGCCCGCAATCCACAGTATTGGGGACGGTCAATCTTAGCGACATAAAAATGTATACGCTTTGTTGGGTCTCTGAGTGTTATAGTTTTTGCAAACAGAATGACAAACTTAGCATATCAGTCATCGTATAAAGGGGGGCAAATATATATATATAAATATATATATAAAATATATATATATATAAAATATATATATATATAAACTTTGAAAGAAGCTTTTGTAAGCCGACTACCAAAAATTACTTCTTCGGAACATATTATCGTCTTTAAAAAATAGATTTTAGGAGACTTCATTCGAATATATTTTCTTTTAATTGCTTAGAATCATAGATGAAAATAAAACCAATTTTTTTATTACTTCACTACGGTGGTTTTGGAAGTGGTTTAAAACTGCTTCGTTGGAAGCTAAAAGTATGCATGGACGGCATATTTAGAAGTGAAGAAAATGTGATTCTTTTTGTTGATATGTAACTACTGATTTACTATGCACCTTGCTGCAATCCACCCATTTTTTTGTGTACATGTTTCGATCTGCTTAATCTCCTGCGTGGCTCAGCCATAAGCAGGTAATGGTGCGACTCGAGCACGGCCACATGATACTAGAAGAATGTTTCCGATTACAGCCATATTCTCCGCGTCGCCGGAACAAACAAGCTTGAATTCGTTGTTGGAGGCTTTGTCATGTTGTGGCCTAAATCGAATTATCCGTCTGTTAAGAAGGAATCAGCAAGATTTGGTTCGGTGGAAAATGGATGCAAAATCTATTTATTATCTCCGGCGAAAAATTATGTTTTTTTGATGTTGGGAAAGAAGCATTAAACTTAAATGCTTGGGTAAGTTTTTATAATTAATAAAGTGATGACACACCAACTAGAGCGAGAGCGATTAGAGTTTCTTTTTTATTAAATACGTAATATTAAATCACTGTGCAGTAATTTAATGTTTGTTCTTATTGTTATGATTACATTCGCTGTAATAAAAGTAAAATAAAGATTTAAGTTTCACATGAATTTTAAACAATAAACGATATTTTGAGCTCCTTCTCCCCCTCAGATTATATTGTACAACTAGCAGAGGAAAATATCTGAGAAAAATATCAAATTTCTAACATTATCATTACACCGATATTATGCCCTCTTAGCTAAACATGAATGTTGTAGAATATTCCGCCGAATCGCTTCTTGTTGACTGAACATTGCAATATTGTGTTGTACACCATTGAAATGGTCACTTTGTTCAACAACGGCAATAACAACACCATAAAAAAAAAGCAACAGCAGCAGATAAACTCGTCCTTTTAGTATCCATATCATGTGAAAAGTAACTTATTTAGCTGTGGAAAGATTTTAAAACAGACAAACTGACTGTCGGCCACATAAAAACTCATGGGTATATTGTACACGTCTGTCGGTTCAATGAGGGTCCCCCTTGATGCTAGACAACGCCATCCAACATATTTTGGAGACTCTAAAGTGTACATTAAATTCCACTCCATCGTCAGTTTTACGAGTGGCGATCACGTACATATTATGCAATAAATACTGAACATTTGACAATAATCGAATGCAATATCGACAAGAAACTAGCAAACTTGGTACACAATGGCGATATAAGTGGTTTTATTTAATTTTCTTTAGATCTGCTAATGGTTCGGCTTCATTTGGGCTGGATATTACACTTTATAATTTGTGTATTGTATTGATTATTATGGAACATAAAAGCAAGATTTCAATAGAAAAAGTTGTACAAAATGTAAGAAATTTAATGTTTTTATAACTACAGGGTTGTTCGGAAATTTCGTTGGGTTAATTCTTTAGTTCACCATACATCACTTCTCATGACGTACAGTTCCTTCAAACACCATCATAAGTTCCTCCCGCCTCTTCTCTAAACTGTTTACTATTGTTCCAGTCGTGAGAGGTTATAGCATTAAAAAAATTGTTTTAAGAATTGGAAAAAGAGCATTTTAGTCATATTATGCTGTATTATTTCCGAAAAGGAAAAACGGCTGCTGAAACCAGCAGAAAAATGAAGTCTGTTTATGGAGAAAATGAACCAAATGAAAGAACTTGCCAGAAATAGTTTTAAAGGTTTTCTAAGGGCGACTTCTCCGTAACGGATAATCCCAGATCAGGACGATCAAAAGAAATTGTTTCCGAGGAGGTGAGAAATTTAATTATTAACCCCCGTGCAATAGTTAGGAAAATAGCTGAAATAATAAAAAATCAGTTTCAAACGTTCCCGGGGTCATAAAAGAACTCGGAATTGTGAGCAACCTCGATGTGTAAGTACCTCACTCTCTCAACGAAGCCTCACACTGCCTCACAAATCCGTCTGAAACTGTCAGAATTTGGATGGGAAGTTTTACCTCATCCACCATGCTCCCCATACCTGTCTCCGACCGATTATCACCTATTTCGCAGACTGAGCAACCACTTGAAGGATTTGAACTTTCATAACGACGAGGAAGTTTAAAATCAAGTTAAACGATTTGTATTTCAGAAAAACCACGCGAGTTTTATTAGAGAGGAATTAAAAAGCTCCCAGTGAGGTGGGACGAAGTTATTAAAAAAAGGGGAAGATTGTATAATAGATTAAAATAACCGCTTTCTTGTATATAAATTTATAAATAAATTTCTTTTAAAAACCGAACGAACTTTCCGAACCACCCGATACATTAGAAAGTGATAAACATTCAGCGGACTTTTGGAAAACATTAATAATTCGATCAATAACTATTTTTGTCCCAACTAACTCTTCAAGTGGACATCGAACAATGTTCCGAACTGTTTGTTATGCTGATGATGTTTCAGTTTCACAATCTTCATGCGATTCTATAAGTAGTGGTCTTCGGTTAAATCGAAAATTAACAAACTACACAACGGATTATTATAACATGAAAAAAAATTAGAGATTAATTAAAAATTTAATCAAGCAGCAGTATAACCAACCACACATAGGGAGAAAACACTATTTTATGATGCATTTTCTCCATGCGATCACGAGTGATGTAGGGCTGACGAAAATTCAAATCGTTGGTCGCAAATTTCCATTACTCAAAATAAATCCTTTTTGTTTCTGAAAATATTTCTTTAGTATATGTCTTCAGGAAGAAGTTACATTAAAATATATTTCCCAAATATAAGTAATTTCACTAAAATTACTTATGGAAAAGCATGCTTAGGAGTTGTTTTTAACATAAAATCTCCCGCAGATTCCGATGGATATGATACTCCCATAAAAAATCAGTAGACAGATTGAAGCTTATACACCCTGTACCATTGATGGAAGTACACAATATCGAGGTCGGCATTAGCGACATAAATTCTTATGACGAGTATTGAGTATTTGTAGTTTTATAAATGAAATGGCAAACTTAGTGTACTCGTGATTATAATAAAGAAGGACAAATAAATGTTTCCCCAAACAATTGTAAAATGCGCTTCTTTACATCGGCTATCATATTATGTCTCCTGAGGAATAGATTTCGGGGTGTTCCATGCTAACATGTTTTGCATTAAATGTTAGGAATTAAAAACGGATACCGAACCAATGTTTTTGAGTACTTCGTTACCGCTGTTTTGGAGATGGTTTAAAAATGCTTCTTTCGAAGCGCTAAACGTACACGAATTGGATCCTTAGAAGTGGTGAAAATTTGATTCTTTTTAAACAACTTCTACTTTTTTGCTGGGTACATTCCTTTTGCATAAAAGAAGAAAAATCAGTTAGTGTACTTTAGCAGATAGTTGTTATAACAACCAATCCCTTTATATGACGCCCATATTTGGCCGATTAAATTATTTTTTCCTTGCACTTTCTTGACTGGTCGTGGCATGATGATTACAATAGGTAACTATTAAGCATATGACATCATTATTTAAGCAGCGGACAATATCAATGTGACTGACGAACACTTTGAGTTGTCGAGTAATTGTCGATAAACTCTAGGTCCCGTTGAGTACGTCTATACGCCTGTAAACTCAAGGATAGTGAGAAGCTCTATCTTATTCCATTTGTGGAATGCAAGGGAATAACCAAATTGAGTCAAATTTGGCGTACATCGAATATTTTGTTAAGCTTAGGTATGTGAATGAAAATGGAGTGCTTTGCCACATTTTTTCCGATACCTTGCGTGCAATTTGACTGAATTAACAAAATTCAATTTCTAATTGGCTTGGCAAAATTTGAAAAACTTGGTAGAATAACCAAACTATATTTGATGCTTCCCTCACAAATTTCCTAGTTTAACTCATATGTTAACTATCCATCATTCAACCGCACAAACTACCGTATAATTTTGCACACATCAAGATTTCAACAAATGCACTTCATGATTGCAGGTTCAATCCCGCATACAGCCATTTATCATTATTTGACATCATAATAGAGACATTTGAATGTATTTTAAAATCTTGTTTTGTTCACTTTTATTAGTTTCCTCCTTATGTTGCTAACAATTTACGAATTAAGAAATATATCAAAAAATGTTAACATTTCCCGCAAGCGGAATTGCCCTTATATGATCAAGATGTGTCATCCTAAAACAATTTTGTCACTTGTGATATATGAGTATACTTAGATTTCCTTCGATACATAATAAATTCACTTATTTTTATTATTATTATTTTTACAGTGGAAAATTGCATTTTTAGTAGTGTTCAACAACTACGCCAGGCAATTGTGGTGACTTCAAATATATATAAATTGATAGAAACCATACCAATATCTTACATCTATCGACTAGAAAAATTCTGATTTACTCCTTGAATAAGTAAGTTTTCCCAACCAGAGAAATTTGTCCCAATGGCCAACAGACTAATTGCCAAAAAGCGACCTGTCTATAAATGGCGAGTAGAATATACCCTTTTGCACCACACGTAGAAAAGAATTCTAAGGGCTCCAGCCTTCTACAGTTCTGCATCAATTCTTCAAAACAGATTCTGACAACGTTCAATAGCCTAACCCTTCCAACGGAGGGTTCAAGTGAGTTCATTGACGGAAACTTTTCTTGCTGGAAATTTTCGCTTTGCCTGCACATCAAATAAGAGACAAGAGAGAGAATTTAAGTGAACAACACATCGATTTTGCGTGTATTTCGGATGAAAATTTGTACAGAGTTTCTTTAGAGAGTTCCCTTAAAAAGAAAATGAGTTGGGATTTCCCTTTCTCGTATACGACGTGTGTTCAAAAAGTAAGGGGAATTTTCAAAGTTCGCAGGCTACGAACATTCGACTTTCGATTATTATTTTTTTATGTTGGTACACTCGTCTCGAAGATATGTTGACGGTTTTATCCATATAGCATGTATAGTTTGCATGTGAGAGGCATAAATAAGACAAGTGTTTTGCGTGTTCGGCGATTTTCTGCTATCGAAAAAAATGGATCAAAAAAGTTGCATCAAATTTTGTGTAGATAATGGAATTAAGTGCTCAAAAACACTTGAAATATTGACAGTGGCATACAGTGAGAGAGTCAAAAACATGTTTACAAGTGGTACAAGCTTTTCACATAAGGTTGAGAAGATGTGAATGACGACCCCAGCACATAAACAACCGATGAAAATGTTGAGAAAGTGAAAAAAATTGTTATGGAGAATCGTCGAATCACAATTAGAGAAGTCGCTGAGGGTTTTCGGCATATCGGCATGCCATACAAACTTTGCGGAAATATTGGGCAAGGAGCGTATGGCAGCGAAGTTCGTTCCAAAATTGCTGAATTTTGACCAAAAACAACGTCGCATGAGCATTGCTTATGAATTGTTGAATGACGTCAACGATGATTCAGATGTGCTTAAAAGGGTCATAACTGATGACAAATCATGAGTATATGGTTATGACATCGAAACCAAAGCCCAATTGTCCCAATGGAAGAGTCCAGGAGAGCTAAGACCAAAAAAAGCACGCCAAGTTCGATCAAATGTCAAGGTTTTGCTCACTGGTTTCTTCGATTACCATGGCGTAGTGCATCTTACCACAAGGTTGTACGGTAAATAAGGAATATTACCATGAAGTTATGTGCCGTTTGCGTGAAGAAGAACGCCCGAAATTGTGTAAAAAAAATTCATGGCTTTTGCATCATGATAATGCCCGTGACTATGAAATAACCTTACATAAAATTTCAGCATCTTAACTTTAGCGGTGCAACCTTTCACCTGTTTTCATCTAACATGCCAGCATGTGGGCAGAAGTAAATGCATAAATCGATGTAGATTTGTAGGCCGACCAAAAATGCAAATACTTCATGAGGTCTCACATGAGTACCGCTGTTTGTTGTTACAAAGAATAACAAATTTAGTATATCTCCCATTTTATGTAGTTAGGTATTGTAGAGCTGAACCCAACTCTAGAAAAATTAGCTCTTCTATAATGAGCATTTTCGCAGCATTCCATACACTTTATTAAAAGACCTTTCAATTTTGAAAAATTTTAAAAAAATACCACTTTTTATCCGAAAAGTTGGAAGTTTAATTGATTTGTTTTGTGCGTTTTTTTCTGCCTCGCCCACTTATCTAACGAAGTGTGGGCAAGCCATAAATAACGCTGTATATGGTAGGAGTCACCACTTGTCCATAAAAATATTACGCCAAGCTATGGGTAAGTGAATCTTTTCTATAGTTTTCTAACATTTCTAACATTGGTTCTTTTGTTAATAGTAGTTTATAGAACTGAGAGTTCATATATTTTTTAAAGAGATCTCCCTAATTGTGAATGAGGGTGTTGCAAAATACGATATTATAATATATCATATGTGATAAAAGCGTATATTTGTTACGTCTACTTATCAGACGAATGAGCTACTACATTGTAGACTACCCGTACCGCAAGTGGCAAAACGGTTAAGTAAGATAAAAACCTTAAAATTTATATCAAATAGGAGATTATTTTGTTCTATCGTAGGTAAAGGGCATCGTCAACAGTTAGCGACAGTTAGATGTTCCAAACTGCGGAGAAATTAACTTACAACAATATTTTATAAAGTTTCTTTAAATAAAGAAGTTACCACAAACGTGCAAACTTTCGAACTTTTTATCCATCAACATCTTCCAAGGATTTTCTTTTTTCGTTAAACCACAAAAGTGGGGTTTCCTTGCACAATATTTTGTAGATTCAAATCTTCAACAATAACATTAATTAAATTCAGGTGCAGTATTTCAATTTTTATTAATAATATTTCCAAGTATAGACTAGCACGTCGGTGTAAAACTGATTTTACACAAAAGTACTAAAGCAACTTCTGGAAAAATGGTACATTTGGTAAAATACGGTGGTAAAGGATAGACACAGAAAGAAGTTATTCGAATTCGTAGACTTCTATAGCACGATATTTTACAGTTGATTTTTGCAAATTGATTTTTGTCAATTTGGTGATTTGGCTAAATTTTATACCAAAAAGGAGGGCAGATGATTGGTTTTCCCTAAGAAATTCCGATACATCTCATAGTTATTTAACCTAATTGCCAAACATTTCGTTGTAAATTTTGTGGTTTTATCAACCACTTTTCAATATTTGGATATACGAGTACTCGTATAGAGCATGGCGTTGGCTAATGTCAATGAAAGAAGTGATGAAATCAATTATGCTAAAACCACTGTTGGACAATTTTTTATTTTTGTCATTTAAATCCGTGACAACAATTTTAATCGCAGTTTAAAGCCAGTAACTATTCGTTTCTTCTTTGTGTCTCATTTCCTTTGTCTTTGTTCATTGTGTAGTTAATAGATTTAAGAACTCTACAACCAGACATAGGAGTTCAGTTGCTTCTGCAGCTCTATCATACGAGAGCGGTCTCAAAACTAGTCGACCTGACGTACAGATGGTGCCAGTAGTTTGCAAAAAATTATTTTTGTGAAAAGTGGCAACCTTTTAAAATACATGGTTTAAGTGTCAAGGCGATATGTTGTTTACCATTTTTATTTGAGCCATGAAAAATGAATTTATAAACATGGAAAAAATTGGTCACCGGTATCTAATTCCGTATTTCCCTTTGAAAGGTCTCAGTACAACTAATATTAAAGCCGAGTTAGATTCTACTCTGGCGGAGTCTGCTCTTTCGTTTACGACTGTATAATATTGGGTAGTAGAGTTTAAACGAGACTATACGAGCTGCCAAGATGAAAACCGTAGTAGTCGACCACTTGAGGTATTCACGCCAGACACGGTTAAGAATATCCACAAAATGACATTAGATGATCTTCGGCTGAAAATGATTGAGCTAACTAAAATGATAGGCATTTCAAAAAGTGCTATACATCGTATATTGCTCGAAGATTTGAAGGTGAGAAAGCTGTGTGCAAGATGGGTGCCGTGCTTGCTCTCGATAGAACAAAAATAGCGTCGTAAAGATATGCTGTAGTATTTGGCGATATTTCAGCGCAATAAAGTCGAACTTTAGCGTCGATTTATAACCATGGATGAGACGTGGGTCCACCGCTTCACATCTGAGACAGAAGAACAGTCAAAGCACTAGACTGAAATGGGCGAATCGTGTCCAAAGAAGGGGAACGGTTTCATCTGCAGTCATGGCGTCTGTTTTTTGGAATGCGCATAGGAAAACTTTTATTGATTCTTCTCAGAAAGGGAAACCCATCAACGGCGATAATTATGCTAATTTATTGCAGCGTTTAGGTGATGAAATTACGGAAAAAAGCTGCATTTAGCGAAAAACAAAATGTAGTTTCATCAAGACAATATTCCAGTTTACAAATCCACTATTGCGATGGCCAAAATTAATGAATTAAAGTTCGATTTGCTTCATCACCGACCTTATTCGCCAAATTTAGCTAGAAAAAAAAAAGCTAGAAAAAAAAATGGATCGGTGGTAAATGATTTGCTAGCAGTGAAGACGTGGATTCTGCGATTGATAGCTATTTTAATGAGTTTGACAGTTCGTACTATAAAAAGGGCTGTTGGATGAAAACAGGCTATTGGATATCGCTGGAAAAAGTGTAACGAGCTAAAAGGAGAGTATGTCGAAAAATAAAGAAAATTAAGTTTGTTTGGCGGTGGCAATTGCCTTATTTATTTTGCATTTCTGTCTAGAGTTTATAACTAGGTTTGCAAAATACAAGCGTCAAGATTTCTGTTAGCAATACTTTTGTTAGCTCGCTGTATTTTAATTTATAAATAAAAATATATTCAAGCATATTAATTATAAGGGACTGCTCCCAAAGCGATTTCATAGAAAGTCAATGGAATTTATATATGAGTACTAAGTGAGCTTGCCACTTTTTCCAATTTTCTTGTGGTTTGTTATGGCGCAAACGTACGGTTTATTATGCAACCTTACCGATAGTAAATCGTGATATCCTATATCATAACAATTTGAAGAACATAAAAATATAACAAACAATACTGACTAGACTGGAGTAAAGAGATTTTAATCCATATTATAATAGTTAAGAGTTAAATTTATTAGCATTTAACAGTGACAATCCGAAAGTTTAAAATAGCAAACTTTCAATTCGCTTAATGCACAAGAAAATTATTTATGAAACACGTGTATTGGATATTTATGCATTTTAATTAGCGTTATACTTCTTCTTTCATTCCCGCTTCAGTTAATGGTAATTTCTTTGCTTTCCAAGTTTGCAGTCGTACAAAACTATGAACTATAATGAAAATGTGTGCATCACATATTAGCGCGAACTACTATAATTATAAACACAAAGGACTTAACTGGTCGTTGGCTTTTTATTTATGTTTTATTAAATCACTGTTAAGCGCTAATAAATAAAATATTTAAGAACAGACTTTGTTTTCAAGAGAAACAGGTGTGGCGTATAATTTATTTCTAAATTTTGAAATATTGCCAACTGTGTGATATAATACGTTGGTGTGGTGGTACTAATGATTAATTGCATGTAAATTATGGCTGTTTTAAACTCGTATGTAAAGTAGAAAATGGTAATTGGAAGTAAAAGTTGATTTTCGATTTTACGGCCAACGATTGCGATTATCAAAATCGTGAATGAGGTTTTAATATCGATTTTCTTTTAGGATTTCGTTACCATTTTTAAACTCAAACTGATTTTGTTGATTATCACAAAAACAATACTTATGACATTTTCATCACAAGTATTTAAATGTCCACTTATTATTATTACCATACAAAATTTAAAAAGAAGCAACATCATGTCAAAAATCCCCAGTACTGCAGGTAGCGAATTATGTAAAATAAAGTTATTTAAAATCACTGACCACATCGATCCATTGGGAGAAAACATGCAGACTGACCTTTAAAGTACCAAGTATTTTTTGACCAAATGCACGTCACGAATCGATTGGGTGATGTCTGCCTGGCCTGGTTTCCTTCAATCTTCATAAAACTCCTTCGAACCACGTACCAAGTAATATTCTGCCAGGTCGTATCTGGGGATTGTAAATATGCTTTGCCCGCCCAACCCTTCTGGTACCTTTCATATAAATTGACAGATTTTCCGAAACTCAACTTTTTCATCATTCTCATTTTCCTCATTCGTAGACTGCGACGACTTGTTCATTATTCTGATTTATAATACTTGATATGTTCCCTGTTTCATACTTTCTACTCAGTTGGACCAAATTCAGTAAAATTTGGTACAAATTGAGCCTTTGCCAATGCAGAGTCTCAGAATGCAAACTCAACGCATTGCCACACTCCTTCTGCTACCTTCCATATGAATTGAGAGATAAATCGAAATTAATTTTTTCCGCTGTAACTCTTAATTCGTAGGCTGTTATTTACATTTTTTTTCAAATGTAGTGCATGGCAAAATTTAAAAAAAATAATCGATCGGATAACTACGCCACTTTTCGTAAGTCCCATAACAGTTGTGTAATTTAACTCATATATTATGAACTGCATACCTCTCATTAAATAGCACTAAATTGAAGATAGTTTCGAAGGCGTCTGGAGTATAGTGAACTTAGTTCTGTGAATGAATAAAGGTGTTGTTATGTAGACTGAATTTTTCGAGTGTTGAACTAAGAACATCTCCCCTTCCCATTTTGGAATTAAAAACTCCCAGAACGATTTCTACGTCATAGCGTGGACAGGGACTTGCGCTTCTTCCAGTCATTCCAAAAATTTATCTTTAATCTGGTCGTCTTTGTCTTCCACTGGTACCTGCGTACAGTATGAAAAAAGTACAGTATCTTGAAGAGGATTGTAGCTATATGAAGATTTATGGTCATATTGTGAAACAAATTGTCTAAGCTTCCGGCCTACAACAAATCAACATTCGAATTCAAGCCTTTCTCCGCAACAGCTGTAGTAGATGTCGCATTTTCCACGCACAGTGTATCCTCGTCCTGTCCATTGCTTTTCCTAACTGAGCTTTTTCTTTTTCTCTTTCTTTTTCTTTTTCATTTATCAAAGATATCCGCCAATCAGATACGAGGTATGTTCAAAAAATAAGGTGAATTTTCAAATTTAGCGGGCTACGTACATTCGATTTTCAATTATTAATTTTTTTACGTTGGTATACTCGTCACGAATATATGTTGACGGTTTCATCCATATAGCATATTTAGTTTGTTTGTGAAAGTTATAATTAATTGAAACTTTTTGCGTGCTCAGCGATTTTCTGCCATCGAAAAAAATTGATCAAAGAAGTTGCATCAAATTTATGTAAAAAATGAAATTAAGTGCTCAAAAACACTTGAAATGTTGACAGTGGCATACAGTGAGAGTACTCTGAATCAAAAAAATGTTTACAAGTGGTACAAGCTTTTCACAGAAGCTCGAAAAGATGTGAATGACGATGCTCTCTCTAGACGCCCTAGCACATCAACAATCGATGAAAATGTTGAGAAAGTGAAGAAAATCATCGAATCACAATTATTTTTGCTGAAGATGCCATGCAATCTTTTCGGAAATTTTGGGCATGAAGCGTGGGGCAGCGAAGTTCGTTCCAAAATTGCTGAATTTTGACCAAAAACAACTTCGCATGAGCATTGCTCAGGAATTGTTGAATGACGTCAACGATGATCCAGATTTGCTTAAAAGGGTCATAACTGGTGACGAATCATGGGTATATGGAAGAGTACAGGAGAGCCAAGACCAAAAAATGTCAAGCTATTGCTCACAGTTTTCTTCGATTAGCATGGCGTAGTGCATCAGGAGTTCTTACTACAAGGTCGTACGCTATATAAGGAGTATTATCTTGAAGTTATGCACCGTTTGCGTGAAGCAATACGAAGAAAACGGCTGGAATTGTGGAAAAAAATTCATGGCTTTTGCATCATTATAATGCACCTGCTCACTCATCTTTGCTTGTGAGAGATTATTTGGCTACAAACAACACAGTTATCATGCCTCAGCCACCGTATTCACCAGATGTGGCACCCTGCGACTGTTTCCTGTTCCCAAGATTGAAGAGACCCATTGAAAGGACGACGTTTTGCGACGATCGAGAGAGAGCTCAAGGACATACCAAAAAGTGCATATCAGAACTGCTTCGATGATTGGAAAAAACGCTGGTACAAGTGTATTACGTCTGAGGGGGACTACTTTGAAGGAGATAAAATAGAAGTTGATGAATAAATAAATATTTTTTGAGAAAAGTGAAAATTAACCTTATTTTTTGAAAGCACCTCGTATATGCATCTTCTCAAAAAAGAATACGGACATTCAAGGTGCTACTTTGCAAATGAAAGTCCATATAACGTTTGCCGGCTCGGTTTCGCTATGTTATTATGTAATGTAATGTTATTTAAGGTATGCGGTCCATCAGGCCGCTGCGCCTGATCTCAGTATTGGGGCAGCCATCGCCCACCAGGCTGATATGAGTTAAGCTTCAGTATCAGATGTTACCTACTGGAATAAGACGCATTGGTCTTAGCATGCCATTTATGTTTATCAACTAGTCGTCCCCTCACTTTAGCTACCATCAAACGGATGTTCAATAGCACTACCAAGGAATAATTGCCCGAAAGTAGGAGGCATAAATTATTTAACCGCGCATCCCGAACTTTTTCATCGCATCACCTTGGTGGTGGTGCTGTCAGCTGTCTGTTTATGAACAATATCCATACAGTACAATCCATACAACAATATCCACCAATATACTACTTTAGAATCCGAAATTACATTTGCTTAAATTGTAGTCCTTATAATGTTTGCAGGTTTTACCAGCATTTGGTTGTTCCGTTTCTTAATTTATTTTACTTTCGTAAAAGTTTTACTGGAAGATGAATAGCTAATTAGGCCGCCGCATCCAATCCCAATGTTAGGAATATCAAAAATGACTTAAAAAAGTTAAAAGTTAGGTTTTAAGTTAATCAGACAAGTCGTCTTCCCACCGTAACTGCCATCAGACAGATGTCCGATTACCAGGGAATATTTGCCCGAAAATCGGTAGTTGTGAACCGCTTGCAAAGTCCTATAAGCGGTTCTCATTACTCTCAAATGAATAAGAATGTTAAAATTTCCCCAATTTCCAGCCAGTCTAAAATCTCGGTAGAATTTGACTATTAATATATATCAGGAGAAAAAACATTCAAGCTGTTGGGAAATGACAAAAATTTATATTTATTGAACTGTAATATTAATAGCGGATTGGACGCTACATAAGTGAGTAAGGAAGATGGCATGGGATGGTGAGATAATGGTCCCAAAATTTTAAAAATTTATCATCTTCTCTCTGCTGTCTCCAATAACTTCGATGCAAATTCGATTTATGAAATAAAACGCTAATCATAAACACCTGGTTTAATGAGGGACGAGGACGAGGTGTTGTATATATTTGGTATTACTAATTGCCGCAAACAATTTCTTAAGTCCGATCTGGGAAAATCAAAATTTTTTTTTTCAAAATGATTTTTGTAATTTTAAGGGGGAAAATGAAAAATGCAATATTGGAAGAAAAACTTTGAACACAATGCAACTGGTCGGTAGTGAAAACTAAGAAGAGGTGTAACTAAAACAATTATAACTAAAATTTATAGTTTATCACTGAATCTTAGTGCACATCAAAAAAAATCCATTGCTCCAAATTCCAATGTCGATCCTAATCTACAAGTATTGAGAGGAAAATCTGCCTCCGCCGTTTTTTGCCAAAATATTGTCTATTCATTCTAAATATTGTCCGTCACCAACCACTACTTCTATTAAATAAAAGGCTTTATACAGGATGGGCAATATGAGTGTTGGCGATTTAATTCTTCAATTTCTCGGTAACGAGCTGCGCGGGGTGGCGGGGGGATATGTTGTTCGCTATGTGGTCGCCCAGTTCCTGCAAGATCAGCCGACATTGTGGAGCGTGTTCGTGTTTCAGTTCAGCGAAATCTGCAACAGTCAACACGTAAGAGAAGTCAGTCTTTGGATGTCAAAAGAACAACTTTACGACGAATTTTGAAACGTGATTTGCATTTGAAGGCTTATAAGATTCAGGTAGTCCAAGAATTAAAACCTGATGATGCCAATAACCGACTTAACTTTGTCAATTTGATGCTAGAGCGGTTCAACAATTTTAACAACGTGATTTTTAGTGATGAGGCCAATTTTCACCTTAATGGCCATGTGAACAAGCAAAATTGTCGGTTATGGTCCGAGACTAATCCCCGACGCTTGCATGAACGTCCACTTCACAGCCCTAAGCTTGTCGTGTGGGCTGGGATAACGTCAACCGGTATTATTGGACCATACTTTTGTGAGGACGAAAGAAGGCATGCGATGACGGTTAGAGCGAACAATTATTGCAACATGCTAGCAGACTTTTTGGTGCCAGCTTTGCAAGAACTTCAAGGCAATACCTCGAGGATGTGGTTTCAACAGGATGGGGCTACATGTCATACGGCTAGGGTATCCATAGAGCTGCTGAAAAATGTTTTTCCTGGAAAACTCATTTCGAAAAGGGGGGATATTGAATGGCCCCCGCGTAGCCCCGATCTCTTTCCATGCGATTATTTTCTATGGGGCTACCTCAAATCGGTAGTCTACGAGAATAATCCGACCAATTTAGAGCAGTTGAAGAGGAACATTATTCAGTTCCAAGAGTGTCAAGCAGCCGAGGGAAGCCATTTGGACAACATTATTTTTAAGTCTTAAAAATTCCCATGCTTCTACTTTTTAAAAACACAAATATATTTTTTTTATGTTTCGTAGTTTTTTTTTAATTGAATATTTAAACCACCAACACCCTTATGGCCCACCCTGTATTTTTAATCTGTTTAAGTAACAACGTAAATTTTGGCCTCTCCATATGATATGAAGCACTGCTCAGACAAACTGTTTCAAATAGAGGATGATACCTAATTTGGTATAAAATACAAGTTTTTTCAATGTTGACGCATGGCGGCGTGATTCCCACGGTATCTCCTCCTTTGGATTCCACTCTTCATCACCTGTGACTATGTGATGTAAAAAATCCTTTCGTTTAGGTCGGGCAGACAGCATTTCACATGTGCAAACCCGACATTCCATACACTTAGAAGCAGTCGATGCACCTTAAAGCAAATTTACTGAAATAAACAAAGTAAATCAAAAGTTTGCACATGAGGAGCTTATTCAGCCCAAATTCAATATATTCACATAAAAATATACGTGTTGTTGATACTAAATCACTCATATTTCGCGATTATGATGTCGCCAGATGTCCATGCACATAATGTGAACTTTTACGTCTTACAGTTCCAATCATAACTTACTGGTGGAGGCAACGTTTGAAAAACGACCTATTTGTCATTCCGAAAGTTTCCAGAAATTCAATTTTTGTTAATATTTTATGATTTTTCCAAATATTCACCTCTGTTGGGACTGTGTGTGTGTGTGTGTCATTCGCAAATAAAAGTCTTAGTAAACAACCTAATGTAGCGCCACAATCGTTTAGTTTATTTAAAGTTCCATTTCAATTACATGTCATCCGAACCGACATCACATTTCAATTTCGAATTCAATCTCTTAATCGCATGTGCTGCGAACACGCAGCGTCCGCCTCGCATAAATCCATAAAGTATTCGAAGCCAAACATGAAAAACATGAAACAAATTCACTTTGTGTCATATTTTGTACTGTTTGCTCATCACGAAAAAAAGGAAGAGAGACCGAGTCAATATAGGGAATATTGAGTTTAGTGGTAAACAATGCACGTCGCAACACTTACTTAAACTATTGACTATAAACGTGAAAGCATTAATTTTGATCGAATACGTAATAAAACCTCGCAGACGAAAGAGAAGCGTGTTGGATGGGGACAAAATCTCTGGCACATACAAGCAAATTCTCTAATACGTGAAGCGGAAGACTGAATGCAATCGAAGAAACATTTGAAAGGACGTGCGTATGTGTGTGTGCAAAATATTCAGCTGCTCAGCATCGAAAAAAGTAAATCTTATGTATGAGCAGAATGTGAAACGCAACAACTTCGAATCCGACGACAATGCCTTTCCCATTAGGATGGTACGTTTTACAATATTTTCTCCTACTCCAGTAATCGTAGGATATGGGTTGGCAAGACAGCAATTTCGGTTTTTTCCCCTCAAAGTAAATGTTAAACTTTTTTTACAAACAAACAATTTCAATCTATAATTCAAATGTCATATTGTTCAATCGTCTTCTGCCAACCTTGAGGCACCTTTTTGATCACAGATTAAAAGAATAGTTGATCCCTCACAGCAAAATACTAGACCATTCGATTATTAAATCCCAATCTGTGATGAAAGTTTTTCCATCCAAAATAATTTTGAGGCAACTTTTTAATCCCATATTAAAAGAATAATTAATTAATCCCTCACAGCAAAACACTGGACTACTCGATTATTGAATCACAATCTGTGATGAAAGTTTTTCCATCCAAAATAATTTTGAAACAACTTTTTAATTCCAGATTAAAAGAATAATTGATCCCTCACAGCAAAACACCGGACCGCTCGATTATTGAATCCCAATCTGTGATCAAATTTTTCCATCCAAAATAATTTTAAAGCAACATGTTAATCCCAGATTAAAAGAAGAATTGAATCACAATCTGTGATAAAAGTTTTCCATCCAAAATAATTTTACAGATCTAAGAATAAGTGAGAATCCGATCAGGACTATAAGGTGGATGTAGCATAACCATCCATCCAAACTACTATGGTTCATGGTGAGTCTGCAGAGATGTGTAAGGCATAGCGTTGTTGTGGTGGAAAACTACGAATTCGCAGTTTACCAATTTACGAATTTTTTGCTTTCAATGCTTCATCAGGTTCATTAAAATATTGAAAATATATTTCAGAATTCTGTGGCTTGAAAGTAGTTCAAAGAAAATCACTATCTTAAAACCCCGCCAAATTGAAAATATAACTTTCCTTGGTGCAATTCAGCCTTTGATCAAGGTTGATAGCATTTTAATCTTGGTTGAACCAGGACCTATATCGGTTGATATTGTTGTCCAGTATCAATTTTCCGCCCCCAGTGTCAATGCACTGTAAAAATGGATCTTTTTGGTTGCCTTCAATAATATCTTAAAGCCTCCTCATTTACAACTCGATTTAAAAGTAAACCGACAACTGAAAATATTGTAACATATCACAAATTGAAGCTTGGAATGTCAACTGCGCGACTATATGTATATAACATGTAATTTAATTAGCTTACCTAAAGCATTTCAAAAACATCAAAAGCACTATCTGTGTGAAGAAACCGAAATGACATTCCAACGAATATTACGTAATGTTAGCTTTGTTTCCTATAATTTTTTCGTAACCATGTTATAACTGGATTGTTGTTTGTTGCCTCTAGTTCTTTGCCTTAACATTTTTCACAGTTATAGTCGTCCTA
>JAHXMU010025955.1:220492-277734 GCA_019455685.1 Philornis downsi | reverse complement strand
ATAACATGGCTTCGCTCAGAGCCATAGAAAATTTGACAACTAGGACGCATGCCATCCAGCGGAGCCGTTGGGGCCATTTAAACGATGTGATTTTTCAACCTGACAACTTTTTCCACTTTATGACCATCACCTTATGAATTTACAATGATTCAATTTTAATGATTTATTTTACTTTATTTCCTTATTTTTTTTTTTTTTTTTTGATGTTGCATGAAAGGCATCGCCTTGTATAAGCCTTCTTGTACAGGCATTTTTATATTTTAGAGATTTTTTTTTAAAGCCGATTTTTCGAACATTGTTTCGCACTATGTGTAACATATAAGTGGACATATTTTGCCCATCTGCCTGGGAAATTCGCAAAATGTCGATATTTTCGCGATTTGGATGCTCTGTTTTTGAGGTAAGGTGATTTTGCTTATTTTTCATATTTTGAAAGAAAAACGACTTAGCTATTAGTTACTGAGACGCGGGTAATAACACACAACGGTTTGTATTTCCGACAACAGTAACTTATTATACAGGGTGTCCATCGGGAAGGTATACTACTTTGTTTAAACATTAGTCTTGACAGTTCATTTTTGGCAGTCGTGAAGTAGGGACGTGGCAAATTCATTATGGAAAAATATTCGATAAACGAACGTGTTTTAATCGTTAAAACATTTTATTAAAATCAATCATCGATTACTGTAACGATGGGAAAATTACGAGAAATTTTTGGGAGAAACAACGTGCCAACAGGACGCAGTATTTATCGTGTAGTGAATGATTTCGAAGAAAGAGGGTCTGTAGCTGACAGGCCCAAGCAGGGACCACAAAGTACTGCAAGATCGACAAAAAACATTACTGCTGCTCAAGAAAGTGTTCAAAACAATCCATCAACCTCAATTCGACGCCGTGCTCTGGAGCTTGGTCTTCAAAGAACAACTTTGGCCACAATTTTGCACAAGGATTTGCATTTGTTTCCACTTAAGATTCAGTTGACACAAGAGCTTCTTTCACAAGACCATTTATGCTGTCGAATATATGTCAAAGGGATGTTACAGCTCGCCCATGACAACCCCGATTTTCATCATAAAATCATAATGATTGACGAGGCAATCATTGATTGCATATGTGAATAAACAGAATAGTCGATTCTGGGCAATGGAAACCCCTCAAATTATTCATCAGTCACCTTTGCATCCATTAAAAGTGACAGTCTGGTCTGGTGGCAATTTGATCAGGAGGAATCATTGGACCTTATTTCTTTGAAACTGAAAACGGCGCAACGGTAACTGTCAATGGGGAGCGATATCGTGATATGATTGAAAACTTTTTAACGCCACAACTGCATGCTTTGGGCTTGATTAGCATGTCGTATCAACAAGACGATGCCACATCGCATACAGTCAGGATTACATTGGAATTACTGCGAGACCTCTTTCCACAACAAGTTATTTCAAGAAATGGTGATGTTGATTGGCCTCCATGGTCGCCTGATTCGACTACTCCGGACTTCTTTTTGTAGGGATATCTGAAAAGTAAGGTTTACGCAAACAAACTTGAAACGCTTGAGCAACTCAAACAAAATATTCGTGATGAAATTAATGAAATATCGCGTGAAATGTGTGAGAATGGTATGAAAAATGTGCTCAAAATGGCTCGCATTTGTGAGGCTAACAAGGGCGGACATTTATCTGATATAGTGTTCCACACATAATTGCCGACATTAAATAAAACATTTATCAATTTAAGATCCATTCTCTTTCACTTAATCAACAATTATATACAAAGTAGTATATCCTTCCCAACGGACACCCTGTATTTTCCATGGATTTGTAATATGCAGATGCCAGTCATACATTGACCGTGAGTAGTGGGTTGTGTTCGTGAGTAAGTTAGCCCGCAGCATGTGTATTGTGCACATACCGTTCTCACTTCTCTTGGATAATGTGAAAGCCGTCATTTCCCATTGCCCACGTCTTCGTGCGTGAATTAGTCATAAATGTATTCCACACATAATACCATTCATAAGTCTTTTGCATTTTCTTCAAAAATTTAGACAATTTTATCAATTCTAATTCAACACATATTATAACACATATTCGGAACTCTACCTCCTTTTATTTTTTTATTTATAATATAACATATTTATAATATGAGACCGACCGTGGTGCTATCGATAATATGTGCGATTATCATTCGAATGTTCGTCCGTCGTTAAACTGTAAACTGTAGCTGTGTTGAATAAGTTTAAAAATAGAATTCGTATAACCTGAATGTGACAAGCTCTACTACATATCATTCATAGGATTTGATTTGATTTGATTAGTAGAACAAGAAATTTTCAGAAAGCAGTTTATTCAGAACACATAGAAATATGTATAAAGGAAAAATTCAAGGGCAAGCATACAGAAACGTATAGTATGATCTAGTAAAAGGGTTGTAGGTTCATTACAGAATAGGATCCGATCAGTTAGAATAAATGTAGAATTAAATTGGTGGGATGGATGCTAAGGCAACTTGTTTAATTATTCTTCATTTTAGATTGAAATATAAATCTTTTCTGTTTGAGGTGTACTATTGTGCAAAATTCCTATCGAGAAGAAAATTGCTTTGTGCACATGATAAGCTCAACTAAAAAGATGTATTGGCGCATTCTAACGAATTGGGCAAACAGGTAAACCAACTAAAAAGCTAAAGGAAACATTACTACCATATTCACATTCAAAATGCATACTTACTAACGCATTCGCTTTAACACACAAACCCATAAAGCAGTACCAGAAACAAGCCTTTTAAAGGCCTAGTAATGGGCCTCCAAAGCGAAGCATCGAAAAAGTTAGCTCTGCTTTTAAAAATTTAACAGCGCTGTGGACAAAAAGGGAATGCAGCACTATTGAACAGTACTTGACATATACGAGTACTATACGTATAGGAAAAACTGATTTTAATCCCTTGATGTAAAATACAAAATCTAAGTTTAAGCAGGACTTAGTATAAATCGATCAATCGGTTAATATTAGAGCATAATAACAAAATCCATTTCAAGTTGAATTTAATGTAAAGGGTGGCGCATAAGTAACGTTAGCGGCGACTATATTGAATGAGTTCTTGTGCATTATTTGGTTTTAACTTGTGAATCAATTACATCTTATATGTGAAAAGATGTAACATATGTAAAATTTTTTGCAAAAGACCGCCTAGACATCTTTAACTGTTGAGAACGTCGCCTGGTGGAAGTTTCGGGGTTTTCCTCAATAATTGCTTGCTTGCACTCGAGCAATGGTCACTTCATTTCGAACTGCAAGAGGTCTTCTAGCACGCGGAAGATCACAGACAGCCTCTTGTTGCCCAAAACGCTGAACCAATCGGTAAATTGTTGGAGCGCTAGGAGCATTTCGAACATGAAAGAAATTTCGATATGATCTGAATAATCGAATGCTGACTTTCAAAGTAAAATTGAACAACTTTGGTTCTTTGTTCTGTACTGAACCTTTCCATCATAAATTTCCCAAGTATTATTTAGTTAATTCTGTAAAGAGACGAAAAAAAACTAAACAAAAAATATATTCACTGATGAAATCTTAACGTTGCTTATGCGCCACCCTATATAATTTATTTCTCGCATACTTTGAAAAGGCCATGACTGCAAAGGCCTTCTCACTTGCAATACCACAGCATTCATATGCATGCATATGAGTTCATAAGCACACAAATGTATTGCACATACGTGTCTGCCAAAATGTGGAAATCCATATCAGGTGCATGAATGAATGCAGGTAAATATTCGAATCACGCCCTTGGGATAAAGGTAAAGAGGATTGAAAGATATAGATATCCATTACCTAAAAGTAAAATCAAAGATTATGGTAACTAGAGTTACCATATTGCACCTAGATATTTTGATCTCGGTGTATTCCATCACAATACGCACAAATGCTGTTTTATAAACTAGATTGGTGAATTGGCAAAGGAAACAAAATTTGGTAAGCTTTGATCTACATCAATAGATATCAAAATTATGAAACATAATATTAATCCATACTAAAATGCAACAAATCGGAACAGTGTAAGTCTTAAAAAATAAATAAATAAATAAAATAATACAGAATTTAAAGTTGATATTGTAAAAATATTGTTTGTTTCCAGAAAATACACAAAAAAATGATACAAAAGACAACATCTTTTGTTTTATATGTATACCTTCGTCCGAAGGAGTGAAGAAGGTATAGGACACTTCATAAGCCAAAAATTCAACACTTAAAAAAGGAAGTACCAAACATCTTTTTACCAACTTTGTTTCACGAATTTCTAAGCCAATTGAGCGATGTCTGGTTGCTGATAGACACGAAATCTGTCGTAAAACGTTAAGAAAATTGTAATACTTGGCACAGCCTAACATTTTGCCAAGTCATAGCCGGGGATTTTAAGTGACCCACATCGAACAGCCCCATCGTTTATCTCTCACATAAATTGGTCGATTTTTTAAAATGCCATTTTTCACCTGCAGCTCTTAGTTCGTAGACTGGCAAAATTGACCCTTCAACCATAATCCTTCTGGAACCTTTCACATAAAAAATTAACAATTTGACCTACAAATTCTTAGGTTCGTATTGAATAAAATAGATGTAGAAATAGAAGCTGATCATGAATAGAATTGGGTGCTTGAGTCGCAGCTGATTGATTGCAGCTGGGGCAAATGGACTGTTGTTGTTCTTGCTGCAATTAATTTGACGTGATGATCGACACTGCACCCGTTTGGAAATTTCCAGAGTAGGTTGTGGACTGTATTTTGGGGGTTGAGGTAATCTTCTATGCCGCTGGGAAGGCAAGTTGACCTGCTGATGAATGTTATGTCGCCTTTTACATAATCAGATAATTTCTCAAGAGAATTGACAAATTATTTGGTTGTAGATTGTAAAATAAAAGAAATTAGGATGATTAATTTCAAATAGATATAAGTATATTTGGGAAGCTGTGATGCTTAGCGCTTGAGTTGTGCAGAGCAACTAACTTTTTATTTTTACAATTTATTATAGTTACAATTGTAATTTTTGGCTTTCGTTAAACATTATCTGAACAATTATCTTAGGAACAATTCACAATATCTTTACCCCAAAAGGGGCAAAAATGGTAGTATAAAGCACAATTTGATTTAGTCGTATATTAAGGTATGTTCATGGAAAATTCATTTTAAATTCATTTTTAAATTCATTTTTTAACAGTTTTTTATAAAACGATAAGTTATAAACATTATTTATAACAAGTATTTATTAAAAGATCAGTATAAACAACATGTTTATACACGTATCTTTTATTTAGTAGCGATAAATTTACTAAATGTTTGCTGAAGCTGGGTCTTATAATAAAAATCAACTGCATTGCTTTAGCCCTTTTGCTACTTATCATAGAAATTGACCGATTTGTTGAAATCTGTTCTCTAATTTCCACATCTTCGATGAGGGAATTAGCCGCTATATGTATATGTATATGTTTTCTCCAGCAGGAGAAATGATAATGATAATAATTTTGTAAAACTGTAGTTACGTATTTTAAGTTGACTCTCATTATGCCGCTAACTGATACGCGTTCACGCGCGTACTGTTTAGATACTCTGAAAGCGAGATATATTTTTTTGCGGCGACCAAAAATCGATATCTTACGTTGTCTCAGATGAGTACAAACACAAATTTATGCAAACGATAGTACTATATGATAACGGGATCAAGAGTTACGCATATAGTGGTTTCGACACCGCCGATCTGGTAAGACTGTCACTGTCGTTTAAAGTGTTATTTTTTTTGCGAAAGGTTTCCCATTTACGAATGTGGAACATTTAGCATCCGAAGAGCGCGTAAATAGTTAAAACTTACTACAGAAGCGGTGATTAAAACGTGGGTGCTTTTCGCGCATTACATTAAGAACATTATGGTTATCATAATCGACCTACTGTGCAAATAATTGGCAAAATTATAAAAAAAATTGGAAGAGGATGTAATCGTTTCAGATATGGTCAGGCCTGTTCATTATCCCAGTGTACGCACTGCCTAAAATGTCGCTTCTGTTAGTAAAAGTGTGGCGAATAACCCGAATTTTAGTTCAAAGCGAACCGAATTTTTTTATTTTTCTTTTTTATTTGATAACCGAATTTTTTAGCTTGCAATTGAAGATTATGAACTGAATGATAAGCAGTTTCAACAAGGCGCCGCCACGACCACACAACGCGACTGCTTTTGGCTTAATTGCAGGAAAAGTTCCCGGAAAGCGTAATTTCACGTTTTGGCGAAATTACCAAGATCATGCGTCTTGACCACCAAGATCATGCGATTTAACACCGTTATATTCTTTTTGTGGAGCTACGTCAAAGACCGCGTTCACGCGGATAATCCCCAAACGACAGAGCATTTAAAAACCAACATTCGTCAAGTTATCGCCGGTATACCGCCAGAAATGTGAGAAAAAGTTGTCCAAAACGGATGCACTACTGCAACAAATGCAGAGGCGGTCATTTAAATGACATTGTATTTCGTACATAATGACCAAACATTAAAATGAAATAAAAGTTTCATCGAAATCATGGCTTTATTTGTTTTTTATTTAACTTTACTTGTGAAACCGAAAAATAGAAAACCCCGTGTTATGGAAACGGTTATAAATAAGTTCACTTGTATTCTTAATTCAAGTAAAGATTACTGTCTGCCAACCTTTTCTCAAGTACGTTACGAAATACATGATTTTATACATGACTGGTGGGCGTGGCTTGCATTTACCTTCACCCAACAGCCATTCGTGTTGCTGCAAAAAAAATTAAAGAACAATAAAAAAGCAAAATTGTGCCTTTCTGAAAACCTCCCTTTGGGTAGTGTAGAAGGATCACCAATTTTTGCTTAGTCGGCCTATTTGTATGTGTGATACTCTAAGGGGCGTGGCAGTGCAATCTATTTTATCTAATCTATTTTTATTCGCAGTACTAAATGCCTGATGCGAACTCAATTATACTGAACATATTGCAATTGAATGGAAGAAACGAATCTATGAATATATTAGTTAAATAATGTAATTTGTACAGGATGTACCAGAGAGAACTTAGTCATTCCGCATATTCTCTCATATTTTGCCTAGTATTATAAAGCAGAATAATTAAGAGTTATTAAGTACAGATTACAGTGAAAAATATTATTCCTAAAAGTCGATAAATCGCTTATTTATATTCACAGAACTTAGATTACCAAACGCATAACATATGGCAAATGTAGTCAAAATTGGTACAAAGGATTTGGTACAAAGGATCGGTTATATCGGTCGTTTGCATGGGAGGTACCAGAAGGAGCGTGGTTACCCAACTGATTTTTCTCCGATATCGTCAAAAATGTAAAATACTGTAAGGGACAAATATCAAGACTGCTCCAACCAACTAATTAGAAATTACAGATGATTGATTAAATTTCAAAAAATCAGTCAATTTGTATGGGTGGCATCAAAATTGCTGTGACAGTGTGCTGCGTTCACTTTCTGGGATCGTATTTTGGCAAACGCTTAACGTGTGCCAAATTCGATTATACTTAATGCGACCGATTGCAAAATATGAAATCAAGAATATATGGGTTATTTGAGTCATTTGAATGGGAAGTATCAGAAGTGATTTGATTAGTTGGTCGATGTTTTCCAAATTTCTGAAGTGTTATGAAAACAAAGCAAAGAACACAATCTTTAGGTTGCTGCAAATTACGATTATGGTAATTGAATTTCAGAAAATCAGCAAATTTGTAGGAGAGGGGCGACTCAATATTCCAATTTACAACCCCCGTATAAAAAGAAAGAATTAGTACATCCTTTTGCAAATACTTTGAGTTTATTACAACCTGTTTTGGTTCGGTTCGGTATTAAGAATCTATCGATATTAAATGGTTAAAAATTATTAAATTATATTTGCCTGAGAAGTGGCAGAGATCGCAATCATATAAATATTATGTGCGTAAAGATAAATTCGAATTTAACTAGCAAAGGCACAAACCACATTTTGGTTACAGAGCTCTGTTAAAAACTATTATTTCATCGGTTTGGAGAAACCTATAAAACTAATTTAAAAGAAAAAACAAAGAAAACTCTTCAGACGTTATATACTTAACTAAATTAACTTACTAAAGTACAAGAAAATACCAAAACTTGGTGATTTCTTCATTTACAGGATATAGGACATTGTGGAAGACTAAAGCACCGTAGAAGAACCAAACTCATTACAGGGTTTCACCGATTTCTTCAAGTTCAATTGGTAAACCCTCCTGTTGACATTTCCTCCCACTGTGCCTAAAGGAAGAATTTTCTCTTAACCAAGCTTATACCAGGACAATGCCATCTTGAAGGAGTTTCAAAAATTTCAGCCGAAATTCAGAACGCCAAATTTTTCAGTCCCTCAAGATGCTAATGTCCTGGTATAAGCTTGGTTGAGGGAGAATTCTTCGTTTAGGCACAGTGGGAGAAAATGTCAACAGGAGGGTATACCAATTGAACTTAAAAAAATCGGTGTTCTGAATATGTTCTGAAATACTTGTATGCCTAATTTAGGAAGTATATGACATTAGATATGTCCTGTAATGATTTTGGTTCTCCTACTATACTTTAGTCGTGCAGAATATCCTATATCTTGGAAATGAAGAAATCAGCAAGTTTTGGTATTTTCTGGTATTTGAGTAAGCTAATTTACTTAAATTATAAATTCTTAAGAGTTTTCTTTGTTTTTTCTTTTAAATTAGTTTTATAGGTTTCTCTATACCGATAAAATAGTAGTTTTTAAATATATTCTCACGTTTTCGTCTTAACAGAGCTCTGTTCACTCTTTAACAGAGCTGTGTAACCAAAATATGGTTTGTGCCTTTGCTAGTTAAATTCAAATCTATCTTCACGCACATATAAATATTTACGTTTTTACAAAATATGGATTTTATACTAGAAGAGTATCGGCCAAAGACCATCAAGGTAAAAAAGTTAATTTAATTAAGCCTAATATCTTTGTAACTATAACAACCAATGTAGTAGAGTAAGCATATTTTTTGCCTTCCTAAATGCCAACTCTTGAAACAGCATCAAAATCATTTAACGTTTAAAAGAGGTAGAAGTTCTCAAAAATTGTTCGCAAACAAGCTAGTTCAATTTGAAAACCAGATATTTGAGAAAGAATTTTCGTGAAAATCTGGCTCTTCATCTGTAGAACTTCTTAAAAATTATATCTGTTGTCGGATCAGCAAATTTTGGAAATGCATGACCATTATCGATGTCTTAGGGCTACTGTGTATGTAAAACGAATGCAACATTTCTCAATAAGGAACTGGTTAATCATTTACTATTACTATGTAATTTCAATGAATATCCTTTCACGTTATAATCCAATTCAAGTCGAGATTTTCTATATACCAATTTAAAATTATTAATGTTATTAAATTCCTGAAATTGCAATTGCATTCGTTTAAAACGAATATATATGTTCCAAATTCTCAACAAACTCACATAAATAGTTTTCCCATCCCATCCATAATCTTTGATGCACCTCAATTATTTACAATATCAAGAGCAACTGAGAGAAATTCAAGATGCATTCTAATTGCATGGAAAAAAACCATCAGCCAACATTGAAATACGTTGACGACATAACTGTTCGCATTGATGCTAGGAATCAATAAAAATGGAAAACGATTTTCAGCTCCTTTGAGGCCACATCAATCCATCAATCGTAGACATTCCCCCAATTGCTACTTCGCAGAACTACAGCATTAAATTATTTGCCCGTACTTAAGCTTATTCGTTATAGGAATTTCAAGTGAATCAGGATGGATATTGTATGAAATGAAAATGAAAACTCTCTCATAATTGCATTCAAGGTACCATCGAAGTGCAGAGACACAAGAAAAACTTCCAGACCATAGAGTACATATAACACACATACCTATACACACATGTAATGTCAGATACCCGGATACGTCTGGCTGTGTAAGTGCGTATATGCAGGTGGGTGCGAGCGGATGTATGAACATTTCTATAGATGTAATCGATTTACCTCGTCAGCATCAGGTGGTTGTTTAACTTTAATAAAATTTCAATTTTTTCCGAGAAATCCTCAACGTTTCATAGACATCCTTCACAGTCTAGGCGAAGTGAACGGGGGAAAAACTAATAAAACATATTTTTTAATACTTTTTTTTGCCATTTTTTGTTGATAAATATTCGCAGAAAATGATGGAAAGAAAAATATAATTTTTATTACACTGAATGTTATTGGGATGGAGAGCTACCGCCAATCCCCAATTCTCTGCTAGACAAGCTATTTTTACACATTTTTTTATGATTTATTAAATGGATCGTTAAATGGAAACGTTTTTATTGGTTTTAAATTTCCTTTTATTGGATTTCTGGCTTAGAATGTCTTCCTTGTTGCCGGTGATATCTTTTGAGCAAAGGTAATGTTTGTCACTCGCAAGTGGAATAACTAAACGAAATCGTGTTTTCAGCAATATGAAATTTATTATGCATATTAAATGTAGAGAAAAGACGTCAGAATGACACTAAAATTGAAATTTTGATTTGATCATTCTGTAAAGTGAAGAAAATGATTAAATTGTTATGGCATTTTGAAAGGAAGTTTAGATGGATGGTGATGGAGTTAGATAAAGTAAGCCAGCGTTGATATGGGTCGCTTCTCTCTCCTTATCATCTCATCTGATGTAAATAACAAAAACTCCGCATCGAAAATTTGTGATAACTTACAGAGTACAATTTAGCAATTCCAATAAAAATTGTGTAGTTTGTAGCAAATTTTGGCTTTAGTACCTACAAAATTTCTGCTGAAATAAAACAAACTTCAATTGCCAAACACATGTGGAACTAGAGAATATTATACTTTTAATACCTGCACCGGAAGGAATGAAGGTTTATGTCATAATTTAATACAGCAACATTGTAACACCCAGATGGAAGCGTCTAAGGTACCAAGTATTTTTTGACCAAATGTGTTTCATGACTTTTTAAGTCGATTAGTTGATGTCAGGCAGACTAGCAAACTCTATAATTGCCGTAAAGGTTCATGAAACTTTTTGAAACTCTGCACAGCCTAATATTGGAGTGGACCCTATCGGTTCACTCCTTCTGACAACCTGCATACAAATTGATCGATTTTGCGAAATTTAAATTTTCCCCTGTAACTCCTAATCGCTAGAAAGTAGGAACCCAAAACTTATGTACTTTGTATTGGTCAATAATGCTTGGTAAATTTAAAAAAGATCCAATTAACCACTCCCATACAAAAGAGCGATTAAATTCATATGTTCTTTTAGTCATAGCATTTATACACCTTTCATAGGTTAAGGCTTGGCTAAAGTGTAGTCTGAGAATTGAAATTGAAAATGGACTGCCATTCTTGTACCTCCAATACAAATTTACATATTCTCCAAAATTCAGTTTTTCCCCTTATAACTTCTAAACTGTAGATAGAAGTGATCTAGATTTTTGCCTAAAGTATTATTCTACAATGCTTGGTAAAATTTGGGAAATTAAACTGGCCCCACCCAAACAACCGATTTAACATATCATATATCTCGATTCAGCACAACATTTACCTATATGTTCACATTTTTATCCAAATCCATAAAATTCACCAAAATTTAGTAGTTTGCTAAAATATCTTCTGGTTTCGGCAGTCTCTTTCTTAAACTATCGTTGATTGGATTAAATCGTAATACCTGGTTAAATATAAAACAAAATTTGGCGGACAACCACGATGTTTCTGGTAGCTCTCAAACTGTTTACCTAATTTAATTCCTAATTTCCTAGGTTTAAACGAGGACGGTTCCAATACTAGCCGACCCGACGTATAGATGGTGCCAGTAGATTGAATAACATTATTTTATGGAAAAGTGGTAACCTTATAAAACCTATGTTTAAGTCTTTTATTTCTTTTTTTTTTTTTGTTTTTTTTTTTTTTTGAGTCATCAAAATTAAACGATCACAGTGAATTTGTAAACATAATAATAATATTCAATATTTCAATTTGAAAGGTCTCAGTCCAACTAATATTAAAGCGAATCTAGATTCTACTCCGGGGGAGTCTGCTTCTTCGTTTACGAGTAGCTGAGTTTAAACATGGGCGTACGAGCTCCCAGGACGAACACCGCACTGTTCGACCAATTAAGGTGTCCACTCCAGACACGGTTAAGAAAATCCATAAAATGGTATTGAATGATCGTCGGCTGAAAGTGCCTGAGCTAGCTGAAATGATAGGCATTTCAAAAGGTGCTATACATCGTATATTTACCGAAGATTGGAAGATGAGAAAGCTGGAAGATTGATAACCCTGTCCAGATGTCCATTTTATGGTTACAGTTAGATGCTTTTGCATTAAGACGGACCTAACTTGGGAACAATAGAAGTTGTTTTTGGAAATATCTTTAATCATTTGTACACCTGCTAGTGAATAGGAGAAGACGAATATTTTGGTCGTAAAGTTGTATATCACGCTATAAGAAACGAAATTGTTCGATTTAAAGCCATGTTAATGAATTCGCGTGTTTCCATACTCTCTGCACAATAATAGAGGGTGGCGCAATAGAACGTGCATATTTAAAAAATAGATTAAAAAATAAATACAAAAGATATGGTTAAAATAAATCTAAGGCATTGTAGAGTAATAAATGGAGTTTATTTTTTAAAAATAACATCATCTAAATGGTGACCCTCTCTACGACGGCACTCCTCTAACCGCAAACGAAAATTATTGAAAACTTTCTTCAGTAATACTGGTGTAATGGCTGCCATTTCACCACGGATATTCCCCTTGAGCTGAACGATGTTTCTTGGATTATTAGACTTTGTGTTTGAGGTATCCCCACAAAAAAAAGTCAAGAGGCGTCAAGTCTGGACTACGTGGGGGCTATGGGATATCACCTCTTTTCGAAATCAGTCTGCCAGAGAACATCTCCTTCACCACCGCCACGGAGTCATTTGATGTGTGACATGTAGCTCCATCTTGTTGAAACCAAGCTCTGGAATTCACTATTCTTGAACTTTCAATTTCTGGAGCCAAAAATCCGTCCAACATCTCAACATAGCGTTCCGTATTAACCGTGACGTTTCGGCCCTCGCATTTTCGAAGAAAAAAGGACCAATTATTCCTCTGCCAGAGATTGCTGCCGACACTGTCATTTTAGGACTATGCAATGGTTTCTGATGTTTGATTTTGTGACTTTCACTGTTCCAGTAACGACAATTTTGACGGTTTACGAACCCATTCATAAGGAAATGAGCCTCGTCAGAGAAAAGGATATTGTCAAAATTGGAAAATCGATTAAGCATTTCATTAGCAAATGCGAGCCTTGCTATGAAGTCAGACTCTTTCAATTCTTGTGTTAATTGCAGCTTATATGGATGCAGTTTAAGATCCAATGTTAAAATTCGTTGCAAACTTCGTCGCGATAATTGTAAGACAGACGATCTCTTGCGAGTCGACATTTGTGGATTTCCTCGTACTGACTCCATAACTCTCTCAACATTGTCTTCGGTCCTAGATGTTCTTGGGCGACCATTTGCTTGTGGTTTAAAGGTTGAACCGGTCTCTTGAAAATGCTTTACCCATATTTTAATTAAATTAGCACTCGGAGCTTCACTAATTCGCCGTAGTCCATATTCAGCACAATATAGTCGCCTAGTAGCAATATAAGAACGAGAGTTCTCGTAAAATGCATGCACGTAAAATGCGCGACGCTTCCCGTCGAAGTGATTCATAGCGACTAAAACTCCATGAGCCCGCCAACCCAACGATGTATGCGCCCCCCCGCCCGCGCTATTTTCTACCCTGCAAAAAAAGATGATGCAATATGCACGTTCAATTGCGCCACCCTGTACTTATAATAAATGTTAATGATTTGATAAAATGTTGATAGATTTATTGTATATAGTGTTTGAATGTATTATATATCCTATAATAGCACGATGATCATTGATTTTTTTTATTATATGGCTATTTATTTTTTACTTATTTTATTTTATTATTTATTTATTTTATTTGTTTTATTTATTTTAGTTTTTTCCTTTATTTATTTCATTTATTTATTTATTATTCTTTATTTATTTATTATATTAACAATGCCAAAGATGCAGAATTTTTTATCTAAGTGGTGTAAGCAAGTTTTGAAGTTGTCAAGGCTTAATAACCACGTCACCAATTCATTTGTGTAAGCGAATATTAAAAGCATCATGTAATAACGCTGAATTCGTTAAGATCCTCTCGATATTTCGCTAATGTAATTGCTATAACAGTTTCTCTGTGAACTTAAATTAATTATCCTTCCAAAACCAAAATAAAAAAAAAAAAACAAAGAGATAAACTTCCCTCAAACTTATATACTCTCACTGTGACATACAATTATTCAATTTGCATACGAACCAAACCAATTTCCGTCATTGCTTATACAAGACACAAATAAGACAATAACTAATAGAAGCTTATTTAACAAATTCACAAAAGACATCTGTTCACAGATGTTCATAGAGCTAAAACACTCTCAGTATAGAAATAAATGTTTGCTACAACAAAGGAAATTAATCAAAAAATCCAGCAGCAACAGAAAAAAAGACAGCCAAGAAGCAGGCCATGAATGACAACCAGAAATGTAAATGAGAGTTGCATAAAGAAAGTCAGGAGAGAAAATAAATCGTTTCAATTCTGCAGCACCAGCAGCAGCAGCAGCTCCAAATCCAAAAACAATTTCAAACCTTTGAAGATTTTTCAATTTCAATTAGATTTTGTTGTAAATAAGATTCAAAATAAAAACCAACAATAAATTAAATATATATTTTATAAGCATTTATTCGTTTCACTTACACAAAAGCACACACTAAGACTGCTTCCTCTAAATGATATGCCTGAATGTGCTGATGTAAATAAATGAATCTTTGCGTTTGTGTCTGTGTGTGTGTGTTCGAGTTAGTCCTTGTTGCGTAGAAAAGTGCACAAGCGTTCTTTTTTTGTTTTTAGATAAATTGAAGTTTTAATTAAAAAATCCAACTGTATCTACATGAACCGCAGATGTTTTAAATTAAAATAACTAAAACTATTAAAGGCAATTTACTAAATCAGATTTCTCTTGCCACTTCACGTCGATGTAAAACCAATACACGCAAATATTCACGAAACAAGAGTTTACGGGATGAACAGCGAAAAATAAGGTGATGGCGGCAAGGCGGTGATGATGCAGAATTTCAAATAGTTTACCGCACTTTAGTTGAAAGACAGCAGCAGAATGTGCGAAAATGAGCAAAAGCTTACTGAGAATAAATCCTTTTGCACATTGCATTAGGTGGAGGTTTTTCTTCACCTTAATGCCATTCTTATTCTAGGGCTATAAATTCATAGAAAAGAGCTGGTGATTCGGAATAAAAATAAAGTTAATACAAAGATTGGAGTTCCTTTGGTTCCAAAATTTCAAAAAAACTACTGGGAATAGTATAATTTTTCCAAAAATTGAATTTAATCCTTGTACGAATCTTTTGCCAACTGGATATGTTTGTCACAATCGTGAGACCTGCAGTCCGTAGCATCCTGCACCATGGGCCGACTTATAGCCAGATAAGTGGGTATCTCAATAACACTGTTTTCTCATTGGTAATTTATTAATTGTTTCCACACTAACAGAGAGAGCGATATTCTAAAAAGTTAATGCGCTGTTATGAACCATTTTCATAGCTATTAACAACTGCAGTAAACAGGTTTCAATTAATTAATGGTGGCGTAATTATTGACAAATGCTGAACATTACCATCATTCGAAAGGTGGACTCAGTCCTTGCCAGGACGAGATTTTTCCTAATGAAGCAGTTTTGGCAACTGCGGACTATTGATGTGCGTGAAAATAAATTTGAATTTAACTAACAAAGGCACAGCTCACATTTTGATCGCAGAGCTCTGTTAAAGAGTGAACAGAGCTCTGTTAAGACGAAAACATGAGAATACATTTAAAAACTACGATTTCATCGGTTTGAAGAAACTTATAAAACCAATGTAAAAGAAAAAACAAAAAGAAAACCTTTTTGTGACTAAACGAAAAATTCTCCCTCAACCAAGCTTATACCAGGACATTAGCATCTTGAAGGATTGAAGAATTTGGAGTTCTGAAATTCGTCTGAAAAAAAAGGATTGCAAGTTTTTGAAAGTCCTTCAAAATACTAATGTCCTGGTATAAGTTTGGTTGAGGGAGAATTCTTCGTTTAGGCACAGTGGGCAAAAATGTTAACTATGAAATTAACATATGGCTGAAGATTTTGGCGTTCTGAAATTCGTCTGAAAAATAAGGATACAAATTTTTAAAAGTCCTTCAAGATGCCATTGTCCTGGTATAAATTTGGTTGAGGGAGAATTCTTCGTTTAGGCACAGTGGGCAGAAATGTTAACTAAGAATTTAACATATCTGACGATTTTGGCGTTCTGAAATTCGTCTGAAAAATAAGGATGCAAATTTTTGAAAGTCCTTCAAGATGCCATTGTCCTGGTATAGGTTTGGTTGAGGGAGAATTCCTGGTTCAGACACAGTGATCAAAACTGTTATATGCTAACCGCATGTATGACTGAAGATTATGGCGTTCTGAAATTTGTCTGAAAAATAGGAATGCATATTTTTGAAAGTCCTTCAAGATATCTGGTTGAGGGGCAATTCTCGTTTAGGCACAGTGGGAAAAACTGTTAACAGGAGGGTATACCAATTGAACTTAAAGAAATCGGTGTTCTGAAAATGTTCTGAAATACTTGTATGCCTAATTTGGAAAATATATGGTATTAGCTATGTCCTGTTACGATTTTGGTTCTCCTACGGTGCTTTAGTCGTGCACAATGTCCTAAATCATTGAAATGAAGAAATCAGCAAGTTTTGATATTTTCTTATATTTTAGTAAGTTAATTTAGTTAAGTGTATAAAGTTTGAAGAGTTTTCTTTGTTTTTTCTCTTAAATTGGTTTTATAAGTTTCTCCAAACCGATAAACTGGTAGTTTTTAAATATATTCTCATGTTTTCGTCTTAACAGAACTCTGTTCACACTTTAACAGAGCTCTGTAACCAAAATGTGGTTTGTGCCTTTGCTAGTTAAATTCGAATTTATCTTCACGCACATAATTCAATACTAAATTTTTGCAGTGGAAATGTGTCTAATTCTATTTTATTTTAAAATAATCCACCACTAATTGGTACAGATGGTTAGATAGCATTAATTATTTTTATCGAACAATTCATATAAGTTGAGTTAGCCAAGTGCAATTATATCTATCTGCTAATAATTTAACATGGAAAGAAACTGTGCTTATCAAGAACACCTGCCGCACAAGTTGGTGGAAAACGAAAGATGGCTTTCCTCCTAAACTGTTCGATGATATGGAGGAATGTTGTTTCTAATTCTTATAAGATTTACCTTCGTAAAATATAGTTTTTATTTAAATAAAAGCCATTTTAATTTGTTCCCGACTAAGTTGATACTCCGACTTAGATTTCCAAAGCTTGCACTAAAAAAAATTGGATACGGAATTAGTGTGGCTCAAAATAAATCTGAAAATTGTTAATGATATAAGAAACCAGACGCATGTATGAAATATCTAGAGCAAACTTAAGAATAATCAATGACTTTCTTCTCAAGTCTTCATTAGTGACTAATATAACTTTCATTACTGACAATATAGTCTCTTTCCAAAACTTCAATATTGCTACAACCATCTTAAATCAACTGTTTCCTATTCAAAGATAGCTATCAAATTGCTTTTAATTTTTTTTTTTTTTTTTTTTTTTGTTGAGACAACTACAATTGCCGAAACTGTAAACAGTAAATTTACGTAAATGTTGTTTTTTACATCTGCCATCATAAAGACATATTTTCGAGACACATCGTAAATAAAATCGAGTCCTCAAGAATTAACACACAAATTTCCAAGGAAATTTCCAGGAAACGAGCGAACAGTTCTTGGACCCAGATGTTTGCTATTTCCAGAAGCAGTGGTCCTCTGTAACTGCGTCATCAGCGTTTAACAATGATAACTTGAATGACGCTTAGCCATTTCGATGCACTAATTAGAACTTGGGCACAGATTCCTGCTTTATTGCAACTTTCGACTATCCGCAAAGTACTTAATATAACGTCGCAGTTAACGGACATCACACCAGAATATAACAAATCATCAATAGATAACACTTAATCCGAGAGACCGGTGAAGCACAAATTGTTGAAGTAGACTGTCTGTCAATTAATGGAACGTCTGCTACTGTCATGATCAAAACTTTACTGTGAATTAAGCACATCCTCGTTCAGGAGGCTTGCTAAGAATAAATCGTTTTTAATAACTTTAACAACTTTTGTTGTACATGTGGTTTTGACGTGTATTGATTTAAACAGGGAGAAGGCAAAACCATAGAAATAAATCATTGCAAACATTATTAAACTTGCACGAGTTTTTCCACCAACGCATGGAAAGTGTATCTTTCCAAGGAAAAAATAGGTAAAGTGAAGTATGGTTAATATCACTGATACATATCAAAACAAGGATAAAACTCTAGAAATTTCTAATATACTCATACTTTTCCATGGTACTACTCTTTCTACTTGTGCAGGCATTAAAAGTTGTGCGTTTTTATCTTTTTTTTTTAATTTTCACAACGAAAAGTATTTTTGTATTATAAACAAAATTAATTACTTTTTCGTACGTTTTCATTTCTCTATTTCTACTTAAAACGGTTACTACAAAAACCCACAGCCTTCATTGCCTCTATCTGGAGATGGAGTTATTGGAGATGACCTACACAACTTATTTGTATACCCTACATCGTACCAAATATTATTATTGATTCAGTGCTGCTGGGAACAACACAAATTTTATTTATCTATTTATTTATTTATTTATTTTTTTTTTTTTTGTATATATTTTGTTAATTTCCAAAACGAACTCTCTCGAATGTAGGCGGTATCATCATAGTTTTAATATAGGGTGATTTTTTAATCCTAGTTTTCTTAAAAACCGAATAACACACTCAAATTTGCATCATATATTAAAATTGTTTACTGTAATCGATAAATTGGTCTTTGTCATTTAATTTTCTTGTAAATGTTGTCCGCGGCTCCGCCTCAAAATGTCCATTCGGAAGTCCCAATTTTTCGTCAATTTTTTGAGCATTTCGGCCTGTATTCCACGAATAACGCGAGTTATGTTATCCTGTAAGGATACAACAGTGTTTGGCTTGTCCACATAGACTAACGACTTGACATAACCCCACAAGAAATAAATCGCGTTAAATCGCAAGATCTTGGGGGCCAACTCACAGGGTCAAATCGAGAGATAAGTTGCTCATCAAATTCGTCCCTCAACATATCCATTGTTTCACGAGCAGTGTGGCATGTTGCATCGTCCTGGTGAAACTATATGTCAACCAAGTTCCACTCAGCCAATTGGGGACGTTAACGCCGTTGACGGTAGCGTTTCTTCCACGGTCGTCTTTGAAGAAAAATGGACTGATGTTGCCACCAGCCCATAAACCACACCAGACTCTCGTTTTTTCGGAATGCATCAGTAATTCATGTATGGCATGTGTCTGTTCATCACTCCAAATGCGACAGTTTTGCCTGTGTACTTATCCGTTCAGCAAGAAATGAGCCTCATCGGTGAACAGAATTTTTCGATAAAACAGCGGATTTTCATTGAGCTTTTGTAGGGACCATTCACCAAAAATTAGAGGTTGTGGTAGGTCATTCCTCATTCCATGATGAAATGGCAGGGTATGCTGTACACTTTTCACTTTGACAGATGACGTTTGGACGCCATTACCAACTAGTGCTGCCAACATGAAAAACTTACATCTTAAAAAATCACGCTATGTACCCCCGCTCGTCGTAATCGCCAAGCCAGATACAATCGCTTCTTGCAAGCAAAATTTTGGTTGTAATTTAATTAAGTTTTGAGTGTTTACCTTGGGATATTCGATTGCCAAGCTTTATATATATATATGTATATATGTATATATATATTTATATATATACATATATTTATATAAACTCGGAACAAAGAAACCGCCTAAGCTTGGTTTCAAAAGCAACAGTTTTTATTCATATATTTGTATATTCATTTTTAATATATGTAGCTTAGCTGGACCAAGAATGAATTCAATACAACATTTACATATCAGTTTATATGTTGATATACCCACATACCAGTGGGTCATGAATAGGAGAAAAATTTATAATTTTATGTAAAAAAAAAAACACTGTGAGCATTTATAACCCACGAAGTATTACTTCGCATTGGAATTTTCAAAAAGTGCCTAAATTTTAATATTTTATCCCACAAAATAAAAGTTGTATTGATTTACAATTTACTGATATATTTGTTAGTCTTTTTAAATAAATTTAGTTCTGTATACAACATAATCTTAAAAAATAAAGTGAGTACCAATTGGAAACAAATTAAAAAAAAATTATATTTAATTATTATGTTTGAAAGTTGTTAAAAAGAGCTTCCTAAGAGATGAAAAATACGATTACACAGCGTTCATAGAAGCTATGAAAATGATATTCTTAAGGAACGTTCTTCTGTTTTGCTGGGAAAAAATGGCACTGCCAGTACAAACAGACAGCTTGTAATACATATAATAGCAAAAGGGAAACTATATGTTGTTATAAAGCCAGCGAGTAGAAAGAAAACAAAAGGGAATCAATTGGCTGACAGTGTTGCCATAACAAATCAATGTGTACCAATGTTTATAAGCATGTTATAACATTAAAACGCAAATGATTTTTGTGTAAAACTTTGTAAAATTTATTGTTTTGCAGAATTGCAAAAATAGCAAGTACTTTAAATAATGTATATCTCGCACTTCATGAATAAATTATAAATATAACATTGCTTTTCTAGATTGTTTCGTAAATTTTCGAACAATTCCGCAATAATCGCAAATTCCTGTAAAGTTGCAATAACCACAAAAATTTCATTCTAATAAAGTTGCAGTTGTTTAATATTACAAATACTTCCAATACCTTAAATTTCCCAACGATTTTAATTATTTCAAAGATTTCAAAAAATACAAAAGCTTGAAGCATTTCATATCTTCCAGATATTTAAAATTGTTCAAATATTTTAAAATTTCTCAGATATTTCAAATATACAAAATTGTGAAAGTGCGAAAATTGGAAGTGGCAAATCTTTTCTTAACTCGTCAAGACAACGACATTCGCTCCTCCATGCTACAGTTTTATGGTCGTGCCTAAAGTAAAATTTAAAATAGTACATAGGTGGTTAAAGGTAGGACAGATGTAAAATTTTTATTAGTTCTGTCTGTTGTTTTTGTCTTGTAAGTATCAGTGAATAAGGTAGTAAGTAGTTTATAATATTTCTCCACACATATTATACTCGATATAATAATAAAAAATATTTTCTTAAAACGGCTGATGTACCATGCCTGCCATCCTTCGCGACATACTGACAGCCTCTGAGGCCTATTGATTACAGTAAAATTTAAACTTAACTTCAGACACAGCGGTGCTACATCTTATGGTGGGAATGGATGTAAACATTTCATATATATCTTTAAACATCGCTCTTCGCTCTTCGCTCTTAATGAAATTGTTAGACATAAAAATCATTTAAAATTATGAATTGAGCCACAACAAACGACACTAATACTGCACAAATACCGACATAGTTCTGTTTAGTTTTCTCCCAATTAGCTAAACTTTTCAACGGTTCCTTTTTTTTTTTGTACACACGGACTCACAAATGGATGCAGTAGATCGTCGTTGTCCAAAAATGTTCTTTGTAATTCAGCAATTACATAAAAATTCAGCAGTTAACAAAAGTAAAAGTGACTGCATCAATACTGTCAGTAGTTGCAACTGTCAGCGACAAGTCAAAGACGATACCGTCCGTAGCGTAACGTATTGTTATTGCAATATTTTCGTCCTATCTCGCATTATAGTAAACGAGTTCACATCAGATCCATTAATATTTTGACCAATAATATTTCGGTTTCAAAAGTGAAGTTAAATATAACCCACATAAAGCTATGATTTCGATGGAACTTTTATATCATTATTTCATTTCATTTAAATGACCGCCTCTGGGTTCGTTGCACCAGTGGATCCTTTGAGGTAATTTTCGACTAATTTTTCACACATTTCGGACGGTATATCGGCGATAATTTGACGAATTTTGTACTTCAAATGCTCCAACGCGTGGTGATTATCCGCGTAAATACAGTCTTTGACATAGCCTCACAAAAAAAAAAAAAAAAAAAAAAAACAAGTCTAGCTGCGTAAAATCTTATGATTTTGATGGCCAATTGATGCCGCCAAAAAAACGCAAAATTACGCTTTCTGGAAACTTCTCACGCAATAAACCCAACATGGGTTTTATTATGTGACTGGCATCGTGGCATCGTTTTGTTGAAACCACATATCGTCCAGTTTACAATCTTCAATTGCAGGCAAAAAAAAGAAAAAAATCGGTCATTATACGGTCAAAGCGCTCTGAATCGAAATTCAAATTATCCCTCACATTTTCACTAACAGATTCGATATTTTCGCCAGTGCGTACATTACTATGATTCACAGACCTGATCACATCTGTAAAGATTCCAGTCTCTTCAAATTTCTTTATAATCTTGCCAATTCCTTGCACAGTGGGTCGATTATGACAACCATAATCACCCTGCAATGTATGAAAAGCGCCCGCGTTTGACTCGCCGCTTTTGTAGTAAGTTTTAACTATTTGTACGCGTTCTTCGGTTGTTAAACGACCCATATCCGTAAATGGCAAACGTTTCACTAAATAAATAACACTTCAGATGACAGGTACTCAACAGCTGACAGCACTGCCAGACCGGCAGTTTTGAAACCAGTAAACCGATAATATTTTCCACAGCCATTATGAGCTACAGTTTTGTCCAACATGGGTTGTCATATGCAAATACGGGTTTCGATGCAGTTGTCATAGAACGATACGCCTGGAACGTCTTGAGTAGGGGTGTTTTGTTGTAATAGTTGAGAAATTTTGGTGGAGGAGACAGAGGCTATTTTGGAGAAATGCAACTTTCTGTGTAAAGGGTGTCCCAACAAGAACGAAAGATTTAAATTTGGCGCCATTCGAAGTGTCATTGTTTGACATTTCAACAATCGTTATTGTTTGCTAGTAGAAGGTTAGTAAAACTGGAGCTACACGAATGAACAACGCATTTCCATTGAGAAATTGTTTTACCAAAATGGTGAAAGTTTTGCGACTATATTTCGCAAATTGCGATCAATTTAGGGTCACAATAATGCTCCAAAAGAGTCAACTGTAAAGTGATTAATGGATAAATTTGCCAAAACTGGGTATGTTAGTGATATAAAGAAAACAACGCGCCTTCGCCTTCGTCGCAGCTGTACGTAATGATGTCGCTCAAACTCCATCCACCTCAATTCGACACCGAGCGCAGCAAATTGGCGTCTCCAAATCCACTATACAGCGATTTTTGACGAAAGAATAAACTGACGACAACTCAGGTCTTAAAAGAGGAAATTGGACGCTGCATTAATGAAATACCGTAGCATTTATGCAAAACGGTCATTGAAAATTTCATTAAAAGATCGCGTGTGTGTCAGCAAAGCCGCGGCGTCCATCTGCCTGATGTGTTGTTCCACACATAACCTCATTGTGCCTACTTTACGATATAATAAAGTTCCACGATTTTTTTAATATCTATGTTTTATTTAAAATGTAAATCCAATCCAATTCCATTCCGATTGTATGTGTACACCACGTACTTCAAGCGCGTACATGAAACCAGAAGCGTGCTTCCACTTATTACCTGGTTTATCTTGTTATGATCAGGAAGTAATCATATTGGCTTGTAAATATCTTTGCGCTGGATTCAATCCTGGTTACTACCATGTTATGTGCTGTAGAAAACTCTTCCTTTTCAATCTGAATCTGAATCAGATATTGTAATGTACGCTGATATTGTCCCGACTGTTGGACAAAGAAGACCTTCTGGTCTAACTTCATCATTGAAATCCTCCAGAACAATTTTAATATTGTGGCGAAGGCAGTGGTCGTATGCTTATTTGGCCTCCTCGCCTTTGATTTCCGTTGCCGCTTGGAGCCACAAAACAATGTTTTTCCTTGATGCAGATAGCGACTATACGGTCACTTATGAGTCTAAGCCGTGGGGCAGTGTGTCTAAGACCCGTACCCACAAGATATTCCCATCAATACTGACTTCGTACAGCATAATGCGCCTTTACGCCTGCCTACTGGTTTATACAATGTATACGAATGCTAGGTGGACATTCTAAACGCCCGCTGTTCTCCCATATCTTTGATTTCAGATATGGGGCAAGTTGATGGAATTTTATATGAAATTTCTAGGTTCTTCTACAACATTTATTGTCTACCAGTTTGTACTCGTATATAAGAATGATCGATCCACTGAGCTCCGTCTACAGTAGTAATAAACAAGAAAAAGAGTGCAAGAAAATATATTGTGCCGGATTCTATTCTGCCTTCCTGATACGAAGAATGCACGAAATCTTCTAACAGTGTACTTCGACATATTCAACATAAACTACATAACGACTTAACATCCTGTGTAATAATGCTTTAACACGCACGAAAGCATATCAATTGCATTTGCACATCGCAAAAAATCCGCAACATTTCTTAACCAAATATTTTACATTTTCATAGAACTAACTAATTAAAGCAACTTGGTATAAAATGGAAATCTAAACTAATTAACAAAAATATGTAAATAATCTACATTCCAAATATGCAACGTGCAAATGAATGCTGCCGATTAAAAAAGGACCACAACAAAATTAATTAAATAAAGTAAATTCTTTGGCAACAGCTGACAAGCAACAGTCAGCGGCAGCGACAAGCAATGACTGACACCCACCCACCAGAGTCAACGAAAACCAAAGCGATGTCAATACGTAAAATGTGTCAAAGTAAATAACAAATCAGCAACAGCAGTAGCAGCAATCTAAAATTAGTAGAAACTCCAAAGTTGCGTCATCACCCCACCATTCCCTAGGCAGGATAGCAGAAAAAGCCTCAAAAGTTAAATTAGTTGAAAATCCATTTACACGCACATTCACCTTGACATCTTTGAATTGTCCACAAATACTAGCATGCTTTTGGCACAAGTACTCGTACATGTACACGAACAGACAACAGTTTTAATACCGACAGCATCAACAGCACATGTTTTGATATTCCAAAGTGATGATGACACAAAACTCCCCCAACAAAAAGATAACATTTAACAAAAACAAATCGGTATGAAACCACAAAAATTCTCACTGATTAGCATAATCAGTATAAAAATAGCCACAAAATGTACACAATTTCCAAATACACACAAATACGCTTGCAAAGAACAAACAAAAACTGACAAAACTGAAACAACAATAGCCACCAAATATGCGGTACAAAAGAAGCCATATTGTCCTACATTGTGCTGTCACCGATATACCAATATCGAAAAACAAATACTCGCACATCGTATGAAATATGTATACTTATCCAGCAACGGAAAGCTTGTCTTGGAAGGGCTATTAAAGGGCCTTCATAAGGTCTGCTAACTGCAACTACAACAAACAAATTTAAAAATTTCTCAGAGAATCACTTGGTATGTGTAATTTCCAATCTTCTTCTTCTTTATATATATAATTCTACTGTACGGGCGTTGACAGTGAACTCCTCCTAAACGGCTAAACCGCTTTGCATAAATTTTTGTATATGCGTCTGGCTGATGCCCGGGATGGTTTAGATTTACAATTCGGTCCAATTGGACAAAGGGGCGTGGTACCTCCCATACAAACAAAAAATTAAAAATCAATTATTTCTGCTCTTGCTTACGGTATTTGAACAAAATTTGGTGCGTAGGTTGGGTGTACATATTGTAACTTCTGCTGCAAATATGGGCGGGATTGGACGAAGGGGCGTGGCACCTCCCATACAAACCACAAATTAAAAATACATTATTTCTGCTCCTGCTAACGGTATTTGAACAAAATTTGGTATATAAGTTTGGTTTACATATTGTAAGTTCTTCTGCAAATATGGGCAGGATTGGACAAATAGGCGTGGTACCACCCGAAGAAATCAAAAATTAAAAAAACCATTATTTCTGATCCTGTTATAGGAAAATTTAAGTTTTTCAAATACTGACCTTATTTCACTTCTCATTTTTCTATGTTCCTCGACAGACAAACAAAGAACGTTGTACATGTGAAAGCGTTGCAGTAGTTTTAAATCTCAATTAAATTGACTTAAATTAAACAATTTTTAAAAACTTTACAAAAAAAGTATTAAAAGCATTCATTTAAATAACCAAACTTTTCTAACAAAAATTTAAATACAAAACCATCTATCCTGAAAATTGCAAATCATTAATTTGCCACCTTTGAAGGCAGAACGAAGTTTGCCGGGTCCACTAGTTACATACCTATATAAGTAACGTTATAGCACTTACACGAATGTCACAAAAAATATTATTATAATAATCATTATCTTTTTAATTTCTAGTATATTGAATCGAATTTATCAAATGTTCGTCATAAAACCAAATTTTCATCTCTTCATGAGCTCTGCTTCAGAAGATCTCAAAAGTGCATCCCTTTTAAGACAAAGTTCATGCAAAATTCACTGGTTTCGATTCAATGTGCAACCACGCCATGCCATACCGTGGTAATTCACAAATCTTGCCAGAAAAAATTAAAAAAAAAAGAATATCTGGCAACATTCCTTCTGATCGTTTAATGAGCGTCTCAATACAATCGCTAACTGTAATTCAGTTTTTGTTTGTTTGTTTTTAGCTCTGCTTAGGAAAAATTGAGCTTTAAACTCAGTTGTTGTCAACAGGTGCATTCAGATTTCAAAGAGAAGCGTATTATTTGTATGACTTTGTTCTGTGATTAACAAGTCTATGGTGATTTTATTGTCATAATTTTTTTTTATTATTATTAAGCTTTATTTTAAGAAAACATATCACAATTTTCATTTAAATATTTCCATTGTAAGTATTAAAATTTTTTTTCTTATGAGAAGTTCAGAAAGTGCAAAAAATAAAATATTTCCTATTTATTCCGGATAGTTCCGGTGTAAATCTATATTTTGGTTCATATTTGCTTTCGCCATATCCGTAAATGGCAAACGTTTTACTAAATTAATAACACTTCAGATGACAGGTATTATTTTGGTTCATTTTTCAAATATTCACTTTAATACATTTTTTTGTCCTACATTTTTTTTCACTTTTCCAGTATGACTCTTTCGAGAAAGGACATTTTTGAAGAATGAATAAAAACTCCCAAAATACATCGCAAAGACGCCTTATTGATATTAATAATGGTTGGATATGGCCTTCAAGATATACCAGAAGACGTGAAAAGAAATATTAAGGCAAACATAACATATTATTTGTTTTAAGCTAGCCGAAAAATGAATAAAAAACGAAAGACATCGTGACCGTTTCTTAACATCAAATTCAATTTTGCTTCATGAGCAGTATATATTGCCTAAAAGTGTACAATCGAAAAGTTGTAAAAAAGCTGGGAGAAAACCGAAAAACTTTGATGACTGTAGTGAAAAATCGAAAAATGAAATATCCAAAACCTTTTAGAATCAACTGACTATCGAGAAATTATTAAAGCTAGTGAGCAATGTCACACGAAATTTAGATCTAAACGAATACCCATGGTATATTATGCCAGTTAGCGTTCATAAAATTCTTTTTCATGGAAAAGATATTATAAGGTCTTGCATTATTCCTATAGGACAGCTGTCAGAAGAAGCTCAAGAAGCAAGAAATAAGGATACGAGGAAATTTAGAAAGTTGTTTACGAGAAAAACATCGAGAATAGACACAAATACAGATCTTTTCAATCGGCTATTAATTTCTTCAGATCCTTTTATCGCAAGTTTGCGTCACACTCCCTTTCGAGTTCGAAGTTTGATAACAAAAGAAGTTCTTTCATTATTATCTGTCGATGCTTTCGAGGAAGAAGAATCTTTTAACGATGCATACGAAATTGACTAAATTAAAATCTCTATGTGTATTTATGTGCTTTATCTGTATTATTAATGTAATAAAGCAAAAACAAGTGAATAAAACAATTACTATTAAACATTTATTAAAAATATTAAAATTATTTTAATACTAAAAATGACTACATCCGATTCTTTACATAAAAACTCACCTAATAATTTTATTATATGATTAATTAGTTGTATTCAAGATAAATATTAGTATATACAATATATAACTACAAATAATCTCAGAGCATGTATTTAAGACACCAATCTTTTATCTTAAAAATATGTTTTTTGCTGACAGTGTAAATATTTACTTTTTGCGTCATTTTACTAAAAAAACTTTTTTCTAAAAAAAAGTTAATTTTTTACAATCATTTATAAATTTGAACTCATTTTTTGTTTAATACATAAGTAAGAAGCGAACCCAATGCAATTTATTAATGTTGTCCAGTTAGATTTGTGATCTACCACACTGTGCATGGCCCCGAGAAGTGGTTAATCTGTTCTTATTGCAAGGATACTTTATCTCATCATCTTCTTTCTAAGGATTGCGGGATAGAATTTCTAATGTCAAAAACATCCAAAAGATCTTAATTATTATGATTTCTTTATTACTATGTCGTCTACAGAAAATTTGCAAAAGGTTATCAATAGAACGTTTTCTGAATATTTTTAAGAAGAGACATTCAAAAGTCCTTAAAATGAAGGTCTTTAGCAGATTTCCTGAAGACTATCTTAGGGACTGCTTTCAAGAGATTTATAGCAGAATATCTTTCGAGTGATTTCTTTCAAATTTCTAAAAAAAAAGTGTACACATTTATATGGTTTTAAATTGGAATTTTTACCAAAACTAAAAACTTTTAGTAAACACGTAACTAAAAATATGAGAAAGTACTACCAGCTTATTTGCAGGTTGCAAAATTTCAAAGCATTTTTCTTAAAATCACTGTTATGAAAATTTGTCATAGCACTCGCAAAATACAAAATTTTTAACCCACCCAGAGATGACAACGTGTGCCTTAAGCACATAAACAATAACAGTAAAAAAACGTATTCCGGCCTACATTAATTTTTAGGGGCATAACATACTTTTGGTTTAGGTATTGGCCATGAATGCATGTCGTAAAAGGACAATAATTAAGAATAACCTCGATTTTACCCTAACTCCACGTAGATAGTTTTCCCTGTAAACATATTCGAGGGCCACAATTAATTAATTGCGAATTGCTCTATATCGGTCTATTTTCTGTGTCCAAACTTGGTTAAAAATTTGCCAGCAATGAAGAGGTGAAGTCTGCGGTTGATGACTATTATAAGGAGTTTAACAGTTCTTACTTTAAATACGGTATAGAAGCTATTGAATACCGCTAGAAAAACTGTATCGAGCTAAAAGAAGATTATGTTGAAAATTAAAAAAAAATTCCCAACTTTTTTGTGTCTTCTGTGTTAGGTCGGTTAGTTGTGAGACCGCCCTATCTGAGACCGCACAAAATAATACACGTTTCTAATTGTCATATAAATCAGTATTCATTATCAATATATATTCATAGATGGGCTAAATTTGAAACTAGGCAAGATAGGATCAGTAGAAAAATTTACACTTTTGAAAATTTTTTGCTAAATTTTACTATTTATTCATTAACTAAAGGAAATATATGATATGGTAAATACACTAAAAAGATACCTAACTGATATATAAAGCAAAACGCTTGTGGCGAACTACATTTACATCGTAGATCTTTTTGTATTCCCACCGATTTTGTAACATTTCGTCATAGAAATTCTTACCTTTAAAACGATCACGCTTAAAATGGATTTTTTTTATAACAGGCTTACTGCTTTCTACGATAATAAAGAAGAATATAAACCTTCGAGCAAATAATTGCATATATAACATAATAAATGTCTAAATGAAAGTAAACAGGAAATTAAAAGGTCTGGAAAGACGCTATTGAATTCATTCAGATAGTGCAGAATTTGAAATAGTCAGAATTTGACGGAAAGAATAAAAGACGGAAAGGAAAAGAATAACTCATTATTGAATTTATGGGCGATATATGCCAATTGAATGGCAAGGTAACGCTAAACTATCGGGCCAACAATTTGTGCATTGTTTTTTAACATCTCTATATACGAGGTGTGTTAAAAAAAAACGTGAATTTTCATGTTTCGCTGGCTACGTACATTGGACTTTCGATTATTATTTTTTTTTTTTTTTTTGATGTTGGTACACTCGTCTCGAAGATATTTTGGTGGTTTCATCCATATAGCGTGTATAGTTTGTTTGTGAGAGGCATAAATAATACAAGTGTTTTCGGCGATTTTCTGCTATCAAAAAAAATGGTTCAAAAAAGTTGCATCAAATTTTTGTGTAAAAAATAGAACTAAGTGCTCAAAAACACTTTAAATGTTGACAATGGCATACGGTGAGAGTACTCTGAGTCAAAAAAATGTTTACAAGTGGTACAAGCTTTTCACAGAAGGTCGAGAAGATATGAATGACGTCGTTTGCACATCAACAACCGATGAAAATATTGAGAAAGTGAAGCAAATTGTTACGGAGAATCGTCAAATTACAATTAGAGAAGTTGCTGAGGATGACGGTATATCATCGGTCTCATGCTATGCGGTCTTTTTGGAAATTTTGAGAATGAAGCGTGTGGCAGTGAAATTCGTTCCAAAATTGCTGTATTTTGACCAAAACCAACGTCGCATGAGCATCGCTCAGGAATTGTTGAATGACGTCAACGATGATCCAGATTTGCTTAAAAGGGTCATAACTGGTGACGAATCATGGATATATAGTTATGACATCGAAGCCAAAGCCCAATCATCCCAATGGAAGAGTCCAGAAGAATCCAAGACCAAAAAAGCACACCAAATTGGATCAAATGTGAAGGTTTTGCTCACTGTTTTCATCGATTACCATGGTGTAGTGCATCACGAGTTCTTGCCACAAGGTCGTACGATAAATAAGGAGTATTACCTTGAAGTTATGTAACAAAATTCATGGCTTTTGCATCATGATAATGCACTTGCTCACTCATCTTTGCTTGTGAGAGGTTATTTGCCTCAGCCACCGTATTCACCAGATTTGGCCCACTGCGACTTTTTCCTGTTCCCAAGGTTGAACAGACCCATGAAAGAACGGCGTTTTGCGATGATTGGGGAGATAAAAATCGAATTGCTGAGGGAGCTCAAGGATATACCAAAAAGTGCATATCAGAACTGCTCCGAGCATTGGAAAAAACGCTGGCATAAGTGTATTATATGTGAGGGGGGCTACTTTGAAAGAGATAAAATAGAAATTGATGAATAAATACATATTTTTTGAGAAAAAAGAAAATTCACCTTATTTTTTGAACACACCTCGTACAATTACAATTGGCGTCGGTTGACGCAACGTATTTTGTATTCAAATTTTATCGCAAGCCTTTTTTGGAGGTGATATTTTAATACATTTTGCACACAATTTTTTATTTTTCACCACCCCAATAAAAGTTTTAAAGTTAAAGTTAAAGTTAATCTTGTAGGGAAAGAAAACTAATTAATATAAAGGATGAATTCAGCTTTACAATAGTCGTAATTTTCAGTGTTTTCTCCAACAGTTATGATATTTGTTCATCACTTAATGGTATTTTACAAATATCGGCAAGGATCCCCAGCTCATAAACTTTTCCAGAGATTGCCTAACTGTGGGCATGGTGTATAAAAGGCCATTTTGATTCATCCACTTATCTGAAGATAAGTCCGTACTTCGTTCACAACGCTATGGCTCGCAAGTGTCGTATTTCAGGTAAATTGGTCCAGTACGAAAAAACTCCTAATATAATTTAATGTAACAATATTTTTAACAGTTGTTTATTGATTATAACTTCCATATAATTGTATTTAACAAATACTGCGAAGAGTAATTGTGGTAGTGATCAATGAAAAATACTAAACAAAAATATGAATTTTCTTTGGAAAACAGTAAATTCGATATCCACTATGGCTGACAGCATCCGTCATTCATACATTAAAAAAAAAAACGTATATATCGTTGTATTTAATTCATATCAATTATCTTTTCTTTGTTTATTTGGAAAATAACAACATTTGTTTAAGGTTTTTCAACGATTTAAAATAAAATAAAAATAATTGGTATCCACGATTGGCGACGATGTGCGACATAATTATTCACTACCGCTTGAAGATTTACAATTTCAATTGCGTTGCAATTTGGATGCATTGCTTTGAATCATCTAAATTTTTTTGATTTTACACTCTAAGATTCCTGTTTTCAATAACAGCATAAAAACATATCAAGCGCAGTAAAGTCAGGGAAAGTTGGCAAACCAACAGAATGCGGAATCTCTTGAAATTATCTTATTAGAGAGTTCTGCCATGAGAGGCTTAGCTATGTGATTCCTTTTTGCCATAGTTCTGGAAAATCAACTTCTTTATGCAACATTTTGATGACAATGTGAAAATACTCGTATGAAATGGAAACCTCCCTGTGGAAAGCTCCCATCATCGATTCTAAAATTTATAAGAAACATAAATCCTGCCTTCCTGAATGTTGTCTAGTGCCGTTTCCAAAAATAATATTTAACACACGCTCCTGCTAGGAGGCATTTTCCGTTTTCCGTTCTAAGAGAAAAGTCTGATAACGTGTAGCAAATGCCAAACACTATTAAAAACTGGGCGCGGAATGAATGACAAATTATGTAGAAGAAGACTTTCAGAAATGAGTTCATGTAAACAGCACATTGATTTGTGTGATTTGATAGCAGGTCTTCAGTAGGCCTTTTTTGAAGGACACCTTGTCAATTCCGTTGCTGGTTAATATCAAGCTAACTAACGCACGCATCCAGAAGTGAAAATTGCGGTCGATGTTACAAATTCGAAACCCATGTGTCCAGGCAATACAGAGTGACATTAGAATTTTTTCCAATTTTTGGCACTAAATAAGTTTGTAGCATTTTATAACCAATGCCACATTGCGGACAATGTTATACAAATTGAGGACGAATTTCTGGAGTATATAAACAATTATGAATAATTTTACCGTATGTCTGACCGTTTGATAGTGTTTATGACAGACTGGAAATGACTCAGTAATTTCACACTGATGACTTCAGCGGGCCACAAGTTTTAGATTGCCGACATAAGAATTCATTGTTTAGTTGGTGCGCCAAAGAAAGATCAGACATCAACTTTAAGCATTAAATATTTAACTCTAAAAACAGTGAACCGGAATATTTCGCATCCATTGTTTTGATAACAAATGAAACGTAGACAGCACCGTTGATTACACTGTTCATCATACTTGGTAGAAAGAAGTAGGAAAAGTAAAAATCCGATATAAAATCATAATTATCCATTTTCTAATTTGTAAATGCCTCATTCGCTAATGTGTGGGATGCGGACGATTTGAAAGGTAAAACGATCTAGAAGTGATGAACTTCATCAGAAATTAATTAAAAATAGAAAGGAAAAACAACTAGACATAAGCAAAATTGCAAAGATACCACAAGACCCAACTGGGCTGAAACTCGTACACCATGGATGATGCACCGACTGATCACTAGAGAAGCAGGCGTATCAAAAGCGTCTTCTTTCTACACATAACATATCCTCTTTCCCTATTTTTCCAGTAAAAATTCGTAATTTGTAGTACTTTTTCAATAACTACAACCACTGTTGGGGTGGTCCTTTAGAAAGTTTATGAGTTGGAAAGTCTTATCCGGTATCTAAATAAATTGCTGGAGAAATGCTGCGCATTATTTCAAAGCGGGGTTATTTTAAGTTTTTAATATGGCCGGATTTCGCCACGTATATAACGTAGAGGGCTTTGTACGAGCCATCGCCATATACTAAATATAGAATAAGCTAGCTTTTTCAGCCAAAATTGATAACACGTCTACGATAAAGCCGGTTCTTAACAAGTTGTACGATATGATATGCTTCGTTCCATACCATATCGTTCAATACCGAATTGAATGAATTGAATTGAATGAATTGAATTTAGGACTTTGTACGAGCCATCGCCACATACTAAATATGTAATAAGCTAGCTTTTCCAGCCAAAATTTAAAACACGCCTACGATGAAGCCGGTTCTTAACAAGTTGTACGATATGATATGCTTCGTTCCAAACCATATCGTTTAATACCGAATTGAATGAATTGAATTGAATGAATTGAATTTAGTTAACAAATAAATGGTGATATTGATATTGAAAAAGGTTCTGTAAAACGTTCATTTTTATAATTATCTCCAGCAAATTTTTTTATTGCACCAATTTTAGGGCTTTTGAACTGCACATATCAATGAATTGAGGCACCTTCATGCCTCCTGGCCCTGCCAGTAGGACCTCTATCGTATTTTCAACAGCGACAATATTTCAAAATTCTCAGACGGATATGACTAGATCTACCATGACCAATTTTTACCATAATCAGGAATACATATAAGTGCTATAATGGGATATAGAATGAGTATTTTTAGTTGTTATCAAACGCAATAACAAAATGAGTAGAAAGGCATTATACAAAAACTATTATATCAAATTTATGGTATCGCCTTCAAAGTAATCCCCTTCTAAAATAATGTCAACGAATAATAAAATCATTCAAATATATTTCAAAAAAACTTCTCTTTTCTGTCTTGTATCGACAGAAAATGGGCGCTTAGAAAAAGGTAACTTGAGTTTTGAAAAAACCATTAGAGTGAATGCGGTGGTTGTTCGAGAGGGAAACAAACTAAAAGATCTCCTTCCACAAATCCGATCTTTTTCGGCGAATTTACTCTCACAAATACGCCATATCGCCCACATCATATTCCTCATTTACAATCTGATCTTCTGCCAAAAATTTCAGGTGCACAACATAGCGATAATCAAAGAAATCAACTATTACTTTGACTTTTCATCGACTTTATAATGGGGTTTTTATGTCAACTTGTTAGTCTCATCACCTGTTATAATGCGTTTTATGAATATGGGGTCGGAACTGACTCCTTTTTTTGCATTTTCAGTGACCTTTGTGGCATGGAGTTCTCGACAAAAAGTGTACATCTTTTGAAACTAGCTGAACAGCAACGCGTTTCATATCCAAACAATGGTGTAAAATGATATGAATTGATTCTTAAGACACAGAAAATTCAGTTCCCTCTCAAACTTAAATGTCGACTTTCTGTCATCATTTCCTTCACTTCCTTTTTGTGTATTAACTTCACTTAAATATGTTCATGGCCCACCAAAAAGAGGCAAATCTTCCACCATACGACCGCTTTCCAATACACAATACACAGTGACTGGGCACAAAAAGTTCAATTTGCATTACAAAATTCAAAACAAATTCGATATTTCGTCCATTGTAAAAGTTTCAAAACACTCTTACACTGAACTGATAAGATCAAGCATTATTAACAAATTAAATTAAGCTTTGGGATCTGTGCCAACTTAGTGGCTAAAAGAGGCCTCAAGTTATTATATCCTCATCAGCAAATGTTGATGCAAGTGCACACTGAATGATGATAAATTAGAAAACTTTTATAGCTCAATTATAGCTCTATACCTTTGTCTAATTTGTGTGCAATCGGCTATTGTTATTTTCATTTGCAGAGCCAAGTTTAATGAAGGCCAGAAATGAAATGAATCTAGGAATATATGGGTTAAAATAGGTAATTTGTACGACACGGCATCGAAATGGAGTGGTTATCCTATCGAGAATTTCAAATTTGCCAAAACATTATTATTATAAAAGGTAAATTGATAAAAGTTTAAGTTACTGGCGCCAACGAATTAATGTTTGCAGTGGAGAAGATTACATTTTCATAAATCGATCTGTTTGTATGGAACGTACTTTAATGGGCGTGGCAATGCAGTCCATTCTCATTTTCAGAATTAAGTTTGTTAAACACTCAATGTGTGCCAAATTTGGCGGAATGGCGGAATGATACGAAGTTAATGACAAATGGTTAATCTTGTAGTTTGTATGGGAAATATAAAGAGGGGTTTCTTAAGCTTTATCAGGAATAATAAAGCAATCCAAAATAACAAAAATAATTGAGCAGTCTACGAATAGGGAATTTTTAGAATTTCAACAAGCTTTATAAAAAATGCAGTGGACAAGAATTTAGGTTGCTGCAGTTTACGGATTAGGTGTTACAGGGACAAAAACGAATTTCGAAAAATCGGCCAATTTGTGTAAAGTAGACCAATATCGTGTTCACGAGCCAGCTAACCAACTGGACGGACATATATCAATCGAATAAAAATTGATAAAACACGTTCAAAAGGTGTTTTTCCTTCTGGGTATAACATTTTGGATCCTGTCAATTAATATGTGTCTTCGATTCCCCAGATGAAGGTTTAAAAATCGATTTGGATACTACAGAAAAATTTTTAAATTTAAATATTTTTGAGAACCATCCTTATTTTTGCTGTGCTCATTGAAAAGTGCTAAGGGCGTGTAAAAAGAGGTAATCACAAAATTTCTAGACTATATTTTTACGAGGTGGGTTCAAAAAAAACGGTGAATTTTCAAATTTCGCGGGCTACGTACATGCAACTTTCGATTATTAGTTTTTTATGTTGGTACACTCGTCTCGGAGATATGTTGACGGTTTTATCCATATAGCACGTTTAGTTTGTTTGTGAGGGGCATAAATAAGACAAGTGTTTTCCGTGTTCGGCGATTTTCTGCTATCGAAAAAATGGATCAAGGAAGTTGCATCAAATGTTGTGTAAAAAATGGAATTAAGTGCTCAAAAACACTTGAAATGTTGAATTTAAAAAATGTTTACAAATCGTACAAGCTTTTCAGAACTGCTGGAAGATCTCGTGCAGTTCGAAATGAAGTGACTATTGCTCGAGTGCAAGCAAGTACTGAGAAAAAACCCGAAACTTCCACCAGGCGACGTTCTCAGCAGTTAGAGGTGTATAAGAGGTCTTTGCAAAGAATTTTACATATGTTACATCTTTTCCCATATAAGATGCAGTTGATTCACGAGTTAAAACCAAATGATGCACAAGAACGCATTCAATATAGTCGCCGTTAACGTTACTTATGCGCCACCCTTTACAACTGGCGCCGAAAGCATAACATTTCGGTAAATCGATTTTGGTGAATATTAAATAATAAAAGTTTCCAACAACTATTGTGTTTACCAGCCCATATGGTCCAAAAACTCGAGACACGTTGATAGTTCAAATACAAATCGTAGTTGAAAATCTTCTTCCTAGACTTTATATTAGTTAGCGAATCAAATATAATACGATACACTCTCGTCCTTTCTAGTCATGGTATAGTTATCACAATATATAGTTTGATTTGAGCATAGATTACAGTTGTAGTTGAGTGTCGAGGAAAATATCGAAAACTATAATACTAAATGTGATGCATCGTTACTTTAAGCAGCAGTGGGGCGTCAAATAACGAGCAACAATAATAACCTGTCGTTTTTGAAATCCATGCAACTGATTCTACAATTTGCACAACAAACTTGATTTTAGTAATTTTTAGTAACTTTCAACTAACTGTTTATTTTTTCCCTTTTCAATTATCCCGAGATAATTGATTTGTTTGTGTCTGATTTCAGCTATTAACTGTTGCAACTGGAATCCAAACTAAAACAATCAGTGCCAAAACTCGCACTACCCCAGTGAGAGAAATCTATATGGAGCATACTTATAACACTTCCGAACCCCCACTGATTTTCTAGCTGTACTCATTTATTTTAACTGCAGGTGGTATAATAAAAAAAGTTCACAAAATATTTTATTTATTATAATTGGAACAAATTTGTATCTACATTTGTCCGTGTGTGAAAATGTGTGTTTGTCTGGAATTCGGGGTGTCAAATAAAGTTAATTTGACACAGAAACCCCGCTCTACAACACCCATTTTTACTGTATTTACACTTGCTCGCACACGTGTAGGTGAATAGTGAAAAAAATTTCGATGCATATTTTCTGTACAATTCGGAGTTTGATTACACTTATTCGATTGCAAAAAAAAAAAAAAAAAATGTGTGTTAGTAATGTTGTTTAAATAAAACATTCCGTTAACGCCATGGGTTTGCACCTGCTGTAGTGCATATAAGCGATCTAACACACCTGTACGCAACAATTTATACAAATATTTAAATATGGAGGTCGTATAATCAACATTCACATATGTGTCGATAGCAATGTGTCCGTAATTAGTCATATTTATGATCTTACCCTAACACGTATCAAGTCTGTGCAGTAGTTAGACAATACGTGCCATTATCTGTTCACAAGAGGCATCTGTTTTCTCATCAATTTTCAATGAGAGCAATAAAAATTGGACTGGCACAAAATTGAAACGGCATTGGATTATAATTGGAGAAGACTGATCCCAAACTACCTCTCACCATCGAATCCGAATTAGACCTGTTAGAAGCGTTAGTAGCGCACCAATTGTATTACAGTAGGAAATTCAATCAATATATTTATTTTTTTATTGTATACAAAATTCAATTTTATTTTGTATATAATAACTAATTGCTTTTTAAAGATGATTGACCGTACGTGACCTCTATGCTTATTCAAGCATATGCGACACCTGATGACAAAATTATTCATTTGCGAGTCGCGTCCAAATCTTCACTGCTTAAGAGCAACTGTCCTGCAAGTGCGGATAGCTCTGTTGGGAGAACTTTGTAAGTTTGGTGGCCGCGAGCTGATATTCTGCATGCAAAATATATGTCCAGTGATTGGAATCTTTATAATATTACGTCCAGTAGTCAAAAAGGCAATAAAAGTGTGTGATCAACTAAAGTTGTATCAATCGTTTAGCTATCGCTTACAAAGCTTACAAAGAGTGTGAAACACGAAAGACTAAAGTCTATTACATCTGACCTGATTGGACCTTATCAGGGCGGCTTTAGACCTGGTAAATATACAACTTGGCTCAGCAACTCCCGGAGAAGACGCAGAAAAACTGATAGACACATTCCACATTTTTTTTGACAAACTGAATGTGGTATTCATTCAGTTCATTCAGTTTTTATGTTCCTGTTTGGTTATGTTTATGTTCGGTTACACAGGGTGATTTTTTAAGATTTAAGTTTTTCAGATTGGCAGCTCTGGCTGGTAATGGCGTTCAAACATCATCTGTCAACGTGAAAAGTGTACAGTATACTCTGCCATTTCATCATGGAAAGACTTACAAACGGGCAACGATTGGAAATCGGTGAAATTTTTTATCAAAATTCGTGCTCTGTGACAAATGTGCGTCATTTGATACGACCATTTTATCGTCATAATCGACCTGCTGAATCAACAATTCATGCTGTTATCTGCAAATTTCGCATCAAATTTACTTTGTTGGACATAAAATCATCGACTCGCATGCGTAGAGTGCGTACCGAGGAAAATATTGCAGCCGTAGCGACCAGTGTTAATGACGATCGTGAAATGTCAATTCGTCGCCGTTCTCAGCGATTGGGCATGTGATTACTCAACCCCAAGGAATTGTTTTTGTCCCAATTGGCTGAGTTGAACGTGACGACCATAAAATGGTCGTCTCAAACGCTCAGAGCTGAATTTTGATAATAAATTTTATAAAATTTTGATAATAATTTTTACTTTGACAGATGACATTTGGACGCCATTACCAAGCAGTGCTGCCAATCTGAAAAACTTACATCTTAAAAAATAATGTATAAATACGATCGAAACCAAGTTTTTGTTTTAATAGTATTTCTAGCACTAATAAAAGTAACAACTTTTATCAATTTAAACAACCAACAACATTAAGAGTGTGAAATCGCATACGGTACATATATACCTATATACATATACAGTACATATATATTGTGTTGAATGTACGAATTGAGCTGATGTTTATCTTTTCATTTTCATATACAATTCTGGCCCAAGTGTTTGCTATTCATAAATTGTTATTTTAAATAGAGTCGGCGTTAAGTATTTACGCGTTTAAATAGGCAATTATTAGTAATAGTGGTGGACTTATCACGCCTATTTTCATATATCTTGCCATATACATACATATATATGTACTAAAGTTACACAAAGAAGATAAGCACATTTTGGAATTCTATATAAGATAAGGCAGGGGAATCTGTTGGTCATCAACGATAGACTGTTTCAACGTAGCAGTGCATATGTTTAGGTAATCCTTAGTCAACTTTGATTTTTAGTCATATATGAGATTATACGGGGTCATGTTATATGACTGTTTAAAGTAAAGATTCACCGAGTTTAAATCATAAATCTTTATGCTTTACGGACTTTCTTTCAAGAAGTAATAAGCTTCCTTCCTGAGAGTGCGTTTTCAATGCATACCATCAAGCATAAATACATGTTAATTATAAAGGGTTATCTATTTAGTGGTTTCAAAACCGCTGGTCTCGCAAGGTTGTCAGTTGTTAAATATCTGTCATCTGAAGTGTTATTTATTTAGAAAATTTTTCATTTTGTCGAATATGGATCCTTTAACAATCGAAAAATGCCTGCGTACTTTTTGTGCATTACGGGGTGATTATGGTCGTCTTAATCGACCTACTGTGCAAGAAATTGGTAAGATTACAAAGAAATTTGAAGAGACTGGAAGCGATACAGTTGTGTTCAGGCCTATGTATCATCGCAATGTACTGCTGAAAATAGCGCTTTTGCTAGTGAAAGTGTGACGGATAGTCCGAATTTGTCGATGCCACAGCGTTTTCATCAATTGGGGCTATTTTATGGCTCATTATGGCATATTTTGCATTTGGGTTTACACTGACGCAACAAATAAAGTCGACTAACCATTCACAACGGGGTAGGTAGATTGTGTACTACGGCAACAGGCCTTTAATTCTAATTTTTCGAACAAAATTTTCTTCAACGATGAAGCTCATTTCTCACTTGGCGGTGTCATTGTTTCATATATTTTCGAAAATGACGATGGAGAAACCGTTACCGTCAGTTCAGAGCACTATAACCGTATGTTCACCGATTACTCTTCGCCTGCCACTGAAGGTTATGAACTGGACGATATTTAGTTTCAACAAGTCGGTGCCGCGAGTCACACAACACGACCCATTTTGGCTTTATTGCATGAGAAGTTTGCAGAAAGCATAATTTCAGGCTTTGGCGACGTCAATCGGACATCAAGGATGCTTTTTTTGTGGGGCTATGTCAGAAACGGTGGTTTTGCGGATAATTCCCAGAAGTTCGAGCATTTGAAAACCTATATTCGTCAAGTTATCGCCGAGATACCACCCGAAATGTGCGAAAAAGTGGTCAAAAACTACTTGAAATGAATCCAGTGCTGCAAGCAATCCAGAGGCGGTCATTTAAACGACATTGTATTTTGTACATAACTGCAAGATCCAAGCACTACAATGAAATTAAAGTTCCATCGAAATCATAGCTTTATGTGTGTTTTATTTAATTTTACTTTTGAAACCGAAAAATGGATAAGTCGTTATCAGCCCAACCTTCTACTTTTTAACTAATTGTAACGCGTGCTGTGAAGCAATCCTATAAGGAAAATAGAGGCATACCGACTTTTTAGGGTGGAACAAACGGTTGTAGAAAGAACGGGATAGTGTGGATATAGAAAGATGCAGAAATGGGGGTGAACTCCGAAAATTCTACTAGATTATTAGAATCAACGCGTATGGAACAAGGTTGCCCGCCTGTAAGGGCAGCCATGGAAATTTGGTCACATATATGCAAAAGTGTTCTGCAATTAGGGAGATATCATTTCTGTAAGTTACTAGTAGCGGATGACACCACAAGTGAAGAAATTATGCCAGTTACCGACGACTGCATAAATTGCTCAGTACCAAGCCAAATCAATAAAAAAAAAAACAAAGCTGCGCGTGCTGATGGCAGAGCTGTGTAAGGTAACCAATGAGTTGGTAATTCGCATACATCAGTTCATGGAGTAGTGCACACTCGATCAACTATGGCGGTGTCACTGTTTTACCCCTTCGCTTGAAAAGTTCTGTCAAGAGCGATGTGTGGAAGGCTAATTCCTACTCTACTTATCCTGATTGATACCTATCAGTACAGCTGTAGACCTAGTAAATTCTGGAGGAGAAAAACATATCGCCATTTCGTTGGCTTTAAAGTTGCTTCGACAGTATATACGACAAATAGTGTAGGAGACCATGGCCAATTTTGGTACTCATGCGAAACTTTTGTTTCTTCGCAGGATGACGCTGACTGACACGAAATCCTTCTAAAGAGCCATTTTATACCGTTATTATAAACATTAATGGCAGAAATCTATGAGATCTTACTCCAGTCTTCTCAAAAATTGAAAAGGAAAACGGTATAGAAGTACACAAGGACAAACAAATTTATTGATTTCGACAAGTCTACTCATTTGAGGAGTTTTGTGAACTTCGACAGCTATAATTTTGGAGTGGTGGGTGAACTCATCTGCCCTGGCTCCACTGTGAATAATATTAATGATGTCAGTCTAATGATTAAGAAAAGAATATTGCTTGCGAACGGATGTTACTGCGGGCTAAACTCGCGTTTTAATACAAAAAACCTATATCTTGGTGTAGAGTGCAAACTCCTGATTTATGACTCAAGCTGCTTAATCAATTCTGAAGGCTTCGTGCAGAAAATTTCTCTGTAAAAACATATGGCTTTATCATCGTTAAGGAAGTATCAGCGTCATATGAATCATGAGAACAGAAAATCTTTAGATTATAAAAGGATACAAATGTCTATCGTCGTAGTAGTCTAAGTAAGTAAATTTAGTAAGTATTATCGATATTATTATGCATATGGACATGTACATTCATTATTTAGGAGATCTGGTTTTAAACAAAATTTGTAATTGCCCCATTTTTTCAATATTTTCAATAAATATCGCAGCGAGATTTCAAGGACAATCTTTCACTGTTAGGTTGTAAACTGGCTTAAATAAGATATAAATGAGAGAATGGTATTGACTATACCTAAGCGCTATATTCGATAGGTAAAAGAGCAACATTTTGTATTCATATTTTATCTCATTATGCTAATGCATACTCTTCGTCCTCTTAATAATTATTTGATATTTCAATTAAGCTGCATGAAATCCAATATGAAATTGGGAAATGGATTTATTGTCGTATACCACTTCCTGTGGTATTGTTTCTGAACTGAACTTAATTTGTTCCTAAAGAATCATTTCAATATTTTCAACATTTAGATCTTTACCACAGCCACTACTTAATTAACACTTAAATATTTTTTTGCCTGACAGAAATAAAGTTGTTATCCGCAGACTGCTCACAGATTTCCTGTTAACCTTTCTATACGTATTTATTTTCAATCCTGATTGTCGTTGTTGTTGTTTCATTTCGCTCCATTTGATTCAATTTCAATTTCGATATTGACAGCCATTTATTTGCATACATTTGTGAACACTCGCTCATCCCTTCACCCCTTTCGAATCCAATTCACATGATTTGTGTCTGTCTAATTTTGCGCAGGGGTTTCTTTTTTTCTGTTTCCCTGTTTCCCCTTTAGTGATTTTAAACATTTCCATGTTTCCGTAAGTGAAATTTGCAATTCGTTTTAGAATTTGAATTCAAACAGTTGTCTATCTATTTGAATAAACAAATGTTTTTACTTAAGTAAACATCAGGGGATAAGCATCGGCATTAACAAACAGAATAAGAGCAATAATAAATTGTATGTCACTTTACATTTTCAACACATTTCTTTAATAGCGAAACATCAGGAAATGAATGAAATCGAATTCAGACATAAATGTGAATCTTACATTGCCACTTAACATTCATACTGTCATGATACAAACAAACAATTAATCTTTACATCAGTGAGATTTTGCGTCAATATCTAAATTCGTTAACAAGCATCCTGTGGAGAAATTTAAAAGTCTTAATTGGGAAATTGAGGAATTGATTAGTCCAAGAAAATATTTGTTAGGCAATATGAACCAGTCAACACGAGTAAATTATATACACAAGACTCCACATTGGAAAGTGTTATTGTGATCTGTGAAACAAGTCAAACAATGAAGTGTTAAAGACATCATAATTCAATTCCTAACTGTGGTAAAACAACCATTTTACTGTCGAATTTGATCCATATACGATGTTATAGCGCAGGAATAGGGTTAGATGTAGTATTATTTATATGAAAAATATGAAAGTAAAAGGAAAATTTAAGTCAAAGTAAAATCAGTAATATTATGAAATCTTCTTGAAGTTATGAAAAGGAGCATTGATCGCTCTGAATATCAAATCATAAAAGGAGAAGGAACTTTTTACAATTGCAAAAAATATTTTCAGAAACAATTTTGATAATTGTTTGCTTTAAGCGCTAAAAACTATGAACTGTCCTGGGATTCAAATACGGGGCGGCTTGTAAACTTAGCGATCGTGGTATTACTTAAATACCCAGTAAACAAAGTGCATCCAGGGAATTTTAAAGTATCCACTGATGGTGGTCCAGAAGTGATGCAAAAATGGATAATAATCGATGTCTTTTTAACAGATCCTTTTCATAACCTTTTCACCAGATCGTATAAAGCAATCAAAAACTCTTCAGACCATTTTTACGACATTTTTCTCCTTTTAATTAGAATTCATGAACATAAATTTTATAAAATTTTAAGTTTTTGAATTAAAAACAAAATAAAAGTAATACTAAAAACGTTTAATATTCTTCTAACAGCTGTAGGTTATAACACCTTAATTTGATCCGTCTCCTTGACGTAAATAAAAAGGACTTCCCCGGGAAGCGGAAAATATGCCCACGTAGCATTTGTGGAAGTTATGCAAATACAGGGTGCATGTCGAGAAGGTATACTACTTTATTTTGCCGCCATTTTGGTAAACATTAGTCTTGACAGTTCATATTTGGCAGACGTGGAGTAGAGACGTGCCAAATTTATAATGGAAAAATATTCGATAAACCAACATGTTTTAATCGTTAAAACATTTTATCAAAAGTTACGTGAAATTTTTGGAAGAAACAATGTGCCAACAAGACGCACTGTTTATCGTGTAGTGAATGATTTCGAAATAAGGGGGTCTGTATAGCTGATAGAGCCAAGCATGGACCACAACGTACTGCAAGATCGGCTAAATACATTACTGCTGCTCAAGAAAGTATTCAAAACAATCCATCAACCTCAATTACACGCTGTGCTCAGGAGCTTGATTTTCAAAGAACTACTTTGACCACAATTTTGCACAAGGATTTGCATTTGTGTCCATTTAAGATTCTGTTGACACAAGAGCTTCTTCCACAAGACGCCGTACATACGCCAATAGGGTGTTACAGTTCGCCCATGACAACCCCGATTTTCATGAAAAAATCATAATGAGTGACGAGGCACATTTTCACTTGAATGGATATGTGAATAAACAGAACAGTCGGTTTTGTGGCAATGAAAACCCCTCAAATTATTCATCAGTTACCTTTGCATCCATTAAAAGTGACAGTCTGGTGTGCAATTTGAGACTTTGAAAACTTTGAAACTGAAAACGGCGTAACGGAGCGGAGATGGGGAGCGATATCGTGAAATGATTGAAAAACTTTGGGTTTGATTAACATATAGTATCAAAAAGACGATGCCACATCGCATGCAACCAGGATTAAAATGGAATTACTGCGAGACGTCTTTCCACAACAAGTTATTTCAAGAAATGGTGACGTTGGTTGGCCTCCACGATCACCTGATTTGACTACTCCCGACTTAGTTTTGTGGGGATATCTGAAAAGCAAGGTTTATGCAAACAAACCAGAAACGCTAGAGCAACTTAAACAAAATATTCGTGATGAAATAAATGAAATTTCGCGTGGAATGTGTGAGAATGTAATGAACAATGTGCTCAAAAGGGCTCACATTTGTGAGGCTAACAGAGGCGGACATTTATCTGAGATTGTAGTTCATACATAATTGCCGACATTTAATAAAACATTTATCAATATAACATCCATTCTCTTTCATTTAATCAAAAATTATAAACAAAGTATACCTTTCCGACGGACACCCTGTACTATTCCTTGGAATGACTTCCACTTTTTTTTTGCTGGGGATATTGAAATAATTTCTCTTTGCAGAACTATGCTAAGGAACAATCTTTTTCAATTATCAGTAACTTCAACAAGATGGTTCAAAAGGCCCATTACAACTGGATTGCAACCCTGACTATTGCATGACCACTGTTTTGATTTGAAGGAACACTGTCTTCTATTAGTCTCCAAGACCTCTTGATCTTACAGTACCTAATAATTTTTGTAGCAAACAGAAAACCAACAAAATTGCATTATTTAAAACCGGCTGTAAAAAATGATAAATTGCGTGCATAGTCGGTATTAAAGTACAATTATTTCTAAAAACCATTAAAAAGGCTTAACACAAATTTTTCAAATGGATTTAGACAAAATATCTTATATGCATTAAAAAAAAGTTATTTGAGTTTCTTAATGTTAGCCAACCTGTAGATGGGATAGGTAATAAAGTCGTTAGAATCACGTATGCTTTTAGGGTGGCTGGGAACTCGTAAATTAAGCTCCTTAACTGTTATTCACTTGAAACTAACCAGAACACTTTACAGAGTTACCCAAGGAACTCAAAGATTGTGATTTTCAAACCTGTATTCCCTGGTAAAGCCAAAACAAATTCGTCTGGTGGTATTTAAAGTTGGAAGATGACTGGTTTGAGTAACCCAAATGGTTCGCAGTCCTTTATTGAAGTTGTTTGCTTGGGAATAACCAGAACCCTATGCAGAATTCCCCGAGCGGTTCACGACTTATAGCCTTCGGACGAGTGTTCTTTGTTAATTCCTTCGGACTTCCGTCTGACAGTGGCTAAAACAAGAAAACGACTGGGTGAGAAACCTTAACGCTATGTTAAAGTCTGTTAATGAAACTTAACCCATGCTAGCCTTGTGACAGTTGGCACTCCCCTACTAAATTCGGATGCAATGGCCTTATCTTAAAAACCTCATTATGAAATTATGAAAGAAAATAAGGTTGACGATGCCCACACAAATGTTGTAAGCACCATGATATAAGAATATACAAATGAAGTGTCTGCGCTTTTTACATAGAAAGTGTTTTTATACGACTGGACAAAGTCCTCGACAAATATAAAGTTGATATCACTACCAACTATGAACTGGATAACTGGAATGCAGTACCCCCTACCATTAAAGATTAGTCAAAGACGATTCCACATACACACAAATTATTTTTTTCGTGCCCTCAAATATCAACCTTTGCATTTTTTAAGTCTGATTGAAATGTTTCACATATCGTTGCTCATGGTTTGATAAAAGTCATATGTTACTTACGTACAAACATCTTTGGTAGAAATTCCTCAATATTACTGCAGCTTTCTCATATATTGACAAAGAGTCAACTGAAATGGATATGGCGTTAAACGAGAATAAAACCAAGTTAGTGGTTTGGATGAACGTATATGACTCTTCAGAGCGTTGCAATCTATAGCTGCGGAGTGATGGATGAATTCGCATACACCAACTCCGCCGATAGTAAAACTACTAGCAGTTCTGCCTGATAATTAAAATAATAATATAAAGTACTGCTTGCAAGCAAATGATACTCAATATAATGTTTTGGAAAAATTCAACTATACCACATAACTTCAGATACGTTAATTTTAAGCTCTATTCTGACCAAAGCTACAGAAACCATTTAGAGAAGCATTACTTAGTGTACAGGTAATTAGAAGTCATCCAAAAAGAATACAATTTTCATCACGTCCAATAGCGTAATATATCTGTATATTTATCATTTCCAAAGAAGCATTTCGGTGTTATTGTTAAGTTGAATTACATTTAAATATTGTTAAGTTGTTTGAAATCGACTGCTACATGATTACTGTTTAACGCGGTTTCGTTATTTATTGAGTTAATATGTACATATATATATTTTTTTCGAGTTCTTTGTTGAATCGTCCAACCGAACTTTCGGCTTGAGTTGGAAACAACATGGTGAACGGTCGTATACCCTCAGTCTTTCCAAAGACTTATGTCACTCCACATCGTCCTTATGGCGCGTTTGGATCAAGAATTGAAGATTATTGGCTAATATGGTCTTCGCAATAAGCGTGAGGTCTGGCGCGTCAAACATGCTTTGGCTAAAATCCGTAAAGCTGCTCGTGAATTGTTGACTTTGGAAGAGAAAGATGAAAAGAGATTGTTCCAAGGTAACGCTTTGTTACGTCGTTTGGTACGCATTGGTGTCTTGGATGAGTCTCGCATGAAGCTCGATTACGTGTTGGGCTTAAAAATCGAAGATTTCTTGGAACGCCGCTTGCAAACCCAGGTCTTCAAATTGGGATTGGCTAAATCTATCCATCATGCCCGTGTCTTGATCCGTTAACGTCACATTCGGTAATTATTCTGACCAAGTCCTAGCTGTGTCATCACAACACAGCTTTTTGGCAACTAAACATAGGTCCATAGGTCGCTGTTTCATATACGGCTCGAAGGACCATGAAGAAAGTATTTGCTTTTCCTTTTATGATGGCGCGATATCAAAGTCAAGAAATTTTGACTCTTTAAATCCATGCTGGGAAATATACTTTTGAGTGTGAGGGAAATAAAAGAGTTTCGATTCGAGTTCAAAAACTCACATAGTTTTATTGAATATTCTCAATAGTGGCTTAACAGACGATGTTGTCGTGAAGATGGTGCAGGGAAAAAAGAGGACGAGGCCAAGTTGTTAGCAACCACGAAGACTATCGTCTTTTTGTTTTAGAAAAAATGACAGTTTAACTTCGAAATTACTATTTAGAATAGTTGCCAGCTAGTTAAGTGATTTAACTGCTATGCACTTGTACAAGTAAGAGCTATCAAATACATAAAATTCAATAAATTCATTTCCGTTATACAAATTTAAATTAGAAATTCATTCGCTTAAAAATATAAAAAGATATGAAAAGAAATATACATATTAACTCAATAAATAACGAAACCGCGTTAAACAATTACGTTTTGCCTAAATTTCAATATTTTAGACATAATTTTAAGATTATATACATATTTAAATTTACTATTGAATTTGTATTAAAATTGACCTTTTTTTGTACATTAAAATGTACTTTTGTAAGAATATTATTGTGAATGAACTCAAATTTTTGCCCCTTAAGTGGTTACATAACTCTATTGAGTGAGAATATGTGTACTAAATTTGACTGAATTCTGAATTGTAACATATGAAATTAACGGTTGTCGGAAGTTCTGTAATGAGGAAAAATCACTTAGAAATCAGATCTCAACTGGTAAGCACAACTCGTTGCCTGAATAAACCTCCTTTGAATTGGCACTGATTCTAATTTTCATATTTTATTTATCGTCACTTGTAATTTCTGCACGATCAATTGTATTATCACAGTCATGCGAAATTATATGATCCAAATTAGAAGTTCCAATTTTAACTTCTCTGGTAGAAACCAACTGTGAAATTTGTCCTCCTAAAGATCATCGCTATTGGATAATTCACAAATACACTCCAATATTTTAATTCCACAAATACAACGAGAGAGATATCAAATTGATCAGACGATTCCCCGCTACACCCCCTGCAATCATATCTCTTTCATCACCTCTGTCCACATTTGATAGAAACACTGTTTACGGTCTAATTTCGATCTCGAACACTGATCGAAAAACAAAATTTCTTTGGTCAAATGAAAACTTGCAACAAAACGGCAGGATGTTCATAAAAATGTGAAGAAGAAACACCATAAAAAATCAATGTTAAATTCATTAGTGATTACGCAAACTTTCACCACTTTGCTCCAAAAATCACGGTGAATTTCAGCTTCCACGGATGCACTTCTTTTGCTGAGACGTAACTTTTTAATTTCTTGTAAATTTAATGAGATTTCAACAATCAGGATAACATGAAGTCAATGTGTTCAAAATCCGATCTGATCTGATGTGTTCTGAACGTTAACTGAGATATTTGTTTCTACAGGCGCAAAGGAAGTCACAAATAAGCGTTTTTTCACCGCTTCAATCGCAATATTTGGTAAAAAGATAACGTGCTGGAAAACTTTCAAAGCTGAGTTCAATTTTTGAACCGCAAAAGCTAAGTATTCTATACAGTTCTACCCCGAAGATCTCTTCATACTCTGTAGTTTGTAGTCTGTAGTCTCTCTCTGCTTTCAAATTACTACATATTTCATGTCATTGCTGTACACCAAATAAGCTTTAAGCAATTTAATGCTGCAGAAAATAAATTTAGCATATCAATTTAGTAAATAAAAATAATGATTAAAATTCCTAAACTCAGAGTTTACTCAGGCCAAAAATATTTAAGCTCTCTAATTTGTTTGCACTACTATGTATTTCAAAAGCCGTTCCCCATTCATTGCTCGAATTATGCCAGCAACGTTTTTAATTTGTTTTACACAGAAAAAACAAATTAATAAAAAAATTATTCTGGTCAACATTTTCGTGCTAAGAAACCGCTCAAAAATAAAATATAACGGGCAACAGATACTAAACACTGATTATGCGTTGTTTGCCAAGAAAAAAACAATGAAATTTAACTATCGTAATGTTGCGAAAAATAAAACTGAACCATCTAAACGATTATAAAGTTTTATTATCTCGGTTTAAGCTCAGTTACAGACACCAGCAACAAACAGAGGCCGTTATTAATTTACTTTACATACGTTTTTCCCCCTCTTTCATTCACAGCCTCCTCATGAGTGAAACTCATTGTAACAGTAGAGAAACAACTTAATTTTTTAGTGGGGCCACAACTAATTATGAAGTTAGTCGGAAACATTTACAAAACATTTAACGAAAAATTCACATTTTCCAAAAACGTGTTGAGATTTCCAAATAAGCCACAATGGTAAGCATTTCCCCAGTTGCCAAGTCACACTTAAAATGATAAGACACATTACACTGTGTTGAAATTGTGGTGGTTCGTGCTATTCTAATTATCTCAGTTCTGGAGAATTGTGAAAATTATGTAAAATAAGTAACTGCATTAAAGCAGAAATAGTTGTAACAGCAATCTTGTGCATATCACAGCGTACAGATATGAGCAAAAGCGTGAACGCTCGGATGAATTTACTGAAGGAAGAAACAATGGATGCACTTTAGAGTGACAGCGAAAATGTATTTTCGGGAAGTTCGAGAGGTGTAATATTATAGTGCTGGGTCTAATATCACTATTTGTGGAATTCAGGAAAAATTGGACAGTCCTCTGGGGTGGCTAATTTGGATCATACTCAGAAGTTACGGATTTTATTGTCTTAGGCATTTCTATATAAATTTACACAAAATTCAAATTTTACTGCAGATTCTCAAGGAAATTAGTAAATAAAAGGATGAAGGTTAAATGAAAATTTAACTGTTCCTAAACTCGGAGGTTGGAAAAATGCCAAATATGCGGAAAAAGTTTGTTTTAAGAGCTCACATAAGTTAACCAGTTATCCTGCCATTAAGCCGTTGAACTATTATGGCCTATGTTCTTTTCAAACTTGCTTACCTCAACTAAAAGGCTTTAGTGATTACTTTAATTGTACCTTCACTCAAAGGAATAAAGAAATACATCATTTGCTATGACTAAAATACAGCACCTATTTTTTAACCAAATGTGTGTCAAGATTTTTTAAATAAATTGAGAAATGGCCATCTCCTCGGCTTGTAGGCTCGATAACTGTCAGAGACCTTCGCGATAGTTTAGCTTCGTTTTGAGTTTGATATTGTAAGTTTATTTAAAATAAATTAGACATTTGTTTCTGATTCATATAGGAAACTAAAACTCACTTCATACACTTCATTAGTTTTTTACCTGAAACGAAATTATAAACCTACGTTAACTTTGGTTCTCCATCGGAACATAATGAAACAGATATATTGATTAGAGAATCTAAAATTAGAATATAGTTTTTGGCACTTTCGTTTCTTAGTCGGAATCGTTACAGAAACCATCTGTAGTTTCGATTCCCCGTTATGAAAGGGGAAAAATGGCTCTCAGAAATGTTTACAGGTACTCAAAGATTTTGTCTGTTTTTTGAATTGAAAAAATATCAAAATGTTTTATAAATTAAATCAGAATCAAAGTTGTTTGTTATTTCATTGTGAACGTACGAGGGCGGTCCCCCTCCCCCCAAAACTAACGAAGAAGATACAAAAAAGTTGGGCAAGTACAACCAACAACAACCCTGTTTATATAGGGCGGCGCATAAGTAACGCTAAGATTTGATCAGTGAATAAATTGTTTGTTTAAGTCTTTTTTTCGTCTCTTTACAGAATTAACTAAATAATACTTGGGAAATTTATGATGGAAAGGCTCCGCACACAACAAAAACCAAAGTTGTTCAGTTTTACTTTGAAAATCGGTATTCGATTATTTAGGCACAAAGATCATATCGAAATTTCTTTCATGTCCGAAAAGCTCCTAGCACTCCAATAATTTACCGATTGGTTCAGCGTTTAGGACAACAAGGGGTTGTCCGTGATCTTCCGCGTACTGGAAGACCTCGTGCAGTTCGAAATGAAGTGGCCATTGCTCGAGTACAAGCAAGTACTGAGGAAAACCCCCAAACTTCCACCAAGTGACGTTCTCAGCATTTAGTGATGTCTAGGCGGTCTTTGCAAAGAATTTTACATATGTTACATCTTTTCCCATATAGGATGCAATTGGTTCACGAGTTAAAACCGAATAATGCATAAGAACGCATTCAATATAGTCGCCGTTAACGCCTCCCTATAGTAAGAACTCCTCAAAATAGCCATCAATCGAAGACTCCACCTCTTCATTGATGGGAAATCTTTTACCACCGAAACATTTTTTCAAGTTTGGAAATAGAAAATAGTCCGAGAAAGCTAAATCTGACGAATAAGATGAGGGATGAAGCAATTCAAAGTTTAATTCATTCATTTTGGCCATCGCAAAAGAGGATGTGTGAACTGGAGCGCTGTTTAGATGGAACAGCGCTTTCAAATGCGGCCCTTTTCTATAATTTCATCATCTAAACACCGCAATAAATTAGCATAATACTGGCCGTTGTTTCAGGTGTTAAGTGGTGCACCCATGTCTCATACATGGTTATAAATCGACGCAAAAATTTGACTTTATTTTAATATATTATCACCAAACACTCTACTGAAACATCTCCGCTACGCTGTTTTTGCTCTATTGCAAGCAAGCGCGGCACCCATTTTGCGCACAGCTATCTCATCTTCAAATCTTCGGTCAATATACGATCTATAGCACGTCTTGCAATACCTATCATTTCAGCTAGCTCACGCAGCTTTAGCCGATAATCATCCAATAACACTTTGTGGATTGTCTTAACCGTATCTGACGTGGGCATGTCAATTGGTGGACCACTACGGTGTCCGTCATAGCAGCTTGTACCGTCTCGTTTAAACTCTGCTACACAATATTTTACAGTCGCAAATGAAGGAGCAAACCCTCTAGTAGTAAAATCTAGCTCGCCTTTAATATTGGTTGGACTGAGACCTTTCAAATGGAAATATTGAGCTACATACTCGTACAAGTAACTGTGACAAATTTATTCCACGTGTACAGATTCACTGCGATCGTTTACTTCTGATGGCTCGAATATTAACAACGTGGCGTCTTGAAACTCAAAACATATGGTTTTATAAGGTTGCAACCTTTTATCAAAATAATTTTTTTCAAACTACTGACACCGTTTATACGTCAGGTCGGCTAGTTTTGGGACTACCATCATAAAATACACAAAACTTGGCCGACTTAGCAAAAATCAACTTCGAAGCGGTTGACTTTAAAAGGTTAAAATTTTGCTTGTTCTGTAGTACATTATTAATCCTTCGACCAGAAATTAGCAATTTACCACGCCCCATGTAACACAACTCACACATTTGCACCATAGTAAAAGTTTTGGGTAAAATCGCTTTAAGTGCCTGAAATGTTGGTACCTGTTTGGAATCATAAAGTTCGCAGGGAATAAAATCATCATACTTAAGGAAAACTGGGTAACTGTTTGATATGGTACATTTAGGGTGTACTATGATTTCTTTCTTTTAACTAAAATTTTAAAATTTGGCCAATATTCCTTAAATTTTTAACAGTAGTGCCCGTTTATTTAATTTCTACTTGAACTGTAGTGGAAATTACATCAAGAAAACCACAATAAGAATGAGATATGAAAAAGTTTTTCTTATAATTTTAAATGTATTAACTAAATACTAAAATTTTTAAATAGAAAAGAATTTAAATTTATAAAGTTACTTTATTTGTAAACACTTCAAACGCCAATATTGCGTTAAAACATAGTTATCGATTATTTTGACTTATTTTGACTTTGGTTATCGGTAGCATCATAAATGTTCGAAAAGAAAATTTACCAATTCTAATAACTTTCGTATTGTACATTTTTTTATAAGACATGTACGAGGTGTGTTCAAACACTAAGTCGAATTTTCAAATTTCGCGGGCTACGTACATTCGAATTTCGATCATTATTTTTTTTTTTAAGTTGGTACACTCGTCTCGAAGATATGTTGACGGTTTTATCCATATAGCATGTTTAGTTTGTTTGTGAGAGGCATAAATAAGACAAGTGTTTTGAGTGTTGGGCGATTTTCTGCTATCGAAAAAATGGACCAAAGAATTTCCATTAAATTTTGTGTAAAAAATTTAATTAAGTGCTTAAAAACACTTGAAATGTTGAGTCAAAGAAATGTTTACAAGTGGTACAAGCTTTTCACACAAGGTCGAGAAGATGTGAAGGACGACGCTCGCTTTGGACGCCCCAGCACATCAACAACCGATGAAAATGTTGAGAATGTGAAAAAGAGAATGGTCGAACCACAATTAGAGAAGTTGTTGATGACGCCGGCATATTGATTGGCTCATGCCATGCAATCTTTTCGGAAGTTTTGGACATGAAGTGTGTGGTAGCGAAGTTCGTTCCAAAATTGCTGAATTTTGACCAAAAACAACGTCGCTGAGCATCGCTCAGGAATTGTTGAAAGACGTCAACCAGATTTGCTTGAAAGGGTCATAACTGGTGACGAATCATGGGTATATGGTTATGACATCGAAACTAGAGCCCAATCGCCCCAATGGAAGAGTCCAGGAGAGACCAAGACCTAAAAAAGCACGCCAAGTTCGATCAAATATCAAGGGTTTGGTCACTGTTTTCTTCGATTACCATGGCGTAGTTCATCAGGAGTTCTTATCACAAGGTCGTATGGTAAACATGAAGTATTACCTTGAAGTTATGTGCCATTTGCGTGAAGCAATACGAAAAAAACGCCCGGAATTGTGGAAAAAAGAACTAATGGCTTTTGCATCATGATATTGTCTGTACCTGTTCACTCATCATTGCTTGTGAGAGATTATTTGGCCAAAGACAACACCGTTATCATGTCTCAGCCACCGTATTCACCAGATTTGGCCCTCTGCGACTTTTTCCTGTTCCCAAGATTGAAAAGACCCACGAAAGGACGGCGTTTTGCGACGATTGAGGAGATATAACCCGAATCGCTGAGAGAGCTCAAGGACATACCAAAAGTGCATATCAGAACTGCTTTAAGGATCGGAAAAAACGCTAGCACAAGTGTATTATATGTGAGGGGGACTACTTTGAAGGTAATAAAATCGAAATTGATGAAATAAATATTTTTTGAGAAAATAATGGGCGTACCAAACGGATGGTTTATGGCAAATTTATATAAATTTGGTAAAAATGACGGAAAGGTTAAATTGGTTATTTGTATAGGAAGGGTTGTGGTTACTTGATCAGTTTTTCTCCGATGAAATTCTAAACTACTATTGCCAACTAATTGGAAATTACAAAGAATTAGTTTAGTTTCGAAAAGTCGGTCAACTTGTAGGGGAAGTACCAGAATGAGTGCGGCAGTGTGCTCAGTTTTGATTCTGTGACTTTATATCGACAAACATTGAATGGGTATCACATTCGACTAAATTTAGTGTAACAGGAAGATATGCAGTAGAGAATATGTGAGTCAAATCAGTCACTAATATCGGAGGTACCAGAAGGAACGTTACTTCATCGATTTTTCTCTGACATTATAGAGAATTATAAATCAAAGTAAAGGATGAAAATCTAAAATGGAGATAATCCACTGCGTGCAGCTAATTGAAAATTACAGAGAGTTGATTTAATTACGAAATATCGGTCAATATGTGTGGGAGGTACCAAAATAAGTGCAGGAAAGTGATCAGTTTTCATTCTGTGATTCTACATCGGCAAACGCTGCATGTGTACCAAATTTGTCTAAATTCTGTGTAACTCACTGGAGCATTGAAAGCAACGAATACACGAGTCGAAGCTAAAAGCGATACCAAGAGGATGGCGGTTAGTCTGTCGACTTTTTTACAATTTTAGCACTAGGGTTGTGAATGAGGATGAAATTGAATTTCAGAAAATTGTTTAATTTGTGTAAGAAGTACCAAAAGGAGTGACCCGAAACAACCCATTTCCAATTTTTGGCTACGATCTCGACAAATATTAGGCTGTGCCAAGTTTTAACACATTTCCTAAAGATTTTCAGCTGTTATCGTGTCCATCAACCATCAGACAGGCGTCACTCAATCGACTGAAAAAGTCATGATACGCATTTGGTCAACAAATGCTTGGCACTTTACACGCTGGTATTACATTTTTGTCATATCAAATGATATATATCTTTATTTATCCGAGTGAAGGCAAAAACATCACAGTATATGTATCATGACTTTAAATTAGATAACAGAAAATATTCTAAATTTGCAAATAAAAAAATTGGTATACCATTAAAATGCTCCCCTGCAGTTTATAGACTGTAGGGTGAACGAAATGACACAAAAGTTCAGGCATTAGAGACAAGCATAAAAAGAGCACATAATAAATGTCAGTTTTAGACGTACGTGCTCTCATTGCTGGCACTTATGAATTTGTACTCATTCTCATTTCACGTTGTGTGCTTTTCTAAGCGAAAACGCCACAAATGCAGACACAAATCTGGGCATTCGCATGTAAATATGCTCGAAACGTGTGTCTAAATTTGTGACTTTTTTATAATTTTTATCGCTTTATTTTTTCTTGCCAGGATGGGTATAAAAATTTAACAACAAATTTTCATGAATATGAATAATTTTCCTTTGTGGTTTTTTGATGATGCTCTTCCAACATAGTCCTCTCTCTCTCTCTCTCTCTCTCTCTCTCTCTCTCTCTCTCTCTCTC